>JAREIK010004892.1:1030000-1322487 GCA_029783825.1 Sapria himalayana
ATATGCATATGTTAAGAAATTTCGCTTTAATATTTGTGATTTCACAGATTCATAAGAAGAGAATAACAATAAACAATAAATGATATATATATTCACAACCACAATCCAACACAACCACGGCAGAATTAAAATTACAACAGAAAACACGCAATAACGTGGTTCACTAGTCATTCAACATGACTAGCTAGATCCACCAAAAAATACTTATATGTTTATAGATTATAACCAAATCATAAAGTTATTACAGTTTGTGAGCAAAAGTAGTCAGCGGGACCTCCGTTTTTGTGCTATTACTGTATTCTCAGCCACTAAATATTTTATTTCTTGCACTTATATGAAAATATTAAAATAGAAACATATTTTAGTTATACAAATAGTTTATCAAAATAAATTATATACAACAACATATATATCAATGATACCTATAGTATATGTGTATATTGGAGTGTGTATATATAAATCCATGCTATGTATCCATACTACACTAAATGTGTATATTTGAGTGTTGGTGTGTGTATGTGTATATATATATATCCACTATATATATATATATATATATCAATACTAAAGTATATGTGTATATTGGAGTGTGTACATATACAAACTATAATATATATATATATATATATATATATATGGCTATAGTGAATTAAAATGTATAATACAATGTATTTTGTTTATGTATACATAATACATATCTATATGTTTATATGGAGATATATATATATATATATATATATATATATATGCTATAATATATGTGTGTGTATGCTACAATGAATTTGTATAATTGTATACCTACACATTTATATGATATTATATATATATATATATATATATATAATGGAGTTTTTACACACACACACACACACACAACGCAATGCATATGTGTAGATATCTATATTTTTAGATTCACAAATTAGTTTTTTTATAGATATCTATATGTTTAGATTATTGCAATGTTTTGTATGTGTGTGTGAGTTTAAATTATTGCAGTGCTTTTGTATAAATATCTATATGCTTAGATTCCTCATTGGTCATTGTTGTTTTTTTTCTTTAAAATTTTCATCATTTTAGATATCTATATGTTAAATCATGGAAAAAAATAATGAAAAATTTTCAAAGAATCTTTCCTCTACAGTGACTTCTAGGATAATTCATAAATGAAAAAAATTTACAAAGAATGTTTTGGAGTGTTTTACCAAATTGAAAAAAAAGCAGATGGTAATAAAGTAGAGAAAACAATATCTAATGATTACAATCACATATTTTAGTGCTCTAGCTCTCAATTAACTAGCACACAACATTGACATCTTAAGAAGTATGCTGAAAATCTATTTAACAAACATGTGAAATAATAACATTTGCCTTTCATTTCAATGTCATAAAATCAAAGAAATTTTTCTAATATGAAATTTGATCAAAAAATTTGTCACAAAAAAAATGATACAATAATTATTATTGATGAATTTCAATTTAATTTAATTAATATTATTAAGATATTTTGTAGTGTGTTGCAACATAAATTTTAATTATTATATCAAACTATGACAACCAAAGATTATGTTAAAATGTATTCAAACACGGTATAGAAGTTGAACAATATTTTTAATACCTCAATTTTATGAGTATCACTCACTACCAATTTGTCAATTTTTATCTAAAATCTTGGACATATGTGCCACCAGAGAAAACTTTATTGATAAAGATTAGAAGTTACAAAAAAATTATTTTTACTTTTGTGTTGTTCAAGCTCCTCATCATTGTGAAGTTATTGTTCATTCCATTAAAATATGTTGGTTAAGATAAGACATTGATATACTTTTCACAATGGCCATAGATAATACATGTTCTAATAATATGATAATTAAAATTTTGATAGGAAGATATAATAAGAGGAATGAATTGTTATTTGATAGAATTTTTTTTATGCGAAATATTTTTCTCATTTCTTGAATGTTACGGTAAATGAAGGAATCAATGAGATTAATGATTCAATAGTTCATCGTATTCATGAATATATGCTAGAAATGTTGAGTAAATCTTATGTTATATATGGATTCAAAAGTAAATTCATGCGGAACATAATACATGAGTAAATCTTCTAATAATGTTTTTCTCATGTCTCATTAATACTTTTGCATAAAAAAGGATCATAAGATATGATATTGTTATACATTTCTAATTATTGATAATGTTGAGCGGTTGGATATCTTCATCACAAATATTGGCATTTGCATAAAAAGAAATTATGACTTTTAGTAGCAAAACTAGAGAGAGAGAGAGAGTGTGTGTGTCTGAGAGAGAGAGAGAGAGTGTGTGTGTCTGAGAGAGAAAGAGAATGAAAAGAGAGTACCTTGCTACCTTAAATCATTACTTAGTAACTAGAAGTGTATATAAGAACATGTGAATTTTTTTTATAAAATAGTAAAATAAAATTTGTGTATGCAATTAAAGTCTAATTAGTGATAATGATGAGCAATAGGATGTCTCCATCAAAAATATTGGCATTCACATCAAAAGGCATAAATGACTTTGAGGAACAAAGCTAGAGAGAGAGATAGATAGAGAGAGAGGGAGAGAGATAGAGAGAGAGAGAGAGAGTGAGTGAGTGAGTGAGTGATAACCTTTGCAAAGCTTTTATGAGTATGAGTGAAAAAAATCTTATGCTAATTATGTTTAACATACTAGTCTATTTTAAATGTTTAATTTTTAAATAAAATAGCTTATGAGATCATTAACTAGGATTGATGATCATAGTTTAATATAACCTGGGCAAATTAAAAGTTTTTAGCTATGGTCTACACATGCAAACAAACACACAAACACACTAGAGAAGTGTTAGAACTAAAAATGAGTTAATAGTAAATAAAAAAAAATATAACATGTTAGGATGAAATGACAAGTGCTAAGAATCTACCATTACTATTGCTAACAAACTACGATTATCTTCACTTGTGTATGGACTTTAATTTAATTTTTTTACTACTTGAGGATGAGCAATTTTTTTTATTTTCCTCTTTCCAGCTTAATTTCAATAAAAAAACAATAAAATTTTATTTTTAAATGTGTGTGTGTGTGTGTATTATTTTGCTTCTTTTTTAACTTTGACACAAATTTTTAATGAAAAATAGTTTATTTGAATGAATTTTGCACACAAATAAAGCTATTCAAAGATGAAAGCTGACTTGTGGTGACTTAGAAATTACTCATATAGAATTTAGAAATCTAACAGAATGGTGCTTGCCAAGTGTGTGTGTGTGTGTGTGTGTAATATAATATGTATTTATATATATTTATATATATGAATATATATACTTTATATATAGATGTATATGTATGCATATATTTATATATTTATATTAATATATATGTATATTATGTAGGTATATATAGATGTATATGTATATACATATATATTCATATTTATACATATAAATGTAGGAACACACACACACACACACAAACATTTACATGTGTGTGTGTGTGTATTTTTCATAATAAAAAAAAGTGTACCAAATTTTAAAATTAGTAAGTTTTGGTGTACTAAAATTTATCACCTGATTTTTCCATATAAAATTTGAAAATAAAATAAAATAAAATTTGAATTAATTGATGTGGAAACTATTATTGAAAACCTAGAAACCAATTAATAATGTAGAAGGGGAAAACAAATTGAAATACTTAAAAATAAATATAAAATAAATGGAAACAAATATATAAGTATACATAAATATATTTAGATATATAAACATATATGTAAATATAAAAACATATATATAATTCAACAAACACACACACACACACACACCAATTTAAACACACACACACATTCACACACGCACAAGCATTTATATAAATATAAAAAATTAATAAATAATATATATATATATATATATATATAGAATTATATATAATTATACAACTATATAAATATATTTATAAATAATGATATATCAATATATAATTATATATATTGTGTGTGTGTGTGTTTATTTACATATATGTCTATATATATATATACACATACATATAACCACACACACACACAGACACACACACACACACATATATACATACACATTTTAAATATATAAGTATATACATATAAACACACACACACACATACATGTGTGTGCGTGTGTGTCTGTCCATGTGTATGTTTATATATGTATGTGTGTATATATATAAACACACATATAGACATAAACATATAAATATAAATATATATAAATATAAATATATAGACATATATGTAAATAAACACACACACACACATATTTTATATAATTATATATTGATATATAATTATATATATATATATATATATTTATATTTATATAGTCTTATAATATATATATATATATATGTTTTTATATTTACATATATGTTTTAAATATCTAAATATATTTATATGTGTTTCAATTTATTTTATTTATATATATAAGTTTTTTGATTTATTCTTTATGTGGTAATTACCTTGTAATCAAGTAGTTTGTTGTGGTTTTTGCACGTGGAATGACATGCATTCCAATCCTACCTTACTCCTTCAATAGTATTAATTATTTTCTCGATTTTCATCAATAGTTTCCAAATTAATTAATTCAAATTTTATTTTATTTTTCCAAATTTTGGAGGGTAAAATTGGGTTGTTGCATTTTAGTGTACCAAAATATTATTATTTTAGAATTTGATGTACTTTTTATTTTATTATGAAATGTTTTGTCCACCAAAACATAAATATATTGTATTAGGTGTACCAAAATAAAAATCTCTTTAAAATAAATATGTGCGTGTACTTTGTGATAATAAAAACATATGTATATAGTAATAAATATGTATAATTACTCCGTATAAAAATAGAAAAATGCATATGCATATAAAATCAAAAAAATGTAAGCAAATAATACATATAATGAATATTTATAGAAGAAACAATTTGGTTGGAAGAATTATGTTTCAGGGTGTTCCCTTAAAAATATTTTAAAAATTGAAACTCATCTTTTAATATTTCAAAAAAAGGCCCCACTTCCCTTTCGCTTGCCCCACTCCCCTTTCGCTTGCCCCACTCCCCTTTCGCTTGCCTCACTCCCCTTTCGCTCGTCCCACTCCCCTTTCCCCCACCCTTGTCCACATCCTCGCCCTCTCCCATTGCCTCTCTTCATTAGCTCCAGACGGCTCCACGATGAAACTCGAGAGAGCTTCATGATGGAGCTCACTGGAGCTCAACGAGATCCATGATCGAGCTCGCTGGAGCTCCATGATGGAGCTTGTCGGAGCTCCACGATGGAGCTCGTCGGAGCTCCATGATGGAGCTCGTCGGAGCTCCACGATGGAGCTCGTCAAGCTCTAGAGAGATCCATCCTGGACCACGTAAAGCTCCATCGTGGAGCTCCGTCGAGGTCCATCGCAGAGCTCCGTCGAGGTCCATCGCAGAGCTCCGTCAAGGTCCATCGCGGAGCTCCGTCGAGGTCCATCGCGGAGCTCCGTCGAGGTCCATCGCGGAGCTTCGTCGAGGTCCATCGCGGAGCTCCGTCGAGGTCCATCGCGGAGCTTCGTCGAGGTCCATCGCGGAGCTCCGTCGAGGTCCATCGCGGAGCTCCCTCGAGGTCCATCGCGGAGCTTCGTCGAGGTCCATCGTGGAGCTCCGTCGAGGTCCATTGTGGAGCTCCATCGAGGTCCATCGTGGAGCTTTGTCGAGGTCCATCGTGGAGCTCCGTCAAGGTCCATTGTGGAGTTTCCGTCGAGCTCCATTGTGGGGCTTCCTTCGAGCTCCATCGTGGGGCTTCCTTCGAGCTCCATCGTGGTGCTCGTGGAGCTTGAGCAAGCTCCACGATGGAGCTCATGAAGAGGAGCGAAGGGAAATGGGCGAGGGGAGATGGGCGAGATTGAGGGCGAGGGGCAAAAGGCGATGGTAGTTTAAGATTTATGTATTCGAGCACCCCGAAACACAATTTTGCCCATTTAGTTTCATATGTATATATACATAAAATGGTAAACATATGTATGTGCAACTATCCATTTATAAAAATTGTGTTTGTTTACACACACACACACACAGGTGTGTGTGTGTGTTTAAACATGGACGTATCTAATAAAATGTGTATTTTGAGTCATTGACATATCTAGTAATACTATCTCACACACACACACACACACACACACACACACACACATTTAGTATTATATATAATATATAAATATATATATGCATGTATGCATTATAATATGTTACAAATATACAACTTATACATTATATGTTACAAACATACATAATCACCATATATATATATATATGTTGTGTATATTCGAATATGTTTTTTTATGATATATTTTTTTTTCTTTGCATGTTATATAATATATATATAGACACACACACACACACACACATTTCATATTTTCCCATGTTTTTGTATTTTGCAATTTTTTTTTGTTTTTTATTTTTCTAATGTGGCATGCTAAGGTGGCAAATTTAAAACTTAGTACATAGAGATTCAATTATTTTTGAGTTATCAGGTGAAAGTTATAAATTTAGTTCTTAAAACATAATTATTTTCTTTTTTGGGATAATGTTGCATAATTTTATGAATTCATTGTATATTTTTGAATAGAAATCAAACATTATATATACCTTCACAAAGTACATCCATAGCATACAATAAATATTATACTATAGTTCTTATATGGAAAATTTAAACAAGAACAAAACCACATACAAGACCATAGTCTTATCACCATACTAAGCACGAATTATAGTAGAGTACACAAATCCAATATAAATTTTTTTAGAGCGTTAAAGGCACATGTGAAAATCCAAACAAAACATACCTAATACAACAACAATAAAAATCTCATCCTTGGTAGTGTTTATAAATGTGATTTTTCTTTCTAGAATTGAATCAATTGATATCTTTTAATTCTTTGGGGTTTAGTGTACAAACCTGAAACTATCAAAGGTTTTCTCACATATGAAAAATGAAATGATCTCAATAAATCTTTTCTTTTTGCTTCACATGGGAGGCTCTACCAAGCTTGCATGTATTCAATCTGACTAAGCTTTTTTTGGGCAAAGACTTTGTTAATATATCCTATCCATTTTCTTTGGTATGCAAATCTCAAGATGCAATACTTCATAGTCAAATAGATCATGAATCTAATCATATCTAATGTCGATGTGCTTTGATTTCAAGTGGAATGCATAATTCTTGGAAAGCTGCATGACACACTAATTGTCACAAAAGATAATACAATTGTCTTGTTACATGCCTAGTTGTTCTAATATAAATTTCATTCACAAGGTTATTCTACATTATTAGTCATGGCTATATATTTCACTTTGGTGGTGGATAAGGCTATATACTTTTGTGGTTTAAATTGCAAAGAAACTACTCCTCCTGTAAATGATATCGAAAATAATGATGTAGACTTCTTGGTATCATGATTTCAATCTAATTAAGTCTGCATCATTATATCCTATGAGGATTAGCCTTCCACTATCAAATTACAAACATAATCTAGAAGTGTGACCCACATATTTAAATATATATTTAACATCATCATAATGCTCTTTCCTAAGAACATAGAGAAATTGACTAATAACTCTAACTACTTGAACAATATCTAATATTGTGTAAACCATTGCACACATCAATTTACTAATAAGAGATGAATAGACATGGTTCTCATATATTCTCTCTCTTTCATCTTTATTGGAAATTTCTTAGATGAGAGCTGAAAATGACCAACAAGAGAAGAACTATTTGCCTTAGCTTTGCTAATGTTAAATCTCTAAGATTTTTTTTTTTGAAATTTAATAGTTGAGATAACCATAGCTTTCTATTCTTTCAATCCCAAAAAATCTCTATGCATAATCTAGAAGAGTAGTGAATACCAAATGTTAAAACCATATTAAAAAATTACATATTGAAATTTAATAGTTGAGACTTAGGACTATGCATAATCTATGCATAGTCCTAAGTCTTTTATTGAAAATTACATATTCAAATCATTCAACTTATCAATCTTATTGGCATGTAAGAGTCTGCCCCCTAATATTGGGTTCACAAGTCCAATTCGAGACCATATAAGTTTTCCTAATCTCATAAAAAATGACTTCCTTATCCTTGATTTCTACTTTTGATACTTTGATAAAACCTACACTTGGCACAAATACCAAATGTTAAAACCACACATAGCTTTGAAATTAAATAATAGATCTCTAAGATCACCTTAAATTTGATATAAACTATAAGAAATAAACCAGACCTCAACCAACCTATGATGCCAAATGTTGGGAAAGAGAATCAGATTTGTGCACTATGTGATTTGGTTATGATACCAAAATGGAAGTTGTGAATCTCCTTAATTACAAGGTATTAAGTCATGCTTGGTATCTAGTGCATCTTGATATCAACTCCAATGACTTGAGCATCCGAGAGATGGTGAATTAGGATTTCAAGAAAGGAGAAGCAAGCTCTCACAAAATAAATTTCATCCACACATGTATAAGAATCAAGTAGGGAGAGAACAGAGAATATGCAAAATGCAAGTAAAAATCTTTTCACTAATTTCTGAGATTGTTATATCACATCTCTCTCTCTCTCTCTCTCTCTCTCATTTGTTCTATTTTACATTTACAAAAAATGCTTAAATAGAAATAAAAAACATCTTTAAAACTTAAGACCTATGTCACTACATTATATCCCATATCGTGATTTTTTTATGTCATGATACCAAAGATCATAGGCATAACTTAAACCTTAAGTCAATTAGTCATAATAATATAAGATAGGTTGTGACTACAATAATGTGAAACACTATAGAATATTGTCATACCTTTATTTATGTCTTGATACTATAGAATAGGGTCGAAACACCAAGATACTTGTTATAACTTTAGTTGAATTATGACCTTACAATATATCATGAATGCAAAGTACATGTTGTGGCTTCATTCAAGTCACGATACCAAAGAACATAGGTTGTGACTCCATCCAGGTTGCAACTTCATAGTTTAGGTTATGACTCTTTCCCATACTTCATACATTTAGTTTACACATAAAGTCATTCAATTTCTATGTTGTTGAAAACATTCAAACCATGAACAACTATAATGGAAGACTTCTTGTCTATGGGATATACTATCATCTCAAAATCAATCACATCCACATGATTGATCCCCTCACCACTAAATTTGCAATGTTTATTTGTTGAGAAGTATTATTTTCAATTTTCAATTTATACACCAACTTTTTGAAATCTCTTTTGCCTTTAGGAAACTCTATCATGTCATCATGTTTGTATCTTGCATCATTAGGGACATGCAAAAATATCATGCCTCTAATTACTCTCCATTGGTCATATGATACATCCATCATAGATCATACTCTTTCATGAACATCACCTTTAGGAGCTAATAAGATCAATTCTCATTCTTTTAGCCTCAAAAGAAATTAGCTACCTTGGAGTGCAAAAATAAATTTCTAATTATTTCTTCTATTATTCCATTTTTTCTTTCTCATGCACCATAGGCTATCTCAAAAACCCTATCAAGAAGAGTGATATCAAACAATCACTATTCTCACCATGGTTGTCTATTCTCACAATTTTTTAATTTCTTTCTAGTTCTCTTTCAATGTTAGCATGACACTCCTTAATATCTATCACTTACTCCTTAGGTTTCAAGAAAAAGACCAAAACCTTACCTAAACGATCACCAATGAAATCACAAAATATAAAACAGATCCAATTACAATATTCTACATAATGCTAACATCATTATAGATTTGAGTAATGATATTCAACTTTCTTCAAGATGAAAGTGTGTGAAATACAACCTCTATGTGATTTTTTGATGATGGAATGGTCATATGCATGCATATGACTAACCTTTGTTTGTCAAAAATTGATATATATATATATGCATGCATGTATCTAAACTACATTATCTAAACTACATTATATATATATATATATAATAGATAACATACACATTTTATGTTTGTTCATCACTACAAGGAATCTTTCATGAGCCTGCTATTGTGACTTTGTCATGTCATATCTTTTATTGATTAGGTGATATCCCAAAAGCTCATTAATGAGAGTATCTCATCAATAGAGATACAAATATACATGAGTCTTACAAATAGTAAAACCAACTTTTATCCATATATCAATTTTATAAAGATTATATTAGTAATTTGGTTATTCAACAATGATGTTGTATATGTAATTTATTTTTTTGATAATCTATTTGTATAACTAAATGTTCTGTTTTTGTTTTAATATTTTCATGTAAGTGCTGGAAATGAAATATTAAGAAGGCCAGAAATGCAGTAATAGCACAATAACAGAGGTCTCGTTGTTTGGTCAGCGGACCTAAATTTTTGGAGCAGAGCCTGACCCGTCCAATGATTTGACCCACTCCGGTTAAATGAACCGAGATAATTTTTATTATAAAATGTTTTTTGTGATTTTTAATTTCGGATTGCTATTTTTGGACTTGAGAACTATTCATCACATTCTTCCTCTCTCTGCGCGATTTATCACGACTGCTCTGCGCTACATACTGCAAGACAATTTTTATTGGGATTTTACCCAAATATAGTGTTTTTAGGTGGTTAAAACTGAAATCCTAAACAAAAGCAAGAATAATGTTTTACCCAAATATCCTAGTTGTGATTTTATTAGATCAAAGCCTTAGTTTTACTTCTAAGTCTCATAAAACTAATCAACAACATGGTAGTTCAGTTGGAAAAGGAGAAATGTCTTATAACCCTCGAGGACACGAGTTCAGTCCCCAAGAATGCTGCATACATATTCTAGAGTATCTTTTCCAAATGCTCTATTCATATTGTTGGGGTGAAGGCATTATTTGATTTGACCCTAAAGCCAAAAGGTCCATATTTGAGAGCAAGAGATAATAGGGGATGGGTTGGAAGAGAGGGAGGGGATAAAAAAGTCTCATAAAACCAATAACAATATTTATATCAATAGTATGGTTAAGTTTTTAAGTTTGATTTATGTTCAATGCATAATTTTGAATATAAATCAGAAATAGGCACACACACACACACACACACACATGTATGCATGCACATGCACGTGCATGCGCACGCGCACACACACACACACAAGGTACATTCTCTAATTTATATCTGAAAAATCAAAATTGTAAAAAATCATGGGATTATAATCCAACCAACACACCAAACAAGAATTATAGCGGATAGTATACAAATTCACTCTAAAATCATCAAGGAGTATTACAAATATAAAGGTGAAAAAATACATAGAAAATTAATCAACTGTAACAACAATAACAAGTATCTCCCATGGCATGTTTTCTAAATATGAGAATCCATACAACAAAAATAAACTTGAAAAGGATGACTACAAATCTTGAAAATGAATTATATTTTGAACGGATAGCAAAATTGATTACTATTTTGCTTGAAAACATCAAATCATGCTCGTAACACACTTATTTGCAAAAATTGAACACTTTCTACCCCGACAACATTAATAGATTGGAATTTTAGATGTAATAATAATGTTTTAGGAACAACTACACACACAATTTATCACATTTATTTTGTTTTTGTTTTTGTTGTTCTTTAAGCTGAACGACTCACACCACCCACATAAAAAATCTAGCTACTCTCAAGTGTGTTTTCTTTCTTAGAATTGAATTGATTGACATATGACACATGCACCCCCATATGATACATGCACCCACATATGATACATGCCAACATATATTACTAATCATTATAATTTGAAAAATAAATGTTTATTCGTGTAATAAAATAAATGTTTGTTTTTCATTTTTTTTGTATTATTCCATCAAAAAGATTAAGTTCATTTTTTTTTTCCATTTTACATTGAATCTCAAATAGAATAATTTGTTAAACTCTCTAGATCTATATAAGAAGATAATTATTTCAATGACAATAACACAATGAAATTCATTTAAATTACATAACTAACATTAAATAAATCTTATGAGATATAACAATAATCAAATTCCATGATTAGATAATTTTATTTTGAGAAATTTATGTTTTTCGACACAATTTTAAAAATATTTACAAAAAAAAAAAGTAAAAAATTATTAATATTTTGTAAAATTTATACCAAAATATAAAATATTTACATTTTTCTACACATCATCATACAAAATGCAAAACTAATTTTTTTTTTTTCAAAAAATGCTATTTTAGAATTCAAATAGATTTTCAAAACCCTAGATATCACATGCGCACACACACACACACATAAAATGTTTTGGTGCAATACTATATATTAAAAAATTGGTTTATAACTATTTTTAAATTAGTTTATCTAAACATAAATTTACTATTTAGATTCCCAATTGATGTTGAGAAATCTAAAAGTCTTGAATTTCAATTATCAATTATCCAAAGTGTAATTAAGGAGATATATATATATAATTTATGCAAGCATATAAACTATTTGCACAATAATATCCGAAAACACTAAAATTTGTGAGTTCATCTTGGGTTGGATCATCACCCTCGCACAAAAAAAAAAAAAAAAAAAAAAAAAAATCTGGCAAACATCATTTTATGATGCAGGAAAACAAGGTAACCTCCTCCTAAGAAATCCATGCATGCAATAATTTTATCAGCTGATTAAGTTTGATCCACTTAACCAGCTAAATCATGAAGCAACTGGGCGCCCATCAAATTCCTGTAAGGCAAATTATGCTGCCCATTTGCATCGAATAGGGAAGAATACTGAACCGAATTTGAATCTTCAATCTGATCTCTAGCATACAACAAACTCCCTTGCTGCTGCAACCCTAACGTCAACGATACGCCTCCCCCATTAAAGTTCTGCAAGTTGTAGGAAGAGAATTCCAACCCGACAGTACCCATCGAGGCGAAACCCTGGTGCTGGCATTTCAAGTCACCGATTCTTTCCGTGTTGGAAATGATGGAGGAGAGGGATTCGGAGTCGAAGCTTGCTGTACCACCATGGTCAGTTCTTGGTTTTTGGTCGATCGACGATGGGTTTTGTATTTGATCACACCAAGTTTTCCCGTTTCCATCCGGTTCAGCAATGCAGCCGCTCGACGAAGACGGCAGCGCGACGTGTTCTTCATCTCTAGTTTCTTCTAAGTACATTTCTTCGACCATTGGCTTCCATAGCCTAACTCTAGCATTGATAAACCAATTGGATACCTGCAAAACAATTTCAGAAAGAATTCTTGATTGCAGTTTGATTAAAATACATTAACCTCGTTGACAATAAATTATATGCTCTGCTAAAGAAGGTGAAGAAATCTCGAAAATTATATAGGGTTTTGAACCTGGCTTCTTGAGAGGCCTGTTTGGCGAGCTAAAATGTGCTTATCAACATCACTTGGATACCTGTAAATGTGCTGATTTATGTTCCAAATACGAAAGCAAAAAACATTCACATGCATGCATGGATATAAATGATAGATCTCTCAAATATGCATGCATGTTATAAGAAGTAATTGAAAATGGGTACTCCATACAAACAAATAACATAAAGTTCCTGTTTTTATTTGAATTACAACTCAAAATAACATTATTACAATAATTATATAAAATTATTTCAATTATAAAAATAAAATATGCATAACAAGCAGATTTTTATTTCATAGAAATAGATTTTTTATAATATAAAATATTAAGTGGGGTCAAAATTTGGTTACAAGCTTAGTTTTAATTTTAAGTAAAAAAAAATAAAAAAAAAATATTATATCTAATTTGGTAGTGCACATCATTATAGTACTTGCGCGCCCACCTTGGGAAAAGATAAAAAGATTGTCTGCCACATGAGTTTCTTGGAACTTTTCTAAACAACTAATTAAAAAAGTGGGCATCCTAATTAGTGTTGGAATAGCCAGGCAAAGAGAGGCGCAGATAGAGCAAGCAAAATATGTTTTCTGTTCTCTTTTTATTTCATCAGAATAGCAAAATATGCTGTTTGTGCAGTGGCGAAGAAGAAGGAAGAGAGAAATATTACGGGTGGAGAAAGTGCTCGAACAGCCAGGCTCTGAGAATGGAAACGGATCTTTCGGGCAGCCCTCTCTGTGGCCTCCACGGATGACTCTCCATCAAGCTTATCTGCTGCATTGCTCTCTGCTGCCTCAGAGCTTGATCAATAATCTTTAGCCTCGGCGTTTCGCCTCTCGTGGTTCCTGTGAAGCTCGAGTCCTTGTCGCCCATTTCTCTCCTCGTTGCTTGAATTTGAGCTACTATGCCATCTCTCAAGCTTCTAAAGTGCCTCGACATTGCATTTGATGCTAATGTTGAGTAAACCATAGCCGATCCTGGGCCAGCTACTGCTTCGAAAGATGACACCAAGCCCCTCATTTTCTCGCAATAATGCGCATATCTTCTATCCACCTAAAACACAGCGAATTAAGTACACGCCTTCAATTGATCATGATATGGTATATAATGCTCATGTGTATGCATATGCACCTCTATGTCACTATCTGTCTCTGTGCGTCAGAATCACATAACCACCATTTAATTAGCTAAGAGAATCAAGTGAAATGAAGAACAAATTCTCTGTGTGTGTGTGTGTGTGCGCGAAGAACACACACTTGCTAATTTGCATGAGCCAAGCTAGAATAGATGAAATTTAACTAAAAATTTCATGCCGCCCACTGATCCAGTAAATGAAGCAATGTGTGGGGACGATATTAGTTATTTTCCTTGGTTCTCTGCTTGAGGAACAAGTACGAAGGCACCAATAATGTCTTTCTTAGTTGATAATATATGAACATTAATGGAGGGGGCCCGAACATAGAAAGATTAGTTGATGGTGAACTAAAAGATGTAGACCCAAGCATGAACTACTTTCGATCATATTTCTCACTAGATTTTGATTTTTGTTCGAGACAATTTATTTCAGAAAAAAAGTTGCTAAAGAGGATTCAATATTCGTATCGTATGTGATGTTCCTGTTTGAATTTCTTCTTGATCAGCGTATATTATACGGAGAAATAACAAAAGATATCTTTTTTTTTTTTTACGGCTGTTAACATCAAGCCCTCCATTATCATTGATAGTTGATACTGATATTAGGCCTTTTTTCGTCTGTTGAAAGAGAGGTGAAAAGAACAATCTTTATGCGCATGGTGAACTGATGAAATCGATGAGACATTATGTGTAGTAATGGTTTATTTATTTGTTTGTATGTGTGTGTGCGTGTCTATATATACACATGTATATATATATACCTCTTCCACCAAAGAAAGAAGCCTGGTTCTTCTTTTCTGCAATTCCATGAAACCCAGATCCGAGAAAAAAGAATGCCTTCTTGAACAAGAACCACCTTCATCATCTCCGCCATCCCTTAATAATGATCTGTGATGTTTTTCCTGGGAAATCTGTTGGTTGCGACGGAGGCCACAAAACTCATTCAACAGTTGTTGTGTTGGATTCAGGTACTTGGAGTTTCTAATCAGGAACTGCCATTGTTGTTGCAGGTGGGAAGCTTTCATCACAAACCCATCTCTAGAACAAGAATCGATATATCTGCAAGTTTCGTCTTCCTCCGATCCGTGGGGGAAAGATTGGAGCCCGATGGAAGAAGGATTGTGAGTTGGGCAGAGAGAGAGGGAAAGCGCTTGATTATTTGGCCTCTGGTTTTGGGTTCCTTCCGCAGAAAACACACACCTCAGAGAAGAATCATCAACCAGAAACCTGGTATTCTCCTGCCATGGCGCTGAATCAGGCCCAACAACAAGATTCTGATCACCACTCAAATCTTGCTGATAAAAATCACTCGCTGGTTGATCGATCGGCTTCGAAGAAGAAGAGTGATTTGCGTGTTTTGTAAAGTAGCTTTTCCATATGATGGCGCTGCTTTCTCCGTCGTGGTCTTGTTGGTGGTGATGATGGTGATGTTCCAATGGATTCTTTGAAAACCCTATCATTTCCATCCCAGTCGTCAAGTTGAAGATCTCCGACGGGTTGGAATCAAAACCTTGAAGATGGTGGCCATGGATTGTTGGGTTACTCGAGGAAGAAGAAAGATCAGAGTAACACCATAATAACTCCTTCCTGTCCTGCTTATTGTCTTCGCATAACTCATCAGCCATTTATCCTCGCCAACTATTTCCTTTTTTTTTTTTTTTTTTTTTTGTGATTAGGCGACTAAAATTTCACATGCCCACATCCCATTCCGAACAGCTACGGCTTTCTCTTTTTATGTCAAAACGATTCTATCCTTTTGATCGGCAAATATTCCACCACTACCAGAGAGAAAGGCTGCGATTTTATGACGATACCAACAAACACGGAAGTTAAGAAGAACGACTTTCAGATAATCTTAACGAAGAACACATGGACGTCACTTCCGATTCCACAGAACGGATTTTTTTTTCTTTTATTTTGCTGTTTTTCCTTTTCTTTTTCTCTTGATTAGTGGTGTGCCGGCAACTTTGACGGAAAAAGAAAGATGTTGGTGATGATGATGATGATGTAGAGAAAGTGAGGCAGATATAAGTCCCTAAGTCTCTTCTCTTAATAAGCCAACAGTGGTGGGTGCCATATGCCAAGAAATGAAAATCAACCATGGACAGAAGCACCATACATAATTCATACACATCATGCACTCAGAAATAGAAGAGAACAGATAGATGTGATGACGACCCAATCTGAACATCACAGGATCATGGTTTTTGCATCTCTTTCTCTGCGTCTTTATTTGCTCTGTGTATTCTTTTTGCTAAAAAAAAAAAACCTAAATAAGATTTCTTTTATGTAATCAATATCGTCCTATAATAGTCTAATGATTTCTTAAAAAGTTCAGAAAAAACACTAGAGAGATCATTGTCGTACATTCCACATCGTGCGGTCATGATTATTAAAAATTTAGAATTCAAAAGTAAGAAAAAAAAAACGAAAAAAAAAATGGCAGCAAATTTTTTCATTTTTATTAAACTTTTGACATTTAAGAAGTGACTTCTAGGAGTACCGATTTTTACCTGCGATCCATGAATTGTATTAATTGTTTCTTCACCATTGATTTATGAAACACATTCAAATATAAAACATATATTCTTCCCTCACACACACACACACACACACATGCATGTACAAAACTATTTATTTATAAAATTTGTCTCCTTTTTTTTACAATTTTAATATGATCTAGCTACACATTTTTTTTAATAATTAATAAAATTACATTATCAAAAATTTTTGTGCAATGATAATCTAAAACTAGATTACAACAATGCTTTCCAAATACCATGTAAATCTCATATTTTATCTTTCTCAAAATAGAGCTGGAATCTCTAGCTTTATTTTCGTGCCATCTTGCATTCCACTCTCTCCAGTTGTAATAAATTGTGACTACAAGTGCAGTTTTCTTTATGATGTTTGTTGGGGATTTGGGAGTTCCTCTTCCACAATTTGAAAACACTAGAAATGTCAAATGCTTCTCCCTGGATCCGCGCACATCTCCTCATTTCTTGTCAGATTTCCTTGCTATACACATATTGAAAAAATATGTGATTAAAACTTTTTTGGAGCCTCATAGAATTCACAAGCTGAATTCTGTGTAGTAGAAAATAGAAGGTCTTTATTAGTTCTTAACCTCCTCATTTTTGCTATCCATAGAAAATGACATGTTTAGGAATGTAAACATGAAACCATATTAATGTTGACCAGATTAGATTTTTCTTAGGATGTGATTTAGTGAGGAAAAATAAGTATAATTAACAATTCTCCCTTTATCCTTCCAACTCTCTATTAGGTTATTGGCTTATCTACTACCTCACATAATAAGAATCAGGTTATCCTACTAATCAAAAAAAAAAGGACTAGATTATCCCGAATGGAAATTAGAGATTTCCAACAGAGAGGATCTCCTTCGGAGACCTCAATGTTCCATATATTTTGTGTGATGAGATATGTATAGTGTATTAACTTAATCCATAGAGAATCCTCCTTTTTGGAGATACGCCATAGTGTCTTAATGAAGCAAGCCTTATTCCATATAATAGGTTCAATAGTCTCAAGCCTCCATGAAGCTTCATAGTGCATTCTTTGCTCCAAGAGGCTTTAGAGTAGAATCTACCACTTTGGGGAGATTAACCATCCTCAGGAGCTTAAGCCTCCCACCAATTAATAGAAGCTTACTGGCCCAAAAGTATAGCAAAAGATATTTTCTGAAGGAGAGTGGAGAATTGGGCAGTAATCAACCTGCTGGAAGAAACAGGGACCCCAACGAAGGTGAAAGGTAAGATTTTGGGACTAAAACTAGAGTTTAAGATTATTTGTTGCTTTATCTCTTTTTTAACTCAAGCAAAAAAAATGTTAGATTTATTGGAATTAACAAAGAGCCCCAAAGAATTCGTAAATTCTCTAATACATTCTAGTATCACATTGCATGAAGCTACATCACCTTGAGAGAAGATAATCAATTCATCTGCGTATATAAGGTGGGTAATCCTAAGGGAGGAGCAACCATGTTGATAGGAGAAACCCTCCGCCTGGCAAGCCTTGAACAAGAGTCCGGAATCATACTCCATGCAGATGCAAATAAGTAAGGTGAGAGAGGGTCTCCTTAT
Source organism: Sapria himalayana (assembly GCA_029783825.1). Taxonomy (NCBI): domain Eukaryota; kingdom Viridiplantae; phylum Streptophyta; class Magnoliopsida; order Malpighiales; family Rafflesiaceae; genus Sapria; species Sapria himalayana. The sequence goes on from JAREIK010004892.1 coordinate 1,048,587, forward strand.
GTCAACCCTCTCTTACCCTTTAAGAAGCCTTGAAGTTGCCCATTCATCAAGATTGAGAATAAGATGGTTGAAATGCATTCAAATATGATTTCTACAAAGTGAGGTGGGAAGTTTAACGTTCTAAGCATTTCCACCAGAAAATTCCAATCTACCATGTTAAAGGCTTCCTGAATATCAAGTTTAAAGAAACATCTCAGAGAGAATCATTTTATTTAATATCTACGAATAAGATTCTAGGTAAGCAAAAATCATCCAAAATCAGTCTACCTTTTATATAGGCAACTTGGGCTGGGTTAATGTTGTCATTTAGGACTAATTGAAGGCGTGAAGCTAATAATTTTGAAATTAGCTTATAGATGATATTGCAGCATGAGATAGGTCTATAGTCTCTGACAACTAGTTACACTTATACTTATATACAATGTGTGAGCACCAATACTTAGTTCGATTGACAAAAAAAAGTATCATCGAATCATATAAGATATGAGTTTGATCTTCAAGAATATTAGATAACTCTCTCTGAATATCATTTTCAGAATGCCTTATAAATAATGCTAGGATGAAGGCATTACCTGCTCTAATCATGGGCTCCACTACCCATATATGAAGGGCACAAGAATAATAGGGAATGAGTTGAGGGAATAAAGAGGGGATAATACACACACACTCACTCACTCACTCACACACACATGCATACACACACACACACACACACACACACACACACACACACACAATGGGTATTATTCTATAATTTGAATCAAGATAATTTGTTAGGGATTTTACTTATTTTGATGACTATGGATATCCTCATAAGTCTGCGGCACATAGGGTGGAACACTACTAATGCCATAGACATATGAACAATTCCCTTATTTGCTTAGGAACTAACTTGGTACCATTGGAACAACATTTTTAGGTCAGTAGTACACACTCGAACAAGTATAATTATATTTGACTCATCCAATGATTTCAAAATTGACCCATATGAGCATCACTATAATGCCCTAGTTTTGTAGGAACTAAATTGACATGGGACAATAATATTTGAATGAGGCGAAGGCAAACAAAGCGTAAGTTAAACTCATGTTTACACTTCCAACAATGTTGAAAAAACTGAAAGATCTGATATAAACAACATGATATCACAAATTGACCCTGCCTCATTATCGATTGAGTTGATTATGGAGAATTTGAAATTGATAATTATAACATTTAAATAATTTATTATATTTAATTTTCAAATATTTTTTATTACACATCATATTTTTAATAAATAACATGAAAGCGTATAAATACACATATAATTTGTGTAATTAAGTTGTTAAAATTGAGCTGAGATCAATTAACATAATTGTCATAGTATATTTACACTTGTAACATACAGTGCACACTACTAGCAAACATGAATAAATTCTACCAAAAACACACGTTCACACTTTGCACACAAATATATGCTATAAATACAATTTACTAAAATAAAGATAAATCATAAATCTAGAAAACAATAATTTCATAAATACACTAAGATTTTGAAGGTGAAAGTAATATATTAGAACAAAAATACATAAATTTCCATGCTAATTTCTAAAGAAATTTTATTTTGTACTAATAACATCTGAGCACTAATCATACTTTATCCCTAGCATATGCATAAGTAATGATCATGCTTCACAATATGCAAACTCATGTAGAAAAAGCACATGCAACAAAAATTATTATGCAAGACAATTCGAGCATAAACCAAGAACAACCAAATCAAAATGAGCATAAATTGAGGGAAAAAAACTAAGTACTCAATTAGGTCTTATCGAGCAAAAAACAAAAAAAATCCACATTCATTTACTATATATGCATAATCCAAAATCAAGAGAGCATTTTTCTTTGTTTTTTAAATGTAAACAACATGTCATGGGTGACATAAAATTAAAATTAAAAATAAATAGCATTTGTTTGATTCATGTTCTTTATTTTCATTTTTCCTATTTTTTTATTCATGGTTCTTGTGCCTCATTTTTTTGTTTCTCTTTTTTTCTTCTTTCCAGCCCTATTACCATTGATTCTCTCTCTAAAAGATTACTAAAAAAAGATAAAAAATAAAAAATAAATAATAAATCATATAATTTGTATTAAATCAAATTAAATTAAATTAAACTAGTCCAAATTTAATTCTGATCAAAATAGTTTGACCAAACTAGTTTGGCCCTCTATCCTAAGTGAACACACCGAGACTGGCCCATGACTTGAATCTAATAAATATATGTCCCAGAGATTTTAGTTCTTCCTACATAATTCAAAACTAATTTTTAAATCTTCGTTTGACAAAATATTTTAAGAAAGTTAAAAATTTCTTAGAAAACTAATTGAGAATTTTCTCATTCCTAATGAGACTTTCTTTTTTCCATTTGATACATAAGCCCCATTCAATCTGACTAATCATGATGAGTGATTTTTTTCATATGACATTGCAGTACAATCTATAGAACTGGTCCTGTTCAAGTAAGGTCATAATCATGATGAGTGATTGAAGTAAAAGTAGGTATAAAATAAATTGTATATTAGAGAATGATATTTGCCTCAAAATTAGCAAGTGAGAAAACCAAATCGAATGATCATGATTTTCTCAAAAGAGAGCAAAAGCAAGATAGTTATATATCCCTTCTTAATCGTACAAATTAACCATCCATTACTAGATGACATATTGATAGTAAATATTGACTACCTTCTTGTAGAAAATTAATCATCCGCATACATGTGATCATGTTTGTGTTGTGTTAAATCAATGATTATTTTTTCTACATAGCACTTGTGAGATCCTTGCAAATTCTAATTTGGAAAATATACATGTAATGTCCTTTCATACCCCTTGCTATCACAAGTGATCCTTTGATTAATTCTATTGTTGTTCCCAAAATTGGCCTAGATTATATGTATTATCCAATATTCTCTTGAAAAGTAGGTTTATCTAAATATCTGAGATATGTTAGATATCACTCATAACTAATCTTCATCTTATCTTTGTCACCATACTTACTTATCCAATAACTATAGTGACTATCACAAAATCTCATAAGGTGTCTTTTCTCTTAGACCAGTGAGTATTTGCTTTATTCTATTTGAGTATATAATATAGATCATACAATTATGTCAACTAGTACTTGGGTGCTAGAAGTTTGAACTATAGACACAAGATCATAAGTTCAAATTCTAGGAGATGCAACATGGGAGGTATTAGAATATGTCTTGACCCATGTGTAAAACCATGTGTCATGATGGGAAAAGTGGACAATATGAGTATGCCTTGTAGATGAGGCCGAACAATTAGTTAACACTCAATCGACCCCCGTGAAATGAGGTTGGGTGGGACCCACATTTGTTACAATGTCTTTGCTCTTAAACCTCAGCCCAAAAGGATATTCACTTTATTCTATCTATGAGTATCTAATATAGATCATGCTTTTTCTCCAAGCAATTAAAAAGTTCAACTTTTTCTATCTTCTAGATTAGATAAGTTGATGTGTTTAACTTGACCATCACAAATAAGAAAGAATCTTTCATAACGAACAAGATCCAATTCGACCAATATTCAATGACATAAAAACCATCAACCACCACGATCAAGCAACACTCATCTTATACCACTTGGTATCTAAATGTTTTGAACAACTTATCTTGGAGATCAGAAGCTCAAATTTAAAAAATTGGTGCCAAAACTTGACTTAATCCCATAACTAGCTAAGTTGATTATAGTAGTTCTTAAAATTAATTATTATATCATTAAAATAAATAAATATCTTTTATTTTTCAAAAGTTACCAATTGTACAAAGAAATTTAATAAATAATAAGCAAGCGTATGATTAAAATATGAAAATTATCTAGACATAAACTCGCACAATTTTCATAGTATGTTTACAACTATAATGCTCAGTGTGCACACCATAGAAAATGTTGAATTAATGATGTCAAAAACACATGTATAAACACTCCAAAATATATAATATTGTAAGTATATACTTCTGAAATAAGCATACATCAAAATTCCAAAAAGTAGAAAACAAATATATACAACAATATTTCAATGCGCAAAGCAATAAATTAAAACAAAAATATTAAGATTTTAAAGATGATTTATAGTAGAAACTTTGATTCGTATCGAGAAAACATGAGCAATAATCATGCCTCACTTCGAGCACACTCATGAGCAGTGACAGTGCTCCTTCTGAGTGATCCCAAGCAAAAAAAAAATCATAAACAATAAAAATTAATGACCAAGACAAACCAAGCAGAAATCAAACACTTCTAGACTAAAATAAGTAGAAAATGAAAAGTAATGAACCAAAATGTCATTGAGCTCCTACTTAGATCAATCGCATGTTCTAGTGAGCATACCTAAGGATAAACAATGTTCTCTACATTCATAAGTGTTTGTGTGGACTCCAAAATTGAGAGATCATTTCTCTCTCTCTCTCTCATGCTTGTCAACAAAATGCCGATAGTTGTACCAAAATAATTATGGAGAGTTTTTCTCATTTAAGTTATAGTAGCTTGTCTACAAGTGGTTATGTGCAAGTGTAGAGTCTAAAAAATGGAGATAATAGAGGTTCTCTCTCCTCATTTTTCTTCTCTTTTTTGCTTTTCAACTTTTATTTGCTTCTTTTTTTTCTTTCTTTTTTTTTTGCTATCACTCATTTTTTTTACTCGTTTTCTCTCTTTCTCTACCTCTCTCACTCTATGTTTTACATGTTGTCTTTGTTTTTGATTATTTAGGAGATAATGGGGAAATAGAGTATTCCACCACTTCTTTTCATTTACAAAAGGTTCTTGCAAAAAAAAAAAAAATCAACAAATATTTAAAAAAAATACAAAAATAAATCATACAATATAGTATGTCAATTCAAACTAAACTAAATTAAATCAAACATAATCTTTTTTGACCAAACTGAATTGACTAAACATGCGCGCCCACCTCGAGCGTACCCTAGATTTAGAAATCTTGAGCACACAAACTCAAAACAAATACTATTAATATCACTTGAAATAGAAGGGGAACCAAGAGAGGTAGATGGTCATAGTGCATGCAAACCAATCATGCTTGAATTGACTAAAACTAAATTGGTTCCAATCTAATTCAAAATCTCAATCAAAATCTTATCTCAAAAAAAAAAAATTTAATGAACATAATTTCAATATTTATCATTCAGTTATTCTTATGTTGATTTAATGTATTTTTCAATATAATTTCAAAATGAAAAAGAATGATGCATCCAATTATTATTATTTTTTAGACCCTGTGAATTTAGGTAATTAACAAGAGCATTTCTCGCTATAGCAAGTATTCTAAAAGGTCCTTCATTCAACAAGCAACTCCAGGCAACAGATATTTCTCTCGCTCGTATGAAAATGAGAGTTGTATCACCTCCCCGCTGGGGGGACAGATAATATCCCACATTAGCTAGACATAAAAACAATATGAGCCTATAAAGGAAGTATAAGACACCATTAGCGTGAGGCTTTTTTGGAAAAAAATCCACAAATAAATTCACGAGGACATAAGCTCTAAGTGGATGATATAAAAAAATATTTTTTTTTTGTCTCATCCTTCTCCTCCCCAATCCATCCTAATTCCCATATTATCCCTCAGCCTCTCACACATGGACTTGGAGCCTTGGGATCAAAATAGATAAGACTCTCATTCTAGCAGTATGAGCAGAGCGATTGACAAAGAAACTCTAAGAATGCTTATCCAGCATCCTTAGGGGATTGAACTTGTGATCATTTTCTAGTTAAATTACCATACTTTAGGATCGAATTATACAATAATATAATATTGTGAAATGATATGATTCAGAAAATTTTATATTAGGGTATACCCACAATTGTCAAAATAAAAAAAATTCAACATTAAATAAATTTTAACTTCAATTTTTTTATTTTTTTTTTGAGATTAAATTTTATTATAATTAGTGGGATTTTTTTTTTTTTTGAAGAATATATTATAATGAGTTATGGATAAGCCATTGATATTTGGGAGGATTACATGGATAATGGAGAATATATTATGTGGGGAAAAGAAAAGTTGGACCTTTCTCTCCTCTTTCTTTTTTATTTTCTCTTGTTTACCTTCCTCTCAAGTGGGTCATGCTCTCAGCGGGAAACGACGGAAATGCATCCAAAATAATCTCCAATTATTTCACACCTACCTGTTGAAAAAGTGATCTTGATCTCAAAAAATTCTTTGAATAAAAAATAATATTTTAATAAATAAAAATAATTTCCGTATGAAAACAAAGTCGGTCCTCTCTGGGTCACCAAATCACCAACAAGAGAAAGTAATGATGACCCTTCCCTGGAACCCAAACTCCTAGCCGCCAGACGATGACCTATATCTATGATATATAGCTCTGTGATTATATAAACTTAAATACATAATCACACACACACACATAATATCGTTTTTTAAATCCTTCTCTCTTCCTCTCTCTCTCTCTATCTCTATATATATATATATATATCATGTATATGACCTGCGTGTGTGTTCATACATATGACCATATATAAGTTTACTTCGCTCCCTATATATCACATATGAACACAGACAAAACACACACGAACGCACACATAAATAAATAAATAAATATATATATATATGTGTGTGTGTGCGTAATGGGAGAGGGAGGTTTTTAGAGAGAAAACAAGAATAAAGCTGAGGAGGAAGACCAGTGGCGGTGATTAAGTAAAGAAAATGAGGGGCTAGATATTGGAAAAAGAGAAGTTAAAGAAATAAAGAAAAGCAGAGTACAGCGTGAATCTTTGTTGGGCAGACGCGAATCCCAATAAATCATTTCTAAGTAAGAGTTGGTTCCTGACTTTCTCAGATGGGTTTCTGCAGGGCATCTGTTTGAACTTTAAAAGTTGGTCGCTGTGCCATGGTGGGCCTAAATTTAGTGGAGGAAGGCTATTGGTTATCACCCAAACAAGAGCCAGTTTTCTCTGTCATGGGAACAGTTCGGAGAGAGGGAGAGAAAGAAAGAGAGAAGTAAAGAAGAGAGAGAGAGAGAGATAGTAGATGGCCTTAGCCATAGGGTGAAACAGCAAGGTGAGGGACCGGGGAAGGTGAGGAAGTGGTCCATTGTTTCCTTTCTAATTCTCATTGAATGCTCCTTCAATGTGCTGCTCTACTCTTATATCGAGTAAAAATAAAAAATAACAGAAAGAGGAGATAGTGCACTCTGAAAACCAAGAACGAAACAGGAAGTTAAATATACTTTCAGTTTCATCTCCAACTACACTCATGGTTTAAAACATAGGATTCAGGATTATGATGACAACTTATTTATTTTTTAAAGTGTAGATTATTCCTTCATGATTATTTATGTTTTTAATTGGATTTATATAGTTCCACTTCCACATCAGTAATTAATTAATTACAAATGAAAAGCACATATAATTTTTAATAAACTCAAGTAGTTAAGTATAAAAAAATTATTAACATTCAATAATAATATCATAACGTGTGATTACACAAACTATAAGATACCAAATTTCATAAGAACTCTAAAATTAAATATGTTTGAACAAGAATAACATTGCGATCCAAGATTCATCAGATTTACCCTCTCTGAGTTTTGATAATAAGATTGTCGAGATATTAATCTTTCCTAGATGTCCATATGAGCTCCAATGAAAATATCATACAAAAAATTCAAAGTTAATATTTCTAAATTATGATATATTATTAACAATTATAATGAGCATACTCAATCAAATTATTTTTTTTAGATTTTTTTTGTATAAATATATAATGATGTGGCTCTTTTTTGTCCAAGTGGGCTAGTTTGAGTGACAAGGGTTGTCTCAGTACAATAATTTCATGAGTTTGTTTCCCATGACCATAAGATTTGGAGGATTTATCATAACTTTGTTGACAATAATGTACTATGTTATATTCATGATCATAAAAAAAAATGAAATCATCTTCAAATTACATAAATTAAATATGATTTAAATAAGGAAATAAATAATTATGAATTCAATTGAACTTATGATAATGATGAGGATATATAAATTTAGCTAAAGTTTGATCCAAACTTGACCAAGAACCCACTAAACGAATGTTAGATATCAAAGTTAATTAATTTTTTCAATAGTTAATGTATTTCTATTGTTTTGTTTTATTAGTTGAATACAACTCATCTTTATATAACTATATAATTTTATTTTATTTATAAAAAATATTTTAGTCTTGAATTTCTTTGTTGAAATTAATTATTGAAGATATATGTCGACGATAAAACTATTGGTACCAAAGATAATTTAATATTTATTTGAATTTCACTGTGATGACTAAATTTATTCTGGGAGGTAATGTATATAATACTAGCTTTCTCATATGATAGATCTAAGTACAAGAATGTTGGGAACAAGATGAATAAGTAAAAATGGAATAGATAAAAAAAAATACTCATATAATTATGTTTTAGTGTTCTAATTCAGAACTATGAGGACATTCAACATTGGCATGCATAATTTTTAGGGAAAATTTGTGTTTTGGGAAGTTCTTTTCAAAAAAAAACAAAACTTTAAATTTTGAAACTTGATATTTCAATTTTGGAGTATAGGGAACCAAATTCAAAAATAATTGAATTTTGATGCACTCATTTATCTAAACATGAAAATACACTTAAAAACACTCAAGTGATTATTTTTTTTAGCCGTATCATCATCCTACCCTCGAAAAAAACACTATTTTATTTTATGCAAACTTTCCTCACACACACTTCAAAAAGTTTTGCATCAAATTATAAAAGATTTAAAGCAACTTCTTATTATTCTTATTCTCTCCTCTCATCTTCACTCAAAAAGTAATGATAGCTCAATCTTTTTTTTTGTTCGGAGAAAATCCTAACGTGTATAAACACAGTTCAAAGGCTTGTGGTGAACAATTAACCTTGTGTATGTTTATTTATTTCATCAATTTAGATTTTGCATATATATATATATATATATTGTGGTGTATAAACAAACACATAAACACGGACATACACACACACACACATATGTATGTATGTATATATACTATAATGTGTCTACACACACGCGCACACACATTGTAGTATATATATATATATAGATATATAGATATGCATCTCTATACATACACATACAGACATTGTAGTATATATATGTGTGTTTGCATATCTATATTATATACATATATAAATACATATACATGTATAGATTATATATAATCACATATTCATATTTGTATTTATATACAATAGTATGTATATATATCTACAATAGCATATCTATTTATATAATACAACATATATTTATATATACGTACACATACATATATATATATGTACTATAATATTACATGTTATGTATATTTGTGTGCATGTGTTGCATTATATATATATATATATATATATATATATATAGACTATAGTATATGTGTATAAATATATATACTTGTGATATTGTTACATCTTATTGTTAATATTATATATTGATATAATATATTATATATACTACAATGACATTTATATGTTATATATGAGCATTGGCTTCATCTTGCCTAATACCTTGATCAATTTTGATAGTCATATAAATAAATACTTGCCTTTTGTCCAGTTTCTAAATTTCCCATATTTGTAATTTATTTCAATATGGTTTTATTTTATGCAATGTATAGACTATATATGTTTTGGTCAATGCCCCTTATATATTTCCCTATCTTTCACTCACTCATGCACACACACACACTCTATATATATCAAAAATTATATTAACAAATATATATATATATGTAATTTTAATTATCAATAATCATTGTATAATGTTTTTAAAAAAATATGCGTATAACAAATTAACTAGTCTCTTCTTTTTGGATCATTGTTTGATGCTCCAAACATACTACCCATCATTTACAATTATGTGTTAATATCAATATTGTAGTGTGGTATAGAATGTAAACTTAACATGAAACACGATCTTAATGAAGTCACTCTAAACAAGCATATTAAACTTGTCAAACAGCATATAATTTATGCATCATTTACATTCTTCCAACGATTCTCAATGTATTCACTCTACTAATAATAAAATTGGGCAACCCAATTGATCAACACATATTAAAAAAACACACACATCATTTTACATATATGTGTAAACCATTGTTTAGCATGGTGCAAAATTTGAAATTAATGTAAAAAATGATCTCATTGAAATCATTATTTCAATGAGATTAATATATAAATACACAACAAAAGAAGCATTTGGAGGAATAAAGGAAAGAATGATTGGAAAGGGTTAGAGGTTCCATTGACTTCTAGAAATATCTTCTACTAGTTAGAAAAGACAAGCAATGCTATTTCAACCGCTCGTGGGAATAACCTCTAGCTCAGCTATAAAATTTGTACCACACTTAGATATTTAATATATATATTTATCTATATTAAATATCATGACTTTTTAGCTAATTGATCTTATAAAGCTAAAATTAATTTAGCCAAATCCATGGAAATTATCTATTTCCATTATTTTCAAATACAAAATGTTATATAGTGCATTTACTCAAGTATGAAAATTCTACACGGCCATGACTCTTATCCTCGAGAGAAGATAAAACCCTAACTTTTGTGTTCGAGCTAATTGATAGTACCATAACCTTTTGCAACATCATTATCATGTGATATATGAGAAAGGTCAAGGCCAAAGCCATGACCATGCCCAACATAATTGGCATCTGATGCACAAGAGAGACTATTTTTTGTGTCATGGTCATTCTTAGTGTCGTGATCAAATTATGCAAAGAGAGACCATTGTTCACATTGCACCCATTCTGAATGTCATGACCATATTATGAACATGAGAAGATATTCCCAATACCATGGCCATTCATAGAACCAAGGATATATGATGAATGAGAAAAGACAATATCAAAGTAATAGTCATTCCTAGTGTGTCAACTATATGATGCACATGAAAGATTATTCTCAATGTCATTGATATTCTTATTAGCATGATGATATGATGAATGAGAGAGACTAATACCTAAGTCATGATTATACCTACAACTATAACTTTGTGTTACAAAGATAATAGACCCAAGATGAGAATACTTTCTAGTACTATGACTTTGTAATACCTATAGTTTAGTAACATTCTAAAATTATAACCACTTTTTAGAATCTCAACCTCAAGCTCAAGAGATAAAGTATAAAGTTATAGCATCTTCCTAAATGTATGACTCTGACTTAAAAAATATAGAAATATCAAAATATAAAAGAGGAAAGATAAGTGATTTAGAATCTCTCATAAATTCTTTTTCTTCTCCATGCACATCAAACAACCCTAAGAGCAATTTTTACACTCCTTAGGTGATCCATAAGTAAGCAAGGATGAAAGATATAAGCTAAATTCTAGAGTTGAGGGGCATGACTCTTAAACCCATATCTTTAAGATAGATTCAAGAAAATCAATTGAAATAGTATGGGATTAGTGTTTATATCCTAGATTTTATAAGAGATGTTATAAGAAACCAGAGTTTTATAAAACTTATTCTCTTGTAACTCATGAATCTTACCCCAATATCAAAATATATTACTATCTAGGGTTTCTATAATTTTTCTTATGTGATGTATAAGCAATTTTAATATTAATAAATATGTGTGATTTATATTATAAAAAAAATAATTGATGGGATGATTAAATAGAACTTGAATTAGGGATTTGATTATTCATGGGTCTATGCATATATTTTAATGAATGGTGATATTGGACCATAAGGCTCACTCATGTATATGATATAAAAGAAGTGATAGCCATTATAATCATCATACATAAGTCAAATCCATATGTTAAAACTAAAAATGTAGGTATTTTAATCATCGAGAGTATTGTACTCATGATCTTAAAAACTTGAACAATTTTATATATCAATTTATTATACATATATTTGAAGAACTAGTTTTCAATTGATATTGATATTTTATATAATATTCTTCTAAGTGTTTCCACATTAGTGTGTAAATTGTATCATCATTATGAAGGATTGTGATAAATAATATATGAGATGTGTGCGAGTAATATGACTCACAAGGTATTGATAGCTTTTTGAGTTGCTTTAACTCATATGGTTTGTGCTAGTAAACCTTGAGAAAAGTATCTATTAATTATATGAGCATGGTATGCATGAAGCTAATATTGCAAATACTTATATATCACATCACTTCTTGATCTTTATGATATCTAAGATGAGAAAATAAGAACACACACACACACACACATGCATGTGAAGAACTCTAGAGTAGAGATAATTTATTATCTCTATCATTAAGTATCAAGAGGAAAATCATGAGGAGATCATCATTCGGATGAGCTCAGTGATGATATTAGAGGTGTCAAATGGGTCATTCCGTGCCAACACAACTTGATTTTTGGTTGCCTAGTCAGGCCACCATGTTGTATTGTGCACTAAAATGGTATGGCAGTTTTGCCATGACATGAAAGGCATGACCCAAACATGGTCGGCATAGCATGGTATGACCACCTTGAGGAAGGCCAGATTTGGGCTAGGTTGTGCTGGGATTGTGAAATTGGGCCGTTTGGGCATGGTTATTCTAGCCTACCTAGACCTAGGTCCTAGCCTAGCATAGCCATAGCATGGATATTCCTCCATTAGACGCCAGTTGTGGTTGCGGAATTGTAGATTAAATAATTCAATTTTTTTTAAATTCATGTTTTAAATTCAAAATGTAGATTAACTGTAACATAATGATTTTACATTATTTATTTATTTCATATAAATAATAAATCACAAAAAATAAATTCATTAACACAAATGACAAAGTATACTAAATAATCAAAAAAATCAAAAAATTACATTCATCCCTTCATTTATCATTCAATCCAAAAATAAATAAATTAACACAAAGTCACAACTCATAGTAATAATATAAAATAACAATCATCAGTCTCAATTGTAATAAATAATAATGCAAGCTCAATGCATCAATCTCATTGTTAATTGGTATGAGAAAGGAACTAATCATCATCAAATAAGCACCCGATGGTATTACTAGAGGTGGTCTTAACTTCATCAAAGTCCCATGAGTTAACATCTGTTAGCAACTCCTTCGGTCTTATTTCAGTATAATCTCAATCCTGGATTCCCAACCTTGAATCCTCCCAATCCTTCATGCATACTAGTGCCTCAATGATATCTGGTCATAGTCTCGATCTCATAGTTAACGATATTGACTTTAATAGAAAAAGTAGACTCCATTACTAAGATCGATACTAGAGGAGTCAGTAGATCATGTATAATCTTAGATAGTATGAGATATATTGTCTCATATGATTCCCATCATTATATAATATCAAGGTTCTTATTATCATTATGTTATAGGATTGAGTAGTAATCAATATCTAAGTATCGAGATAACTCACTCATATTCAATAGTCCACCATATCATTTCCCCCTCACAAACTAAATGGAAAAGTTATCATCTCTAAATAAATATCCATGTTCATGCTTGGAGTCTGGCTACTACTACAGCCATACCTAGTATAGTATCCTAGTATGTAAATAACTCAATTAACTTCTTATGAATGAACTCTTTAGGTCAGTGATCTTGATTCATGCACAATGATATATATGCCAAAATATTCTTTACCCCTTCCATTTTAACCCTAAGGTCCATTCAGGCAGCTAGACAATAAATCGATGGTTTAGCTGTCACTAAATGGAATAGTGGACCAGTATTTTAAGTACATAACTTCCATCTCAATAGCCATGTCACGAAATGTCAGATCATCTCTAAATATCCTAAACATGCTACTAATATAGCATATACACTTGAGTAAAATGTAAGTGATGTGAGTATAAACTTACAAACACAAGTTCATCATGTCATAAAAAATCTTCAAGAATTTCATAAATAAAATTTTTGTATCCCAATTTCTATCATCAATAATAAGTTCATCACTCATACTATTGACGTAGTCAGGTATCACATGGCTCCAACATTGGGTATGTATAATTCTAATGGTGTCTCACATCCATTTGAATTTTCTTCTTTTTTAGATACATAGACAAATAGAGACTACCAAACTTCTATTGTCTGCTAAGCATTCAAAAATATTTTAATGATGTGACACATGCATCTAACATGAAAAATCTCTCTAAATTGCTTATCTCTAATAGTCATAACAAACATATTAATAGCTACTTCATTATTATATGCATTATCAAATGTGATGTTATATATTTTATTTTTAATAATATATTCTCTAAATATTCTCATCATACACTCATATATGGCCAAATCATCATGAGGATGGAGAATCTATAAAAATCCAAATATCTTTTCATTTAGTATCCATTTAGAATCTATATAGTGGGTAGTGAGGGATGCAAAAATGCATCATCGCGACTAGTCCAGTTATTGAACTTCACAGATATTATGCCACTATATTCCCTAAATTCATTAATTATTATTTATTTTTTTAACTTACAATATTTTAGTATGTTATTCCAAGATGTGGGCCTAGGAATCCTATGATATGTAGGCTACAAATAAGTTTGTATGATACTGAAAATCCTTGGATCCTTTGAAATCTAATTGGAAGACCTATCATGTTGATCAATTTGACCATGTTTTTCCTTCCTAACTCATTATGATATATGAAGGGAGTCAACATAGAAGTTGAACTAGATCCAACATCAAATACCCCACCACTCAGTTGAGTTTACCTAGGATCTAATATGCCATGTTTTTTGGTACAATGTTTGACATGCCTCTTTAGGTGTCCAGTCCCACACTCACTCTTTCAAGTATATATTTTCTTACAATACTTGCATTATGTTGATTTTTCATTGATACCCCTAATATTTTTATTTGGTATAATATTAAAATAAATTAAAACTATAAATGTTCTTGTAGTTTTTAAATTTTTTAGATGTTTAAGTTTGGGTTGAGGCCATTGACATGGGAGAAAACATGGTTTCATCATCGGGCCTTTCCGCAGAGTTATTAATATTAAAAATTATTTATGTTTATGTTAATGTTAATCTCATTATCATTAATTCACTATTTATCTTTTTTTATTTTTTTAGTTTATTAATTTTATTTTAAAATATATTTTCTAAATTAAAAAAAATTGATATTAAATTATTAATATAAAATGAAAATAAAAAACTAAATAAAAATTAAAAAATAATACATATTTCGCTTGGCCATTTCTATAATGCCGATATCCAATTGTCTAAGGCCGCACCATAGTTCATTGTCCATTGTTCACACCCGAGAGGCGAGAGCAAATCCAAACTTTAACTCTGAAGAAAAAGAAAAGATGAGAGGGAGTGAGCGAGATGAGAGAGAGAGGGAGAGGGAGAGAGGGAGAGAGAATTGAGATAAAGAGGAGAGTGAGAAATTGAGAATGTGAGTTTGAGAGATAGAAGGTTCGAGCGATGAGCACTCGACTCGAACTTGGGGTTTGGGCTCAGCTCATGCACTTGGCTCAAAGAAGGGGAGTTGTGCTGAGAGGCATGTGCCACGTGTTGCGCTTCCATGTGGGCCTTGACTATCTCACATGGATATCCTTAGCCAAACACATGGTAGTTGTTTTAAAAGAACTTGCCACGTGAAAAAGTGAGACATATTTTTTTTAATAAAAAATTATTTTTTGTAATACAAGTGGGCGGCTCAAGCATGGTCTGATTCTAACCCAAGTTCCAAGGCACGGTAGCTGACCATGCCTCTGGACTATGCCTATGGGCCAGGCAGCCATGTCATGCCTAGCCTGACATGAGGCCTTGCAACTCCTAGCCCAGCATGCCATGAGCCATTCCTCGAGCTGACATGTCATGGATCCAAGCATGGTTTTGGATCTTGTCGGACAGGGCCAGGCAAAGCTCAGTTGGTTTGTGCCTTGGGTCGTGCCTGGGCTGCCTAGCTCACTTGCCACATCTAAATGATAATCATGTTGTATGTGATTAGAGAAAATCATCATTATCAAGAACCCAATATTTTTTATATATCCAAATCTAATATAACTTAAATTATTTGAATATGCAACACTTAATCTAAGTAGATAATCCTAGGATCTAAGAGTCATACTAAAATACCTAATTATCTCCTTTATTAAATTAGTATTATATCTATATTAGTCGACCAAATTATTGATATAATTTTTGTTGGATTATATATAGATAAAAGTTTATTTACTATTTATATGATCCATATACTTATAAATCTTTGTTGGAGAAATACTTTCATTAATGAGGTTTTGAGATGCTATTTAACCAATAAAATTAGGTTGCACAACAAAATGACAATAAGTTTTGATATCATTACTAGGGATTATTTATTTTGGTTAGTTAATATGATTTGTTGTAATTATCCTTGATAAAGGATAATTCTTTTTTTAGTAGTTTAAATAGTGTTTATTTTAATAAAATTTCTTGGATCCAATAATTAGTCTTATTATATAGTTTGAAAAGTAGATTATTTTGTTTTATGTTTTACTTGTCTCTTTTTTCTTTCTTTAGCCAACTTTTATGAGCAGAAGCTTTGAACTAAGCTAATCCCTCTAGAACTAGAAAATGAGAGAACTGAGAAAGTGATTTCAAAACAAAGAGCTGACAAATAACATATGAAGGAAACTGATAGTAATAGAGAGGGCTCCAAGGTAGTAATGGGTAAGTTGTCCAATAGCACATCTACCACCATAGATTGGAAGATTATTGATGGCCCATGTTGATAGACAGTTATTCAAGTATTCATATGTAATAAGTAGAAACTATTTT
This sequence comes from Sapria himalayana, assembly GCA_029783825.1. Classification (NCBI taxonomy): domain Eukaryota; kingdom Viridiplantae; phylum Streptophyta; class Magnoliopsida; order Malpighiales; family Rafflesiaceae; genus Sapria; species Sapria himalayana. Next base: position 1,065,404 of record JAREIK010004892.1, read on the forward strand.
GAGTTGAAACTAAGCTTGATAATGATGGTTTAGCAACACTAGTGAAGTGAAAAGATATCAAAGGATCCTTACATATATGTCATGATGTTTTTTTAGCTATGTGACATGATAAAAATGATTGGAGTTTGCCACGATGCAATAAGGTTATCTTTATTCCCATTCATTAAGAGATTAGATAGAGAGTTCGGATAAACTTGTGAGAACCTTTGTCACAAAGTTTTTCCTATGTTAAATCATTTCTAAGTTATATAGCGAGATAAGCTAGTTCTGATAGGATGAGTAGGAGATTTTATATAAAGCTTAAGACTATTTTAAGTAGTTGTTTAAGAGGTGCCGTCAACATGGGTTTGAGCAATGTTTCTAATATCAAACTTTTTATAGCATAATAAATTATATGATAAGGTATATGATTGATATAGATATCAACAGTTTGATTATGAATAGATTGCTAGAAGAGACACATTACTTGTTTAAGGAGCTAGTAAAGAATAACTATCAAACTCCAACCAATCATTCCTTTGAGAGAAGATAAGCTAGAGTATTATAGTTGTATTGATTCATCGCAATTAGATAAAAAATAGAGCCTCTCAATTGTAAACTTATATCCTAATTATCAATTGGAGAAAGCAAACAAAAAACAAAGAAAATAGTATGTGTTTCAACTAAATAATAATGTCCAAATGCATTATCATTCAAATGTAAAAAATTATGAAAACTTTTCACGTGGAGGCAATGAGAGTGGGCTAAAAAATATTGGGCAAACTCTTATTAACTTTAAGAACATTGTGGTGAGCTATCAATGAGGATTAAACTTGAATTATCAACCTTCAAGAAGAAGAAGTGAAGTAGGGTATGGAAAAAAGTATGAATGTCATATTAATAGAATTAATAAAAAAAATAATAACCAATGCACTTAGATGAAGAAGCTTTAGATGAAATTGGATCACACGAGTTCGGCCATGAAAAATATAGAGAAGTAAAATGAACAATTATCATTATTGATGAAAGGAAAAATAGTTAATTAACTACCAAGTAATATTGAGGTAAATTCGAAGAATTACTCATCTATAATGCATTAAAGCAAAAAAGTGCTAGAAGAATAATAAATTGAGAAAAGGTAATCAAAAAATTTTAGAGCTAATAGTACTATGACTTTCCCAAAAGTTATGGCTTATATTATGATTTTATTATGCCACCCAATTTTATTTGTTAGATGATGTCCTAAAAAATGATTAACAAGAATGTCTAATCAACTAAGATCTATAAGTGCATGTATCATATAAGTAGTAAAATTAATTTTCATCCAATTATCAATCTCATACAGATTATATTGGCAGTTCTGTTATTTAATAATGAGATGACCTATTTTTAGTAAAATGGATATTCAAATTGTTAGACAATCTTAGGTCCTTGGTTTATTCATTTCATTATGTGATAATGGTTAAGCTATCATGTATATTATGTTGGATATAGAATAAAAGTTCAAATATTATGCTTTGCCTCTTTGCCCTAATTATATATATGTTGGTTGTCACCATTGAGTCAATCCCATTGGCGGTCCCTCGTAGCTCTCACATTGGGATGTCATCACCCAAATAATAATACATCTATACTTGAAAGTCATTGAAAAATCTCATACCTTTTAGGCAACTTTGTTAACTATCCTTGATGGTTACTTCATATGCATACTATTATTCTTTGACCTCATATATCATAAAGACTAATGATCAACACAGTTTATAATCATTTATAATTTCAGCTTCATAAGTTTCATACTCATATATTTAACATATAAATTTCTTAAATTTTACTATTAAGAACCATACAAGTAAAAATAACTCATAATAGCTACCACCACATTGTGAGTCACAACTTACTCATACATATCCAAAATATTACCTATCACCATCTTCCTTGGTAATGATGTGACTCTCATACTAAAGGTGAACCCCTTAGGAGAATGCTCTATATATCATCTATCTTAATTATAAATTAATTTATTTGAGATGTGTACAATGGATTGATATGCAAAATCATTCGTACTTTTGTCTTCGTATGCACAATACTCATAATAATTAATATACCCAAATTTTGGATTTCAATATATAGCTTTATAAAATGCAACCCAATAATAAGGAATCTCACTTCATTCCTACTATATGCATGAGTGAGCTTTGTGATTTTACTATCATCATCCACCATAATAATCTCATATAAAACTACCAATAATTTTTTAAAATTTTTTTTCACCCTTCCCCCAATACCCTCTTACCAACTCTAAGGTAGATGTATACGAAAAACTTCTACACTGGTTAATCATCTCAGTAGTGATCATGACCAAACATAATTAATATTGGAGTTCTTATGAGAGACAATGCATTAGTGATGGTTTAAACACATCTAATAAATGTACTAATAGTTAAAATCATAGTTCAAGTTATATTTAATCATCACGTGTCAATATCCATATTATTAAAAAACTACCAATATCCATGCCCCCCAATTCAATGGATTATTGTTATGACTTTATTATGCCAACTAATTTTATTAGTTATGTTAAGTCCCAAAAATTCATTAATGATAATATCTAGTCAATTGAGATTCAAAAGTGGATGGGTTGTACAAGTTCTAAATAGATTTTCATCTTGATATTAATCCCATAGGAATTATATTCACCATTTAGTTATTCAATAATGAAACAACTCATTTTTAGTAAAATATATATTTAGAATTTTAGATAATCTTACATCTATGATTTATCCAATTAATCTATGTGATGATATTTAAGTTATTTGACTTATATTATATTGGACACAAAATAAGGTTGGAATGTTGTGCAATGACTTTTTGCCATAATGACATATAAGGTAGTTTTCACTATTGACCTCATCCTAATAATAGTCCCCTTATAGTTATCTTCATGATATGTCACCACTAAGACAATAATGTATCTCTTCTTGAAATTCATTTATAACCTTATACCTTTTAGCCAACTTCGTCAACTTCCCTTGATGGTTGCTTCATATACACTCTTATTCTCCTACCTCGAATGTCATAAAAACTGAATATTGACATGGTTTACAAGCATTTATACTTTTAGCTTCATAAGTAATATACTCACATAATTAATATATATTTTTCCTTGAGTTTTACTAGCATGAACTATATGTGTAAAAGTAACTTAAAAAGGCTATCATCACCTTGTGAGTCACAAGATATAATTGAATGTTATGAGGATTGTCTATCATTAACCTTCTTAGTAATGATGTGACCCACACACAAAAATGAACCCCTTGAGAGAATATTATATATATAGCTCATCCCTATCAAGAAATTTTTTTTAAGAAGTATATAACAGATTGATGTATATAATTTTTTATGCTTTTGGCATCATAAATATCATACTCATAATGATTAACATATTCAAATTTCATGTTTTAATGTATATGTTTATTTCATGCATCATTGTCAGAAGGGTTATTACTTAATCATATGTATGAGTAAGCCTCGTAGTTTACCTATCATTGTCCATTATGATAATCTTGATTAAATCTACCAATATTCAAAACCCTAGTACAAGTTCTATTTAATCATAATTCATTAATATCTATAACATGAAATAAATCAGATATATTCATTCATTCTTAAAAAAAACTAAAGTCACATCACATATCTCGATTTATACAAACCATAGAACCATGCTAGTTTGGTATATATTCTCAAATCTACCTTAGAGAAGAGGGGATTGAGAGCTCCACCACCAAACTCTATGGATTAGAATTAATCTTTTATCCCTTGTTTACTTGAGAAAGACCTAGAGGGTATGAAACTTGCCTTTAGGGTTTAGTAGCATCTATGGCTCTACTTGTTGCATGAGAGAGAAGAAGAGAAAAATAAAATATCCTTTGGAATTTCTCTTTCTTTCGCATTTACATTAAGGACTTTTTATTACTCTAAGTAGGAAGTTATAGCTTTTAGAATAAATCACATTATCTTTCATCCCTTCAGCTTGATGTCATAACTCTAGAAAATGGTCATAACTTTATTCTACATCATGATCTTTTTGTAATGCATGACTTGTGCCTAATATCTCAATAAAAAAAGTCACTATACTTTGAAGTGGCCATGAATTTATACTTTTATCATCTTGTCATCCATGAAAGGCCATTGCATTGTGATGTGACCATAGAGTGATGAATGGCTTCTCATTGTGAGAAGGTTGTTTATGTGTTATGTTGGCCATGGTTGCGACACTAGTAAATGGATGTGGCACACAATTTTGCCTTCATATCTCTCAAATGTCATTGATATTCTAGATGGCTATAATACTATTATTCTTTTCTCTCATATGTCACATTGTCACAATTTTATGAGGATATTATTGTACTAGCAATTAGATCAAGTATATAAGTCATGGGTATGCATTTATTTTTAGACAAAAATCATAGCCTTAGAAATAGTCATACTTAAGTAATGTTATCTATAATATTTAGTATCCCAAAAGTCACATCTTTAAATAATTATCATGACTTTGAGATGAGTAGTTGTGGCTTGATAATTTTCTGTAGCTCAAAAGTCATATTAAAAAAAAGGTCATATCACTTACTTAAGACCACCAAGCCATAATACTTATAAAGTCATAGTGCTTGGACTTAGCTATGACCTTGAGCACTAGTGAAATACTTTGTTACAATGATAGAGAATTAATATTAAAATCATTTATATTTTTAGAGCTAAGTACATTTGTGACTCTATGAGTATTATAGCTAGTAAGAATATATCTAATAATGGAAGGATTATGCTAACAAGTTGGTAGGTTTATGACATACAAGAATTATTCAAATGAATTAGAAAGAATTTTAGCCAAGACTATGTAAGACTCAATGCTCTACCTCCTCTACTAAATACCTCGAAAAACTTATTGATTTCATAAATATTCATTAAAAATTATAAAATTACCATAGTCATGAAATCAACCTACAATATCTCTTTTTATATGTCTACATATTATTATAAACTACAAAATACATAATATTATTTGGTAGTTAAAATACTAAAATAAACTCTTACACTAAAATAATTACTCAACCCTGGGCAATAACTTACCCCTCCAAAAATAGAAAACAACATCAAACATTTCAAATTAGTTCAACACAATGGGTACATCATCATAATATATGAATAAACAACAAAAATATAAATCTCAATTTATTTAAACCCTTAACCCAAGCTAGTTTGGTACAAATTCTCAAATCTACCTTAGAGAAAAAGGGTTTGAGATCCACGTCCTGAAATGTAGGGATTAACATAAATTTTGCATCTCTTGCTTGCTTTTAGAACACCGAGAGATGGTAAAATTCACACCTATGGTTTGATAATTTTAATGGCTTTGATTATTGCAAGAGAAAGATGAAGAGAAAATTAGATATTCTTTGAATTTTCTTTAGCTTCCCCATTTATAGTTGGGAAATCTTTCATTATTCTAAGTAGGAAGTCTTGAATTTCAAAAAAGGCCACAACTTTAGTCTTCGTGTCTTTGGCTTGAGGTCCCAACTCTAGAAAATGGATGTGACTTTCATCTACATCTTGATCTTTCTATGACAAAAAGATGTGACACTGTCAATGACCATGACTTTGGTCTAATGTTACTATATCATAAATCCTCAATATTATAAAGTAGCAAAAGATTCATGGCTTTGTTATTTTGTCATCCATAAAAGGCCACAACACCAAGATGTGGCCATAGAGTGGTGAATGATTTCTCATTTTTTTATATAGTCATGTTGATGTTTAGAAGCCAAGGCGTTCAAATTAGTCTTTCTTATGTCTTATATGGCTGTGGTGTTGAGAAATGACTAAGATACTAAAAAAGTCTTTCATCTATTGGCAATGGCCACGACACTGGAAAAAGATCATGACACATAATTTTAATTTCATATCTCACAAGTATCTACAAGACTATGTGTGGCTATAACATTAGTCTTCTCATCTCTTATATATCATGTTACAATGGCACTACAGAGATGTTGGGACTACCAAAATTCATATAACAAATTAACTAAATAATTGCTATGACTTTGGCTTGAGTATCTGTCACTCTAATTTTTTATAGTTCAAAAATTATGGCTTTGTAAAAAGATAATAATTCTTAACTTGATACTACCAAGTCATATTAAAGATAAAATCTTGGTACTTGGACTTGACCATGATTTTGAGCACTAGTTAAGTACTTGGTTACTATGATATAGAATTAATATCACAACTACTAAGATAAGTATAAATGTGACTTCATGATAAAATCACAACCACTAAGAATGTGTCACATAGTGGAAGAATTGTGCTAACAAGTTGATAGGGTCATGACATACAAAATTTTTTCTAACCAATTAGGTAGAGTTTTAGCATAGAATAGATGCCAAAAATATGTGAGAATCAATATTCAATACAATTTCATAAATCACCAAATTACATAAGAATGTTCACTAGTTTGAATACCAAATAAACTCTTATACTAAAATAATTTCTCATTCCCAAGCAATAACTTACCCCTCCAAAAAAAATGAAATACAACATTAAACATTCCAAATTAGTTCCACACAATGGGTATATCAAGGTAGTACTAGAGGTGGATGGTGTGATTTTTCGTTAGGATCATATTCTTTAATGGTGAAATCTAACATCGAGTACTCAAATGATGATAAAGAAATTGATTACCATCTTAAATCTTATGTCTATTTAGTTAACTCATCCAATATCTTTGTCAAAATACTATAAAGAGCCTCATGTTTTCTCTCGATCAAATAATTTAGTGCATCTTCAATTCATCCTATAAGAAAAAACAAGTCTTTTTAGTTTGCATCACACTTTTCTATTCATTCATCCACTATCACTCCTTATATATTATTTCATTCTCATTCACTTTGTTTCTTTCCTCCATTGCTCTTTTCCAATCCACGTGACCATCTTGTATAGAATTCCAAATGAATTAATTCTTCTTATTAATCGAATATCCATGCATCTCAATCATTTCTCTAAAAGTTTATAGATTTGGTCTTTAAACTTTTCTTACATTGCGATAAAAGTTATCTCTTTTTGATGGAGATTCTTTTCCCATATCGTATCATGCTTTCCAATCTCTTCTACTACTCCTATGCGTATATAATATATCTTCTTTCAACTCTTCCTTGATTTGCTATATGCTCTATTGTACATTTTTTATAATATACAAAATATTTTTAAATATATCACCATATATAACTAAGGATTGCACAATGTGGACTAGCTCATATAATTGTGTCCCTCCCCTTCTTTCTATCTCTTGTGTGTCAACCATGGTGAAGGGTAGACCTTATTTCCAAATTTTGGATGGTCCTTCCTCTTCAAGTATCAACTTCTTCTCTTTTCTATATCTTTCTATTTCATTCTTTATACCCAATAATAATAAAGGAGACACCATTGGACTTATAGTATTGATTTTTTTATCTGTAAGAACTTTGTTGGCTATATACAACAAAGAAATAAAGGGTAAATTAGTTGGCTAAAAAATTAACCCTCAAGTAATCCAATAATCAATTTCTTTAAAATTTTTAACACATCAAAATGGTATCCAATGAGGATGGTGCATAACAAAATTGTTTTTTTCAAAATAATCATAGAAACATAGAGAGTAGGTAATATAAATGAGCATATAAATTATAACTAAAATTTACTATTCTCAATGAGTTATCCCTTCATCAAATGTTCATATATGCTCTTTGATGTAACTTTCCAGATGTCATTTCCATTCAATCATAATTAAGTGATAGCTAGACAATCTATTAGATGCAGAGAGATTTAAAAACATTGCTATCTTTTCCCCTAGGAATCTAAGCAACTCTTAATGATTCTCATATCAAAACAAACCTAAATTTTTCTCACATAGCATGTTTTCTCATGCTTACCCTCCAATTCACATAAAACTACTTCACAACCTAGGCATTCACTTATTGTCTATATGTATAAAATAATATAAATTATACTTGCTAATAATATCTCTAATAGGAGAAATGTAATGAAATTCACCATGGGCACCATGATTTCTGGTGGCATTTCTATAGTGCTTGGTTTTTGTCTCTTCCTTTTATCCTTGTGGCTCATCTATGTGATGTTTTTTTTATGACCTTTATTCCATTTTCAAAATCATAAAACTTAAAGGATTTAGGGTGGATTTCTATGTTGTTAATAAAAAATTATTTCTTTTTATTGAGAAATTTGAGTATTAGATATTTATAATCATTACCTAGTAATTAAAGATCACGACTCTATGGGTTTGTATTTCTTCTATAATTAAAAAGTCTCTGTATTGTGGTAAGTAGTACTTTCCAAGTCATGGCATTGCAAAAAAAATATGGTTTTTCCATATAAATTATGTAATGCTCTTCCTTCTTTAGCACAAAATTTATGGCTACAAAAAACTACCAAAGCTTTGTCATGTAGCTTCTATGATACTTTTTCTTATATAGTACCAAATTCATGGATCTGAAATATTATCATGACTTTGTCATATATATTCTAATGGGCTATTTATTTCTATAATATTAAAATCATAATTCTAAAAAACTACCACAGCTTTGGAAAAAAAATCTGAATAATTAATGGGTTGAATTTATTGTTTTTTTTTGTGTATGGGGAGAGTTTATGTTTAAATATATATATGTAACTTTTTTTCTCATAACAATCACATTTCATCATACATACAACATAAAAATTACTTGGGTTATCTCTCAAGCAGTATTATGTTTAATGTTCATAGCTAGACATTTGAAACTTAATTCTTTCTATCAAAAAGCATTGCTTTTCACACTAGCTTCTTACTATATTTTTTTACTTATTTCTTTCTCATACTTTTGGTATCAGTAGTAGATGATGAATGAATAATTGTCTCAATTCCCTCATTCACAAAAATTGTTTGTTTCAAGCTCTTCTACTTTATTTTCTCACTAGCCTTGACATTGTGAGATGCCTTGGCATTTTAATATTATGCTCACACACATCAACAACTTTCTCCAATATAACTTCCAAAACCTAATGGTTCTCTTTAGCTTTTTCTTATAGAATAATTGATGTTGTATCTATATTTTCCTCTTCAAAACATTTTACCACAATTATCTCCATAATAGCTATGGGGATTTCATCAATCACTTTAGCTTATTCTTCTTGAACAATTGAGATCATATATTCGATTTCCTCTCTAAGCTTTTCTACTAAAAGTATTTTTATATTAGCCATAGAAGTTTCATCATTATTTTTATCTCTTATCCTTGAATAATCAAAGCTGCATCTTTAATTTCCTTTTAAAGATTTTCTATCATAATTATTTCTGCCTTAGCTAAATGAATTTATGATACAACAATTTCTTTGGCCTTAACCCAATCCAACGTTATATTCTCTCTTCACTACCTTCACTTTTTTTTCTTCAACAATATTGTCTCTTATTAATTCTCTTAGCAATTCATCAAATTTAGCTATCCAATAAGATCTTGAAGATGATTAAGATTCATAAAATCTTCTTTCATTATGGCTTTCATATCCCTAGTCTCCATAACTTTTTTTCAACTGATAATAGGGTTGATTTTGGTTGCTAAATGGTTCATAATAGAAACTACTTTCTTGAGCATGGTAAATCTCATATTCTTATTGAGACATTCTCGCTCACTTATATTGCATGTTTCCCAAAATGAATTTCTTCTACTTCATTCTTCTCTCATAACCATTTAAGGTAATTCATTAGGAAGTCTCAAAAAGATTGGCTATATATTTTGATTTTGTAGATTAGTGACTAGATAGAAACACAAGAAAAAAAATACAAATAAAATTTAAAAGGTAGCTATCTATGTTCGAACAAGTCAACTTAATTTAGCATTTAGATTTAAAATATTCATCAAACTCAATGTTATCTAAACTACTAAAAATATTACTCATTTACAAGAATAATACATTAAGGGCTTATTTGAAAAAACTAAAAAAATTAAGTACTAAAAAATAAGTGCTGAAAAATTAAGTGCTGAATTTTATAAGTGTTTAATTTGTATTAAAAAATTATTTGATAAATTACGAATAATTGAATGCTGAATATAATAATTATGTTTGATAACTTTAAATGTTGAATGCTGAAAATGATATTTTTTATATTTTTAAATAAATGTAGTTAAGTTTATTCAAATTAAATAGAATTTTTAATAAAATTTGATTTTTCATTGCGATTGTTAATTATTATTTATAAGAAGCTTACTATAAAAATTTCCATAAATATATAATAAAGTCCAAAAAAACATAAAAATGTTTATTAAAAAAAATTAATTTGCAACAAGTTGATTTTCTATTTCCTCTCTTAAATTAATCATTCAAATTTGATAAGCTTGTGCAGCTCTTCCTACAACTTGTAGTAGACCTTCATTATCATTTTGAAGTATTTCTTAATTTTCACCATAATCATTTTCACCCTGCTCTAAAAAAATAGCAGCAATACATAATTTCCGAATATAGTTATGCATAGCTATGCAAGCAATAGTAATTTTTTTTGAACTTGAAAAGGATATGGTGACATCCTTTTTAGGATTGGAAAATGAGCTTTCAAAACACCAAAAGATTGTTCAATGATATTCCTCAATCTAACATGTGCATAATTGAATGTCTCTTCTTTTGTATGAGGACGGACAACATTGCAAAAATCAGGCAACCAATATCGTGCATTACGATAAGGCGCCATCAATCCTCAAGTAGGTGGATATGCAGCATCACAAAGATAATATTTATCTACAAAAAATATAATTTTAAAATAATTTATTAATTTATTAAAAAAAAGATGAGAAGAGAATAATACTTATCTGGTGGAGGTATTGGAAAATTATTTTCTGGACTACACATAGTCTCTGATTAAGACTTTTGAATCATGTGCTATGTCTTCTCATCCAACCCAAACAAATGTAAAAATCATATTGAAGTCACATATTGCTAAAATATTTTGATAATATTATTCTCTTCCTCTTCCTTTATAAGGGACTTGTTTTTCAGATGGTATCATAGCATTAAGAAGCATCCCGTCAAGTGCATCAATTGTACCCTATTCATTAAAAAATATGAATATAACAATAATTATAACAACAACATGAACTCTAATAATAATAAACATGTAATTTTATTTACCTTGAACACTTCCATTAATCGTTGATGGGGATGATTTTCCATTACATCATTAACAAGGGTAGGCACAATCATCTTTCTTCCAAAGAGAAGCATTCCCTCTAGAACTTCATGAAAGTAATGATGTATGGTCTTAGTTGAATGATTGAATCTTCTTTTTGTAACACAATTTCTTACGTTGTGATTAAAAGTCATAAGAAACATCACCATTTTTTCAACTTTGATGTAATGAATATCTTTCAACCATTTTCTATTTTTGAAATGCTCACAAATACCCAAAAAAAGCTTGCTTATTCATTCTTAGAATTTCAAGATAATATGCTGGATTACCATTTAAAATTTCTTGCACATATGCAAAACCTTTCTGTGCCGAGTCAGTATTTTGTCTTCTTCCAAGTCACTTCTTCCTGATAATCTTCTTGGCTAGAATCAGTGCAGTTATTTTCAATATATTCCTTTGCTTTTCATTTAACATCTTCTGACAATATTCAACATTTCAAAATAAATCAATAAAAAAAAAGATAAAACAATTAAAAGCAAAGTGAACCACAATATATTGTCAAAAAAAGAAATAATATCAATACAAACAAACATGCAGAAAAAATATGAAACAAGCCCATAAAATAACACATGAAATTGCATTTTCTTTAACTCAAAGAAACAAAAAAAACTAAAGTAACCCCAATTTTTTTGCATTCATCCGAATCCAAGCGATTCTGATTGCCTCTGGCTTTTGTGAAAACATCATCCACTATTCTCATTGTGCTTTTCTTTCACAAAATATGCTTGAAGCTGTAATGTACAATGGGTCATTCATAGGTAAATTTTCAATCTCATCCAACTTCTTATTATATTCTTTAATGCTAGGTTCATCTGATTGCTCCAATGTACTTAAAACAACTAGCAATTTTTCATCTAGATCTCCTTTGTTTTTCTTTTGGTTCTTCATTTTTGGTAAAGACTATTTTTTTGATGATGAAGTGCTTGGTGAAGATTCATGCTATTTATCCTTGTGTATACAAAAATTCCTTACAGTTTGATGAGTACTTAATAATAATTTGTCGGCACCATTTATCGAGAACCCCTGTTTAGATGGACCCCATGAATCTTGCCTGGTAACTGTAATGCCATCATAAAGTGATCTCATCTCATCTACAAATTATAGCCCAGTATATCAAAATTAATTTGCATCTGGAATTTTCTGTTAAACAAATAATTGTACTTAGGCAACAGTAGTTAAATTAATAATTTTAAAAAATTAACTAACGAAATGAGCTATACATTAATATACTCATCCCACTTTTCTGAAGTCCAATTAACTATATTAGTTACCGGATTATAGCCATGTCAGACTTTCCAATTAAATTCAACCACAACATGTATTTATGTTTTAAATAATTCCATTTGTTTTTCAATTGTTTTTGAGTGAAATTTAAATTTTTGATCTCTTTAAAGTCTTTTGAAATTTTATCCTATGATTCAACATGCATGCTCTCACCCCTTTTTCTCAAAATATTTTCTAGTCAAGACATAAATCTAAAAACAATTTTAACTTGTGTTGGGTCTTTCCAACTTACTCTGGTAGAATCAAAAGAAGTCATTCCTACATAAGATAAGTAACTGAAAATTATTTTAAATATAATATTTAATCAAGTTAAATAATAGATAATAAATGCAAAATTACATGCATAAACAAACAATACAACAATAAAACTCACATTAATGCATAAAATATAATATACAACTCATTTACAAGTATCACCAACATACACAAAACCACAAAATATGATGAAATATGTTACATAATAAAGAAAAAACAAAAGCTTTGTATTAGAGAAGTATGGATGAAATATATTAACCAATATAATAAAAATATACACGACATAACCACAAAACTAACATTATGGATGAAAAAAAAAACATTGCCCAATAATTTTCGCACAAAAGAATGATTCGAGAATCAATTTTTGCACACAAACATAGAACAAAAAATCTGGATTTAAAAAACAATTCGTGATTAACAATTTTCACATAAAATTAATTTGCATTCGGGATTCTAACCTATAAGCATTCGGGAAATTGACGTATTGTGATAAACAAAAATTTAGTTTCGTTTTTTACAATTAAATCATAATTTCCGAAATACATCAATTTCACAAAGAACAAATTAAAAAAAAAACATACTGATTCACAACATTAACATCATATACCCCTAATGCAGAAGAAATCTCTAAGTTATATGTAAATAACATCAATTTTGCTCACCGAAAATCCACGTCAATGTCACTCCCGAAATGAACAGAAGCTTGCACGAGGAGAGAGAAATTTTGCGAATTTACAAAGATGACGACGGAAAACATCTCAATAAATTTTTTAAGGGAAATTTGGTAATTTTGTTTTATCACTAATTTTTAACGTTTTCAGCATTCCATGATAAGTATGTCTCGACCTACTAAATATTTTCAACACATTTTCACTTAAAATTTTAAGTTTTTACTCCAAATATTTTTTTATCAAACACACTTAAAATTTTAAACCTTTGAAAATCTGAACTTTAAGCCATCTGAATTTTTTAAGTGCATTATCAACTAGCACCTAACTCATGTTGACTAACGAAACTAAATAATTTCATGTAATAGTGGCAAAAAGATATTATGACTTTGTTATGCTGTATTATTTTATCAGTTAGGAAATATCTTAAAATCTCATTAACAAGAATATCTCATTAACTAAAATATATATTTGATGGGTCATATAAGTAGTAAGATAGGCTTTCGTGCATATATCAATCATAGAGAGATTGTATCAATAATTTAGTTATTCAACAAAGAGACAACCTATCTTTAGTAAAATTGATATTCAGATTGTTAAACAATCTTTGGTTTATTTTTTATTCATTTAATCTATGTAATGATATTTAAGTTTCTTTACTTATATTATGTTTGACACATAATAAAAGTTTAGGTATTCTGAAATGACTCCTTTCTTTTACAAAATACAAGGTTATGACACCATTTAGCCCTTCCTAATGGTGCAGTCCCTTTGTTACATCACTACCAAGACAATAATTCATCCCTAATTGAGAATTATTTCTAATCACATACCTTTTAGACAACATCATCAACTATCCTTGATGATTGTTTCATATGCACACTCTTATTCTTCAACCTCAAATGTCATAAAGACCAAATATTAACATATTTCTAAGCATTTGTATTTTTGGTTTCGTAAGTATCATACTCATACAATTAACATATGCTTCTCTCAAGTTTTAATTATAGGAACCAAACAAGTAAATGTAACTCATAAGGGTTATCACCTCATTATAATCATCTTCCACTATTTAATCTTTTTCACTACTCTAATATAATATTTCGTATTCATCATTTTCATCACTATCACATACCCAAAGTGGCTCTAGTGTTTCATACTCTTCATCTTTATTTGGGTAGTAATAATCTTCTAAATCTTTCCATCAAAAAACCACTTTTTATTCATTATGGTATGGAAGAGATAATCGATTCTCCAACACCTTGTTTGATCATTATCTAGATCTCATAAGTCATTGTAAAAATTATACTTTACTCATTCCTCATTGATACGATAGTGAACTCCCCTTTTTTTTATGTTGATAAGGGTTTGTCCAATAAAAAAATAGTCATTTTAATATTAATAGTGCATAGTTTTCTTCCTCCATATTGAATATAGTGAAATTCACTTAAAAAAATAAAGATACACACCTTGACCAATACATCTTCAATGATTCCTCCGGACACTTGTTAGTTAGGTCTGTCTTTTAAAATGATAGAGTTATAATAATTTTGCCTAGATTCAATCTTCCTGTAATTACCAAGGAAATCATGTTGACACTTGATCCCAAGTAGCACAATACCTTCTAAATGTTGTAAAATCTAATAGTACAAGAAATAGTAAAGCTTCTGATACCCTTCAATTTTCTAAGAAGTTTTTTTAAATGATCACTTAATACTTTTCGATCATATTTATATTCTCATATATCTCCAACTTCTTCTTACCACATATCATTTCTTTCATAAATTTAATATTTTTTAGTATTTGTGCAAGAGCTTAGGAAAATGGTATGCTCACTTATAACTTGTCTGATATATTAAGAAACTTTTGGAAGTTTTTATCTAATTTTTCCTTCCTAAATCATTGAGGAAATTTAATATTGATCAAAAATTTTTTCTTAGCTTCATTTTGATCTATTTCTTTTTCTTCATGACTTTGGGTAAACTCTATTTGCTTATCTATTTCTTTGTTTCCCTTTTCTCAATTCAGGTGATACATGGGTTTTTATTTTAGAGTCACACCATTGTTAGATGCTTTGACAATATATCATAGTTAAAATTCTTTTCAGTCAAGGTCACAACTTCTTTGTAAATTCTAGGCTAAAGAATGGCTTTTGTTAAAGTAAAGACCTTATTACCTCCAACAGCTCTAAAATCATCTAATTCAAAATACCTTTGTGAATTTGGAGTCATGACTTTTGGGAATGTAACATCACTATTACTCCCAAAAGTTTTAGAATCACTTTGTTTAGAATGACTCAGCAGCTCCTTCCCACTTCTAATCAATATTTAGGTGAAATACTTTGAATTTATTTCCACATAACTTGGCTTGGCAATTTATTTACTCATCTTTCATTCATTGATAATACCAATTGACTAAGATGATACTCATCAGTGAACTCATTTCATTCATTCTTACTCCAAGCGATCCTTTCTAATTATCTTGTGCATCATTCTTCTATTTCAATTCTACTAGGATAACTTGGATTCCTTCATCCAAACTTGACTTATCTTCTCTTCGTGATAGTTTCATATTAAAACTTGTTCCTCCATGATTAGTATAACTCACCATATTATTCTCATTGTTTCTAGGGGATCATCCAATATGCTGCATCCTACTCCCATAGCCACAAAATAAAAAATACGTATGATTTCTTAAGTTCTAATGGTAATGTGTTTGGATATTATTATTGGGTTGAAACAAACACCCTTTACTTTGAATTTAGTTGGCTTCTTATATTTGGTAAATGGGATCCAAATGCAGTTATTAATGTGGATGTAAAATGGATATCTTTTCCGATATTCTTTTCTTTAATTCTTGTGTATCAAACTTTCTTAAAAGATCATTTATATTTTCTTTAGTAGTGATGAACTAATTTAATTCTAATATTCCAACTTATCTTCTCCCAAATGAATGATCTGTTGGAGTATGATAAATATTTTTCATTAGTTCTTCAAACAATTGATATGCCTTCTCTAGAAATTTATTCATAATTATCCTCCAGTAACTATATTAAGCATGTATCTTGTCATATAGTTTAGCCTATTATAAAAGATTTGAGCTTAGAATAATAACTCAAATCATTTTGAGGAAATCTTCTCAACAAATTCTTAGATTAGTCCCAAGCATCATTTAAATTATCATGCTTTTCTTGCTATAATTGGCTTATCTCACACCATAGTTGAGATATAATTTTAGGTGGAAAGAATTTAGTGAGAAAGCCTCTCACTAATTTAGCTAAACTCTCAATATAGTATTCTGATAAAAATTGAAGTCGAATATGTGTTTTACCACTTAATGAAAATAAAAATAAGCTTAATCCTATTGCATCAGAGTAAACTCCATCCATTTTATAGTGTCATATAGCTCCAAAAACATTATGATAAATCCATTAGGATCCTACAATATCCTTCTACTATATTAGTGCTATTGTATCATAGCTATAAGGTTTGGCTTCAATTCAAAGTAATTTGCTTTAACTGATTGCAAACAAATTCCTGGATGACTTTCCATCACTACAGGCATCCAATAATTAATGGAGATATGATAGTTCATTGACTAGTAGACATCTTACCCATTACTACTATGGGGCTCTCTTTTATTGTAGTACCCTTAATATTCTCTTTATTAGTTCTTTGTCTGGCAAGGATTCTTTTAGTTTTGTTGATTTATATTTCTAGAGGAGTTAACTTAGTCTCAAAGCTTCAGCTCATAAAAATGTGTTAAAAAAGAAAAAAAATGCAAGTTTAAAATATTTAGTTTTATATTTAAGAATATTTATCAAACTCAGTACTATTTAAACTTCTAAAAAAGAATTAATATTTTATAAGAATAATTATCTCAACTCATATTAACTAACTAAACTAAATAATTCCTAGTAATAGCCTTAAAATTTATTGTTATTTTGTTATGCTATCTAATTTTATTATTAGGTGATTTCCAAAAAATGCATTACTGATAGTATCTAATCAACTAAGATTCACAAGTATATGAGTTATACAAGTAATAAAATAGAATTTTGTCAAGATATAAATCTCATTGAGATTGTATTGGTAGTTTAGTTTTTTAATAATGAGACAACTCATTTTTAGTAAAATAGATATTTAGATTATTTAATAATCATAAGTCCATAGTTTATTCATTTAATCTATGTGATGATATTTAAGTTGTACAATGACTTCAAACCATATAGGCATACAAGGTGATTATCATCATTGCACTCATCCCAATTGTGGTCTCTTCATTGATGTTCTTTTGACACATCACCAAGAAAATAATATTATAAAGACCAAAGATTGATATGGTTTATAAGCATTTAGACTTTGGCCTTCATAAGGATCATACTCAGATAATTAATGCATGCTTCCCTCAAGTTTTACCCATGGGAACCATACAAGTAAACGTAACTTACAAAGGCCATTACCACCTTACGAGTCATAATATACTTATGCTTGTTGCAAGGATTGATTATCACTATCCTTCTTAGTGATGATGTGACTCTTACACTAAAGGCGAACCTCTTAGTAGAATGGTCTATATAGTACCATCCCAATCGAGAACTAGTTCTTTAATACGTGCACAATGAATTGGTATATAAAAATATTTGTACTTTCAGCTTCATTAGCACTATACTCATGATGATTAACATACTTAAATTTTGGGTTTAAATATATATATTTATCTCATGCATCATAGTCATGAGGGCTATGACTTCTTCTTACCATATGCACTAATGAGCTTCATGGTTTACCTATCACCGTACACCATGATAAATTCACACAAACTTAGCTTATTCAAAAACATAGTTCAAGTTTTATTTAATCACCATCTATCAATATCCATAATATAAAACATATCTACCATATTCATTCATTCATTAAAAACCAAAATCACATCATATATCTCAATATACAGAAACCTAGATTCATGCTAATTTGGTATGAATTGTTGAATCCACCCCAGAGATTAGGGATTTGAGAGTCATGCCTTTAACTCTAGAAATTAGTATTGATCTTTTATCATTTGCTTTTTTTGTGAAAGAGAAGAAGTGAAAATGAGATATTTTTTGGAATTTATCTATCTTCCACATTTATACCCAAGAAACCATTCATTACTCTAAGTATGAAA
Organism: Sapria himalayana; assembly: GCA_029783825.1. Classification (NCBI taxonomy): domain Eukaryota; kingdom Viridiplantae; phylum Streptophyta; class Magnoliopsida; order Malpighiales; family Rafflesiaceae; genus Sapria; species Sapria himalayana. The sequence continues at coordinate 1,084,022 of JAREIK010004892.1, forward strand.
TCATAAATTTTATAATAAGGTCATAACTTCAACTTTCATATCTTTAGCTTGAGGTCATGACTCTAGAAAATAGTCATGACCTTAGTTTATATCTTAATCTTTATATAATATAATGTTGTGACATTGACAATGACCATAACTTGAGCCTAATGTCACTATAACATAATGTCATGACATTGTGAAGTTGTTGCAACTTCATAAATTTATCATCTTATCATCTATAAAAGGCATTGACACTAGAACATTACCTTAGAGTGATGAATGACTTTTCATTTTGATATAAAGTTGTGATGATGTGTAGAAACCACAATATTGTCATTTGTCTTTCTTGAGTTTTATATAATCATGGCATTGAGAAATAGCCATGATGTAGAGAAGGTTTGTCACGGGATGGCCATGACCATGATACTGAAAAATAATCATAGCCACAATATTGTCATTTGTCTTTCTTGAGTTTTATATAATCATGGCATTGAGAAATAGCCATGATGTAGAGAAGGTTTGTCACGGGATGGCCATGACCATGATACTGAAAAATAATCATAGCCACTAAAAATGTATCATATAGTTGAAGCATTATACTAGTAAGTTGATAGGCTCATAGTGTACAAGAATTTCCCCAACCAATTTGGTAGAGTTTAAACCAAGTGTAGAAGTTGAAATTATGCAAGACTCAATGTTCTACCTTCTCTGCTAAATACCTCCAAAAATATATCGATTTCATGATTATTTATCAAAACTTGCCAAAATGGTAAATTTTTTGAAATCAATCTATAATATCTTCATTTTTATATTTATACATCATCATAAACTACCAAAAATATTTAAGAATATTCAGTAGTTTGAATACTAAATAGCTCCCATTAACATTTTTCAAAATTCATAACTCCCACTAAAAATATTTTTGCATATGAAAGTTGCAGTGTTATGCTACCTCTTAAAGTCATGACTCTAGTGAAAGTGTAAGCCCAACTCTCACCCCTAGCTATTAATGAAAGAATCAAAGAAATATAGGAATGAATAGAGATTACCCAAGGCTCTAGAGAAAAGAAATAAATCAGAATGAAGCTAAGAGTAATTTTTTGATGTATCTTCCATTTTCACAATGTTTTAGGAAGGGAAAATTGGATGAATACTAAACATTTTCTCAATATATTATTTAAACTAGAAGTGGATATATAGTTTGTTGTTGTTTGTCCAAGCTCTAACCCAAATATCAAACTATGTGAAGTTTATGAAAGCTATCGTGTGTAGTAAAAAGAATTTAAAGATATAAAAGATTATAAATATTACCAAAAAGTATAGTGTAATCATTAAAAATAATACTTCGGAAGAAATTGAAAGATCTTAGAAGTTTTACTATACATTATAGCATATGAGACTATATATTTTTTAAGATATTATGTGACTTGGGATCAAGTATTAACTTGATTCCCTTTTCAATTGCTTGAAGGTTTAATCTCATAAAAATCACTCAAATATCTTCCTCACTTCAAATAGCTAATTAGACAATCAAGTGCTCTGATGGGAACAATTGAAGATATTTTGTTTAGGTCGGTATCTTTTTGTTTCCTAATAAATTTTATTGTATTAGATATGATAGAAGTTAATTATGCACTATTAATTTTGGGATGACTATTTTTGGCTACTAGACAAACCTTTATTGATATTAATAAAGGGGAGTTCACCATCTATATTGTCAAGGAGCAAATAAAGTTTAATTTTACAAAGACTTGCAAGGTCTAAATGATGATGAGACAGGGTGTTGGAAGGTAGATATTCTTCTTCAAACAGTAATGCACCAAAAAGTGGACTTTCTATGGAATGAATTTATAGAAAACTATTGGTCAAATGAAAATGAAGAAGACGACTTCAAAGAATAATTTTGAAGTTGTAAAGTGAAGAAGCTGAGAATGAAGATGAGAAAGAACCACTTTAGAGTAGTAAAATTGAAGAATATGAGAAAGATGACTACTATGAGATCTTAAAATTCTTTCAATTTGCAAGCTTAGAAGAATCAAATGTAGACAATTCCAAGGAATTTAAGAAAACAAGTGAAGAAATTTGAATACTCTGATTAATGATAAAGTCATGGATATAAGTTAAACCCTAGATTTAGAGGGTATGACTTTGAAACCTTCTCCCCTCTCTAGGATAAATTTGAGAAATTCAATAAAAATAGTTTGGGATTAGGGGTTGTGTCCAAGATTCTCATGAGAGTTGTCATTAGGAATCTGATTCTCATGAGAATTTCTCTTAAATCTCATTAATCTCTCCCCAATGTCAAGATAAATTGAGGCTTAGGGTTTTTTATTTTTTTATTTTTGATATGTAAATGGTTAGTTTATAAATAAAAATATAAAATTTATGTTGTGAAATGAAAATTAATAAATAAGGTAATTAAATAGAATTTGAATTAGTGATTTAACTATTGGTGGGTTTATGTGCATTGTCATGGTGGATAGTAATAGGCAAACCATGAGGCTTACTTGCACATATGATAAGAAGAAAGCCATGGCCCTTCCTACCATAAAGTGTGAGAAATGCCCAAATGTTAAACCTCAAAATTCGAGTTTATTAATTATTATAAGTATGGTGTTCATGAAGCTAAAAGCATAAATGATTTTAGATGCTAATCCATTGTATATATCTTATAAGAATTGATTCATGATTAATGTAGATATTTTATAAAATATTTTTCAAAGAATTTCATTTTTAGCCTAGGAGTCACATTATCACCATGAAGGACCTTGATAGGTAATTCATGGGACATGCACAAGTGTATTGTGACTCACAAGGAGGTGATAACACTTTGAGTTGTTTTTAATCATATGATTCTCACTAATGAAACTTGAGAGAAGCATATGTTAATTATGCAAGTATGCTGCTTACGAAGCTGAAAGTATAAATACTTATAGACTATATCAATTTTTAGTCTTTATGATACATGAGACAAGAGAATAAATAATATATATATGAAACAACTATCAAGTGAAGTTGATGCATTGCCTAAAATATATAAAATTATGAATGAATCTTGAGTAGAGATTATTTTTTGTCTTGGTGGTAAAGTATCGAGAGGACAACTATAGAGAAATCATTATTGGGACAGGCTTAATGGTAATACCTACCTTATATGTATTTAGGGCAAAGAGCTATTATACAACAACTCAACCATTATATTATATTCAAACCCAATATAACTCAAATTATTTGAACATATATCATAAAGTTAAGTGAATAAATCCTATGATCTAAAGGTCACACCAAAACCTTTAATTATCTCTTTTACTAAAATTATATTGTCTCACTATTAGTTATCCGAACTGCTAATACAATCTCTAAGATTGATATCTATATGAAAGTCATTGTTATTACTTATATAACTCATATAACTATGAATTTAGTTGACAAGATATTCTTGCCAATGAACTTTTAGGTTACTATCTAACTAGTAAAATTGGACAACATAACAATATCATAATAATGTAGCAAATCCTAAACCCAGAATTTTTGGTTTCTAATTTCTATTTTTTTTTTCAAAATAGCCTTAGACCACAAATTTCCCTATCTTTTATTTATTATAAAATAGAGAATGAAAACTATTGTCTATAAATAATTGAGGACTAGTTGACTCTTAAATTATTGAGTTTTCAATGATTAATAAAAAAATTGGATAGAACATGTCTCTTCTTTAATAATAAATTAAAAGATTTGATGGAATGTGTCTCTTCTTTAATAATTAATTAAAAAAATTGCAAGGATAATTTGAGTATTCCAAACTAAGGGCCTATTTAATAAAACTAAAAAAATTAAGTGCTGGAAAATTAAGGCTGAATTTATAAGTGTTAGAATTTGTATTGAAAAACTATTTGATAATTTACTATTAATTGAATGCTGAAGATAAATATATTATTTGATAACTATAAATGCCGAATGCAGAAGATGATATATTTTACAAATTTACCCTTATTATCAGTGTATTACATATTATCTAATATAAATATAATTTTTAATGAATTTTTTTTTCACTACAATTATTAATTATTAAAAAAAATAAAATCCCTAAAAGCATATCCATAAATAAATCATAAATCTAAAAAAGAAATGAATATATTTTAAAAATAAATAATAAAATCTAAATTCTTTAAAACTATCCAAATTTTTAATATAATAATAATAATTAATGAATAACTAGTTGATCTGTTATTTCCTCTCTTAAATTAATCATGAAAGTGTGTTAGGGTTAGGGTTTGTGGTGGTAGAGAAAGGAGGAGGATAAAATAAATTCACAAACTAAACTATAGCGTAAATGAGAAAATAAAAAAGAAATGACAAAAAAAGGACAAAATAGTAACTTAAAAAAAATTGTTGAAAATTTGTTTTGAAAATTTTTGTTGAAAATTTTTGTTGAAAATTTTTGCTAAAAATATTAAGTAGGTCTCTACATACTTAAGATTTTCAACACTATTTCACTTAAAATTTTCAATTAAAAGCTCCCAAATATTTTTTATCAAACACATTGATTTTTTCAAACCATTGAAAATTTTCATTTTCAATAGTTTGAAAAATTAAGTGATTGTGCACCATAATTCAATTGTTTCTAATTTCAACACATTATTTAATGAAAAATTATGTGCAAGTGTTTAATAGAATATATAATTTATATAAAATATAGAAAATTTGTGAAAAGGATAAAAAAACTTTGAAAATTGACAGAAATAGAATATGTTAATTTTTCACATCATAAATGCCCAAAATACCCATGATATAAGTGTTCCCCTTTTTTATGATTTAGATTTTAATAAATTTTTTTTCAAAAATAACTTTTTTTGCATTTTGTTTAGCAAAATAAAATTTGTTTTTTAAACTACCACCCACCTCTCTCTCTCTCTCTCTCTCTCTCTCCCCTTCCTCTCTCCCCATCTTTTATCACTCACTCTCCTTCCTCTCTCTCTCCCCCTCTTTTATCACTCACTCTCTCCACCTCTCTCACTATCTCTCTCTCTCTCTCCTTCCTCTCTCCCCCTCTTTTATCTCTCACTCTCTCCTTCCTCTCTCTCCCCTGGTTTTATCTCTCACTCTCTCCTTCCTCTCTGCCCCTATTTTATCACTCACTCTCTCTACCTCTCTCACTCTCTCCCTATTTTATCTCCTTCCTCTCCTTCCTCTCTGCCTCTCTCACTCTCTCCTTCCTCTGCCCCTAGTTTAAACTCTCTCTCTCTCTCTCTCTATGCCTCTATCTCTCATTGCTCACTATATCCATGCATCTCCTTTTCTATCTCTTCCTCTCCTTTCTCTTTTCGTCCTTCACACTCTCTCCCCTAGTGCCCTTCCTCAAAATTAATGCCTCCTTATACTCATTATTTTTTTTTTCAAACCTATAATACATAATCCTTTATTTAATAATAAAGAAAGGTTGGGGTCACCAATGCCTCCAGAATTTTCAATTATATTATTAAACAAATATTTTCGCAAAGAGAAACATGTCACATCTTCTTTACATCATAATAAAACATTGGAAAATTATGTTTGAGTACTTCAAACCAAAAAAATTAATTTTGAGGCCCATATCATTTTATTTTTTGGTTTGGTGCATCAAACATATAAAATTATATTTTGATACCCTAAAAAATATTAATACAAACCTACCCCTCTATGCCATGGTAATACAAATATACATGGAATTAAAAAAAAAAGCATAGGACGGGTCTCTACCCACTTAGTTTTTAATAAATATTAAAAATTAATGTTTGTAAATATTTATAAATATTATATATATATATTATTTTTAGATGTTAATAAATGCTCCATATAAATGTTATGCACACACATGCGGGCACGCGCGCACACACATATATGTGCATATATAATTTCAAAAATAGCTTTTATTTTATATAGTATATATATATAAACTAATAAAACATCATATATAAATTTTATATTTGCATATAAACATTAATATATAAACATTATATTTATTTAAAGTTTATAAATAAATCAATAATTAATTAATATATATATATATAAACACACACACACACATTTATATATAAATGTTATATATGTTATATATATACATACATCTATACATATATATCCATAAATATTTTATATATATAATATCTATATATAAAATGAATTATGATTTTCAAAAATATATTTTTTTTCAAAAATATTAATTCATTTCCTAAAAGTATATCTCGATATTCATCTTATAAAAAATTCTATTTTTATTTTTTTTATTTTTATATGACATGGTATTATGACAATGGCATGTGTATATTTAGTTTATTGTATATTTGGGTTTCTATATTTGACAGCATCAAACCTCAGATTTTTTAGTTTATTGTATGATGACATTACTTGCTAACATGGCACAAGCATCAATATTTTCAAGTTTCTATATTTGAGGGTATCTAAACTTAAATATTTTTGAGTTTGGTGAACTTTTTTGTCAAAGCAAAAATTTGAAAGCTTTTTTTTTCAAAATGGTGTACTTATACATAATTTTTATTAGAATATCAGAATTTGTCTCTCTTTTACTGATTACCTTTACCAAATGATGTCATTTGATACATAAACTTTTGGCAAACCAAAGACAAAAGCTAGGATGAAACTCTAATTAAAGCCAACCCTAATTCTAGTCAAAGCATCCTATCTCAGGTCCAAGACAAGAAGCTTGTATAAGAATTTCTAAGATATAAAATAATTATAGTAAAAATCCAATTCATCACAACTCTTACTCTGAAATGCATGCTTCAATAAATGAGTAATTATGAACTCTATTGCGACAAGATATCTTCCAAAAATAGGTTTTTTTTTTGTTATATGCATTAACCTTAGAGAAAATGAATAATCAAAACAATAAAATTGCTTATGTAGACACACAATCTTACACGTTGAGTATTTTAGTTTTTGAAAATTTTACATGTATCTTTGACAAAAAAATGTCCAAGCTTCACCATGAAATAAAAAACAAGAATGATTTAGCTAGTTGGGCAAACCTTTATTATCCAAATATCAAAAAAAACTTTGGACAAAGCAACAAAAATGATCATTCAAGAATGATAGATTATTGTAAACTAATTTGTATTACAAAGAAGACATGATTTCACATTTTTTTTAAACTTCATGAGATTTATTCCATTTCTAAAGTCTTAGGAATAAAGATGATTTCACATTAGTCACTATAATATAATCATTTTTTGATATCTTATCCCCTTTAATAACCACTATTATGATGGACTCACTCATATACAAATATCATTGGGGGACACTGCAAAATTACAATCAAATAAGTGATATATACTAATAAGATTCTTCTTCAAACTTGTTGTTTCTAAGATATTATAATTTATACATGGATTACCAAAAATACATATGGATCCTGTGCTAATAATATTTTTTTTTTGGTTTATCTCACCACATGTTACAATACCCATTTGACGCACATGTTATGAGGAAAGTACTGATCTAGCATTCATCATGTGTTATGAACAATAATTACCAAGAAACCATCTAAAGAAAATTAATTTTTTGGTGTTCTTACATGTCATAATGGGTACACATATATAATAGCTTAGCTATCATCTTATAATTTTGATACCTATTGAGGAAACTAGGCTCATTTATAGAAACTAGTACTATCAATTTATGTTTTGAAATGGTACATTTTTCTTACCAAAATTCTTTTACTTCTCAGCTTCTTCAAGTGTATAATCAAAGTTAGAGCCAAGGAGGTGGATCACTTAACTAACACTAAATTCCACTCATGGAAGCAGTAACATCATCATAACCAAGCCCTCTCTTATCATATGGATGTATAATGACTAAACATCTCAACGATCTTAATTAATCTTACACTATAGGTTGATTATTTTTTGAATTCAACACCTCGTTTCTTTGACGAACAATTTTGACCTTGTATCCATCATTTGATAACTAGAGATCATTACCTTGCTTTTTAGAATTGTCAATACTTTCAAGGAGAGCTATCTTTTTTTAAGATCATTCTAAAGAACAACCTCTAGTGTTAACTTTTTATGCAATTCATTATTTTCTTTGCCGACCAATAATCTCTTTTATTTTTCTAGCTCTTTAAATAAAGCTTACATATGCATTATGTACACACACACACCTTTAATGGATATGATTTCTTACACAAAAGTTATCATCCTCATGGTCTAAAATTTTTAATGAAGTGGAAAATGCCATATAAATTTGACTTTTCACCAATTGATTACTAATTTTCCAACTCTTCAACTCTGCTATGAAAGTTGTGCTAGGGGTCTTTCACCCTTCTTTATACAAAAATTGGGGTATTCAGAGATGAAGTGACCATAATTGGAATATGCAAAGTACTTTATATGGTCAAGACTCTCTTGGTAAAATATGGGTATGCTTGAAGTCTTTTATAATCATTCTTACTCTTACAAGATTGACCTACAAACACATTTTTTTCTAAAGTTTTACATTTATTTAGTTATTAAAAAGTTTCTAGACTTCTTCACAAAATAGACCACAACGATTTTATCAAAGTCTCTAGAACTATTGTTTTGTTTTTTTAAAAGATTTTAGAGAGATATAATTATTTTTTTTGAAGCTTTAAACTTCAATTCATAGGTTAATAATGAGAAAATGAATTGGTCAAGTTTCATATTAGAGAGACTTTGTCATCTTTGGTAATGATGACATTAACTTGGAATATATCTAGGAAAGATTATAAAGTTTTCTCAAAATAATTTTCTAGAGAAATGTACTCACCTAGATAGTAACAAGAGTTGACAATTTCATTTAATTCTATATAAAACTCATCAAATAACTTATTCTCTTCTATTTTTATATTTTAAACCTATTGTTTAATATTTAATTTTTTTAATAAAGTTTTTTTTCAATAGTAATTTCCAAAATATCTCATGCTTCATTTGAAGGCTCTAGAAATACTTTATGTTAAAATTATTATATGATGGCTGTAGCCAAAATGATATCCATACCTTTGAATTCTATTCACTATAATATATTTACCCTTTTAACCATTCCATAACAAGTTTCTATACACTTACACTTTTTTCTTTGAATAGTCGAAGGCAACTAATTCTTTTGAACATATGTTTTCAAATATTCAAAAATATATATATATTTACTAACATTCTTAAATAGATCTTAAGTAAAATCTCAAAAGTATCAAATGTTGAGAGTAATTAGATTATTCTGGCATAGGTGGCTATATATAAATTCCTTTTGGAATATTCATGATGAACACAAAGTAAATAAATAGAAATAACACAAGTCACGCTTAGGTGGGGAACCTACTATTGTAACCTACGTTCATAAGAATTGTAGAAGGTTGGTGGATGCATTGGTATCCATTTGAGAAGAAATGGACCTCACCTTTCTTGGCTAATTGTTTAAACTTATTAATGGAAAATAACTATTTTGATCAAATGGGTTTCAATGAAACACTAGTCAGATGTGAACTTTAGAATATTTTTCGATCAACCGAAGCAAGAGCACCAAGTTTAGTAGCAGCAGCCAGGCACAAATACACAACGTGACTATTGCTTAAGGACGAGACAGAGGAAGATCCATAGTTGGAGGACACCGCTCTCGAATCTAGCTATTTCTTATCGGAACTGCCCCTACTGGACTATTTTCAAGACATACGAGGCATACTAAGTTCACCCAGTTCGAGAACCTTCTTTTGTCTCAAATGCCACTAAGAGGTAAGGGAATAATGAAAATATAGCTAGGTGAAATCCTTTACCAATAAAATTATATTGGAATGTGGTAGATTTTTGTGCTAGTTATTATAAACAATACCATTAACAAACAAATATATATCCTTCAATCAAAAACATTATTAATAGACCATGCTATAAATATCATACAAGAAAAAAATGTACGTGATATAAAGATTACATGAAATTTCAATTATATTAATTTTTTAATGGGTAAAATTCTTATAAATAAGATACATTTCTGCTCACTATGGATTAATAATCAAAATGGTTGAATACAAGTAAAGTCCCTAATATCTATGTCTAAGAAAAAATAATATCTACTTGTTCTATGCCTAATATATTCAAATACACTCACGGTTAGTTTTAGTATATCCAATACCCTGATATTCTTGAGTTTTCATTCATCCTTTTGGGCATAAAAGTCCCTCAAAAAGAAACTCAAGACCTAACCCATCCACGATCATATAAAGAAAACAAAAACATACTTTTCTAAAAATACCGGTGTTTACCTCTTTCTCATAAAATGAGAGTAGGCCTCTTCATAAGAACACAAAATGAAAGGGCCATGTCAATGATACCGATTCATCTTTCTCGAGCACATCAAAGTTATGACTCTAGAACCTATTTAAAATATATAAAAAACAAGTTCATTCAAGTACACTTAAATGAATGACACAGAGATATTCAAAAATTTTTTTAGAATTTTTTTTAATTGAAACACATTCAAATGAATCACTCCATTCTAAATTACTTGGAGAAATATTTTTTAATGGAATACATTCAAATAGAAACAAGTAGATATTTTTATGAATATAGAATTTCTTAATTTAAATAGAAAGATAAATAGAGAATTTCTTAATTTCAAGGACTGAACACATTTGAACTTATTCAATGAAATATAAATAGAGAATTTCTAAACAAAACTAAATAGAGAATGAATGTCACCAGAGTTTGTAGATAACTTCTAGAACTCATTTCTTTCAAACTCATTCAAATGAAACTACATAAAGAGTTTCTTGAATATATCAAGATTCTATTTCATTAAAATGCTTTAAAATAAAAACAAAGGCCCTAGACAAAATTTAAAACTCATTTCATTCAAACATATATGGATGAGGAACACAAATAATGCATACAACTAGGAATACTTCAAGAGATAGAACTCAAGTTAGACCTTGCTAGATCATATCCGAGTGGAACTTACTAAACCACGTCTATATTTAAAAAAATAGTTGTTAAACTATGTATTAAAACAAACAACTTGTGGTTTAGAAAAATGATACCTTGGAATGTAATTTTCCTAATATAAAATAAGTGTTGTTGATATAAAACTATCCAATAAAAAAGCAAGATTAACAAAAAGTAAGCAACATAGCTAACCTGGCTAATATTCTAATTTCAGCCTAAACCAATAGCTAAAACCAAGGTTTCTATTCACATCACATGTGGTAGATAGTTGGATAAAAATTGGCTAGGCATGAAGAAAGTTAAAAGTACAATGAAGGAAGTGGTTTAAGTCACAACCATTAGATGTCAACTCAATTATCATATCAAATTCTTTGAAATTAATGTGTTCACTCTCAATAACCTTTTAATTGATGAACTAAACAACACTAATAAGGTATATTTTTTATGTATTGATCAAGCACCTAAAGTATCCTTAGTATTTATACTTGAGATTGGTGATTGTGTCATCTATTGTATCTTTAGTGAATAAAGAAGCTCCTTTAACCTACTCCACATAGATAACTAGCAAAAAATAAAACTTAAAGTACTGCCCACTAGATGCATAGAAAGTCTAGAAAAAAATGAAGAAACTTTAGTGTCGCAGTAGTCATATCACTTGGAGTTATGTTCCTTTTTGCCAAGACCACTTTATATCCTAGTTTTGTCTTCTTTAAAGCCTAGTGGAATCCAAATTGAAAAAAGGGGCACCACATGTCGAATACAAATTTCAAAAAAAGTTCTCATTTATATCTCATTAATTGACATCGCTCATGATTGAGAAACTTTTATCACTTGATTTTTTGAAGAATGGTCACACTAAATAGTGTTCATAGGTGAATCACTGGTCCATATCTAAAGAAACACTCTAGTTCAACTCTTTCATGACAATAATTTTTTCTAAAGATGGTATCCACTCCCTTGATGAGATCAAATGTTAGATATAGCGACAAGCTACAATTGTCTAACTTTTCTTGCTTTCTTCTTAGAGCACTACTAGATTTTGATACATCCATTAGATGTCAAAAAAAAAAAATCTTCATCATATATTAACTTTTGTGCTTCAATGCAATGCCATTAGGTCTCAACAATGTTGGCATCACTTATTAGCATTTCCTCAACCAAATTATCATCCAATTACTAGGTTTCATAGTCAAAGTCTATATAGATGACAAGCTCATCAAAAAAAAAAAAAAAGAATGACCAACAAAGATACCATGTTGAAATATGCAATTCCTACAAATGTTTTGCATGATGCTAAACCCTATAAACATATCTCCGAAGTATCTATTAGGCATGTTCCTTGGAATACTCATAACAACCATATAAATAGGATACCCTAGAAAAATTAAAGCATTATAAAAATTCTACCACAAACTATTGTCAAACAAGCTCAACGACTCACAAGAATGTTATTGGCTCTTGATAATTCATCACCAAGTTCTTGAAAAAATTTGCTCCTTCACCATTTGGCTAGGAGCTGACAAATCTGATTAGACTCAACCATGACAAAAAACATTGAAACACATTTAAAAATATAAAGCTTCCCATCTTGTATTATCTTTACCACAAAGTGATAGCCTCTTTATGTATATATTTAAGTCTCAAATATAGACCTTAGTTGTGTACTAGGTATGGATGAACAAAAAAGGTAAATGACTTGTCGACTTAATTAGAAGCTTCAAATGAACTTAAAAAAAATACTACAAACTAGAAAACATCAATATGGCCCTAAGAATAACTAAAAAAAGATATGTTCATACATATGGGGCCATGGAATTAGAATGCTAACTATATAATAATAAGGACCATTCCTCATAAGCCAAATCTATCTAGATGATGATCAAGTGAGAAATTAAATCATCTGAATTTGAAATCTTATATTTTATTTCTAAAAACTACTACTACTGCTATTACTACTACTACTACTACTACACACACACACACACATACATTAATTTGAACTTCAAAATTATTATTTTTTAATTATTGAACTTTTATCTTTATTCATAAAATTTGTTCTCAATAACATTAATTAATGGCAGCATAAATTTGAAATGAAAATATATTTTTAGATCATGCAGATTTTTTTAAAACAAACAATACTTATTATAACAAATTTTTAAAAATAAAATGTATATTTTGACACTAAAATAAAAAGGAATAATCATTCTGATTTCTTTCCTAATTACTTCTATATGAAAAAGTATAATCACCAAATCAATTTTTGTTCTAAGAGGAATTGGAATGAAAACAAAATATTTATTATCATCTGCTTCTTTGCTTGACAGTCATCTTTTTTAAAGAAATTTAAGAGATACATGTTTATATAAAGGAAAAGCTCAAATAAATCATCACCAATTAATATACTATCCAATGAATCTTTATTGCTTTGATAACCAATTGGAAGTTTTTTTAAATAAATCAAGCAATACTTTACTGAATGGGTTATCGTATTATCAATTTCAGTTTCATAGTTGTATGAATTAGTTTCTTTATGAACTACAGAAGCTAAATGACACCACGTGTGATGGAATTTGTTTCAATTTTGTCAACTAATACTTTTATTCCTCTAGTTTGATATTTCACATCTTAATTTTTCACATAATCATCATATTCATTCTCTTGGCATCCAATAAATTTGTAATTTAAAATTCATTAGGATTTATCCAGATCTAACATACACTCGTGTGGCTAGATGTGATCCACTATATTTCTTCTCTCCTTGTCCACTAACATGCTACACTTTCTCTTTTTCTTTCCTAATGATCACTATCACATGTAGTTTCTTTCTAGAGGCTTTTTTTTTTAGTATAAGAACGAATTGGAAGCTATGTGGTTGTCGAAACATGATCTTCCTATTAATAGATGGAACATAATTTGAGTAAATATGATGTATGTTTACATGGACCAGCATCATATGTAGAGTCGATATGTTTATAATTCCTTTTCTTATCAAAATATTTTCTTAGTTGGATACACACTAGAAATGATACATATGTTGTATACATATATTTTCATAGTTGTATTTATGAAATTGATTCTCGTTTTTTAGAGCATGGTATCATAGTTAATAGATAAATTTGGGCTTATTTTCATGTTCGACATAGGTGCAACAAATGCAATGACATGAAAAAGTATGCATTATTGAAATGATGAGATAAATATGAAAACCTCATAAATAATCATATTTAATAAACTCCTTATTTTTTCTCTTTAAAAAGTATGACATGAAAAAGTATTGAAATGATGAGATAATTATTGAAAGTATGACATGAAAAACCTCATAAATATGAAAAAGTATGCAATGACATTAAATAGTTGTATTTAATAAACTCATTGCTTGTCTTCAAGTAATACATAGAGAAATGCTTAACCATGATTTATTTTTTCTCTTTTTTTTATGGAAACATAGTTGCATAATAATTTGGATTATTTATTAACATTTCAACCTAACATTTCATATATTCATATATATTTGCATTTATTCTTAAAAAAGAAGTTATTTGTTTCACAATGATCACTTCATAATATAAACATTTATTTTTTTTCAACTAAAAGTCTAACACAAGTGTGACCTAAGGCAAGTGCATGTGTGTGTGTGTGTGTGTGTGCACATACATACATGCTTTAACCCACCAATTACTATGTTGAGAAATGTGCATACAAAAAACATTGATCACTAAGCCCAAGGGCCAATTTTTAGTCAATCTTTGAATTAATATGACAAAGTGATTCAATCATTAATAGTAAAGGTTTCCAAGAAGAATATTTTCACTCTATCCCATTGGTTACAAAATGACAAATAGGCAAAAGAAATAGTTATTGTGGTGATAAAAACAATAAGATAGAAATTTTTCAAATCTCTAGAGCTAGTTTGAGTTCCAATAAAAAGAATTGGCAATGTCATATTAGTTTGCATACAAAAACTTTGATGGAGCATGCATCAAAGTATCTTTTGCCTATGTGTTTGTGTATTTTTTACAAATGAATAACTGCAGGCACATGCATCATTCATGAAACTATAACAAGATGGTCCTATTCTAAAATATGAGAAACATGGATGTTCCTATATGTTTATTTCATTCATTCATGAGGGTTGTGTTGGATGCATTATCAATTAGACAGATAAAAAATATGCTAAAATAATTTAAATTACTATATGACTATGTTCTACCCATCATAATATCCACATGCCTTAAAATTGTTTATGAGAGTATTTTTTTTTTTTTCATTAAAAATGATTAGTGTCGTTTGATTGAATAAAATTATCCATTAAAATTGAAAAAAAAAATTCATGTAAAATAAAGGTATGAAATGTTGGTGGATCAGTTGGATCATTGCAATCTAAATAAATATCATGTAAATGAGGATTCAATGTATAGAAAATATCTTAATCCAAGTTATTCAATTACCAAGTCTCGAAGCTCAACTTGTGAGGGGCTCATATGGGTTCCAATCCTAAAAAAAAAGTATTAATGCATGATAATTATTAATATTATTATTTAAATTACTATCACTTATATACGTACATTTGATTTCCTTGAAATTTTTATAGAAAAACTCAATTTTAAGTTGAGAAAATAAGCTAAATCTTGTTTTATATAATTGAGCAACAAGTTTGGCATTGTATGATATCCTAACAATTTTCCTAGTTCACTTATGAACCTTTACAATTATTATAATTATAATTCATGTATACATTCATGATTCATCCAATTCATCTCATGACCAAGCATTAAGAAAATTCAAAAATTCTCAAAACAAAAGTAAAAATAATGAAAAAAAAATTCTTAATTCAGGTATACATTCATCCAATTCAACTCATGAACACACATTGGGAAAATTCAAAGGTTCTTAAAACAAAGGGTAAATTAATGAAAAGAAAAATTATAAAGTTTAAATCTTGAAAACTTGATTGCCTCATTTAGAAAAATGTTATCCCGATATTTTAATACAACATAAAAACAAAAATATTATATATAGAACTAATGGAGCAAAGAACCTATAAAAGCATAGTTACTCACAAAGTACACGTGTAATATATATTTATTGAAATTATTTCACAAAAGCAAGTGATCACTAATAAATTCTAAAGGAAAAAAAAGAACAATCAAAAGAAAATTGTTAGCATGCTGCAAGTCATAATAAATCTTTAAAAAGTAAATATCTTAAGATAATAAAAGTATTTTTCACAAATAAAGAGCAAAAAATGAAATTTTTAGTTCTATGTCGACTTCAAATTCCTTTCACGCCATTTTAGGCTGTCTTAGGTATCTGCAATGCCCTTAATTGTTTTTTATTATAGATTGGAGAAACATCTTCATATGATGGAGATGGACATTGTCCAAATAAAATTTATCAAGCATTTCCATAGAAGGATGAAAAATGTGGAATTTCTATAACAATTCTTGGGGTGCTACCTCTTTGGCATCCTTATGAACCCTTTTTGTATCCCGCAAAATTATGGGGCTGCTCTAATTTTTCATCTCAACTAACTTTCACAAAGTAAAACATGATTGATTCTTTAATTAGCTGCCTCATAGACTGAATTAGTTGATAACTCCTCAATACCAAAGATCATTTTTTATAAATCATAAAAATGTTTTAGTTTCCTAAAAAAATCTTAATTATTCTTGATATTTACTTTTCTTAAATTAAAAGAAATTAATGCACAATATGAGTTGGTTTTTATAATTTTTTTTGAAAATAAACATGACCTCAAATTTGTATTAAAGGTTATGAAAATTCTTGAAGAACATAAAAGAAATAAATGTATGATAATGCAAAAAATAGTTAACTTTACCCTACTTTCAAACTCCATATCAATCCATCAAAAATTTTAGCAAGTAATTTGGAATGACTTTATATGTGTGTGTATGTGTGTATATATATATATATATATATTATTTATTCAACATATTTCATTTTATGGGTGATTTGTTATATATATATTTTTACCCTCATTTGTCATAGGCCTATAATTTAGGAAGTTTGTCAAGTGTTGCTCCTTTATTTTTATTTTGCCACAATATATACTCTTCGCCTTATTGGAACCTACTTATAGTTTACATAATCACATGTTCACCACCTTTTATTATGACTCGTCATTGAATACCTCGTTAATTGAATGCTTCTTTCTTTCATACTATTTTTAATTAATTATTCCATGACATCTTTTAAATTATTTGGTTTGGCTGTCATAACTCTCATTTTATTTAATTAGTTGCTCCTCTAACTTAAATCATGAAGTAAAATCTTTGTACTTTTTATTAATGTTGACTCACCCACTTCAAATTGAGTCCGACCTCAACCTTGAGAATTTATTAATATTTATTATTATTGATTTCTACCTCCCAGGTGGAAGCATCATTTGTAACATCTTTTTTATTATTATCAATTACACATATAAAACAAAACAAAGAATTTTTATTAGGCCCCCTATTATAATATTAGGTGAAATTTTAATTGAAATAATAATAAATTGCCAACATTATTTTGTAAAGATTTTCATAAATCCTTTCATCCTTATTATTTTAATGCATAAGCTCAAATAAGTTAATTAGTACTCAAGAATCCCTTATTTATTTTTTTTATCTATGAAAGTCATCTATTTAATAAAAAATGTTATATTACACAATAAAAATGTTATAATTTAAAATATTATTAAGATGGTGAGCTACTAAATTTAATTTGTCTAGTAAAAATGATTTTTTAGCTTAGATAATTTTATTTTGGAGAGAACATTCTTTTGAAGAAAAAACACAAACTAATAAATTTATGATATATTATTAGTAGTTAGATGATCATTATTTTTTAGTCAATTAAAAAAAATTGCCCGAATTATTTCGTGAGACTAGTAGTCACACATTTACTCTAATTTAACTATTGGGGCAAATTCTGTTTGTATTAAATATAACCACAAGTATATGGGTTTAATAATTAATAAAGAGACTTGGAGCCAAGATATCAATCCCATAGAGATTGATATTTTTGGTTTGATATTGTATTAAGTTCTCAATATTCATAAGCATGTAGTGTTCTATTTATTGATTAATAGATTAGAAACTATGTGATCTCCACTATTATTGGTCTCAAATATAATACTTACCACCTGGTTATCAAAAATAGTTCATTTAGGTCATGGGGATGAGAATAAACATTTTGCCCATACTATAGGCACATAATATCACTTGTAGGGTGAAAACCTTTAGTGTGTGTTCTTATTCACCATTTGCTATCATTCTAAGAATCATACAATGTCTTGTGTAGCCAAATAATTTGAGTAAAATTTGAACCTTTCAATGATCAATTGTCATAATCCATACAATGAATATCTCAAGTATATAAGTTTTTCCCAGCACTCCATTTTGAGAGTTTCATACCCATATACTCTTAGAATCTATCACACTTCTAAGCGTCTTCTTATTACATGTCACCATCATACGAAATACATATGGGCGTGGTAACTAGATGTATTGGTTATTGGAGGTAATTGATCATTAATCATGATATATTTACCTATGGCAGGCTAAATATATTTTAGAAAAAACCAAGATGCCTGAATAATTCCCAAGAACATTAACAAAAATTCATATTATATTCTGACAAAAGCTATAATTTAATAATCATCATGAATAAATTGTAAATCATCCCTAGACAAAAGATCTAGCATAGCATTGAAAAAAAATGTTAACAAAGCACTGGATACCACTAGTAGAATCTCCTAAAATTCTAATCTTCAATTCCCTTCTAAATTTGTTTGGTTCTAACTCCTCCTCGTGTGTTCCTCGTGTACTTTATATTCCTATTTGTCTCTTCTTCATCTCTCTTTTTTTTCATATTTTGTTCCTTTTGACTTTTATATCTATCATTTGAAATTTAAGTTTCGTTGGAGTATATAGTTTTGTTGGTTCATGTCACAAAGAC
Organism: Sapria himalayana; assembly: GCA_029783825.1. NCBI lineage: Eukaryota > Viridiplantae > Streptophyta > Magnoliopsida > Malpighiales > Rafflesiaceae > Sapria > Sapria himalayana. The sequence continues at coordinate 1,102,918 of JAREIK010004892.1, forward strand.
AAATAACATCATGACTAAACATGCTATTACAAATGAAGGTTAATGCCATGACACATAAAATGTTGTCATCACTAAAATTGGCATCACAACCTAAGAAATGTAGTCATGACTATAAGATAAGTTAAATTGACAACTTAATCTCATGACTAAAGAAATGATGTCATGACTAGGAAATAGAATCATGATATATAAATAGAATCGTGACTAAAAAATAGAGTTGTAACATATGAGATATTGCTATAGTTGAGGAGTAGGGTCACATCTATGTAAGTCAGTTATGACTAAAGAAATGCTCATTCTCTCTACTTGGTACTAGAAACTATGACATCGCACTGTGTGAACATCATGACTAGCAAATAAATCATCATGACCCATTCTACTTCAAGCATTCCAAAGATATTGTTGCAAGTCTTTGTTAAGATGACATGACTCATGTTGTTGCAAGTCTTAATTAAGATGACATGACGCATGTTGTTGCAACTCTTAGTTAAGATGTCACGACTCATGTTGTTGTAGCTGATTTCCTTTTTTATATAGACTAAATCACTCTCATTTGACAATATATTATAGAGATTGTAATTAGATTTAGTCTATGACACTGCAAGTGCATAGGTCATTCAAGTAGTAAAAAATGGATGTAAGTCCAGATATCATTCCTAAGGAGATTGACAAGAATTGAATTACCAACTACCCAAACTAATAAAGATTCACACTATTTAAACTGTTAAAAAAATGTACTCAAATACTAATGAAAAGATAATGAAAATCAAATAACTAAAATTCTAAATAAAAAGTCAAATGCAATCCATAATAAAAATTTTGGATTGGATTGGTTCTCTTATAGAAGTTGACACTGACACAAAGTGTTATGGTATGACCAATTTCTACAGACTTATCTATCATGGCTTATTTATAGAGAAAAATTAAAATCTATCAAGCACCATTGTCATACAGCCTTTGATCTCTCCATGTTGCAATACCTTTTACCACCTAGAATACCTTTTTTTTCCTAGAAGTCTAAGATTTCAGTGGTTACTGGTAGTTTGAGCCGTCTTATGAAAATTGAGTATTTTTCTTTCTTAATACTTTATACCTATTTCTGATGACTGCAGGTCTCTTGCTTCCCAATACTTGGATGTTGAAAGTCTCCACAAATAGTTGGTGCCCTTGTCCGTTAAATCTTAGAGAGTTTTCTCTTCCTTTGATTAGATCTAAACCAACATGGGGACATTAACCACTCAAAAGATTAAGGAGATGTCTTTAATGATTTATCTAAAGAATAACTCCACTTTCTCATCTCTTAGCAAAATAGAAACTTCTTTACATAAACTCGTAGAGTTCCCTTGTTTGCCACTATTAGCCTAATATATCCCCTTAATAGATTGTTCCTGACCCTCTGCAATTCACCTTCTCTGTGCCACTCAGAGGGCTTCCTAGAAATAAGGGCAGGATACTAAGAATGAAGGGCATTCGGCACTTAATTTGGGGAACAAGTATATGAAGTGCACACTAATCTATTAGATTTAACCAACTACTTCAAAAGGACTCTCACTAATTTTTACAAAAAAGAACATGCATAACAGCTAAATCGATTCAACAAAGTTTTTACTTAGATATTAATGGATTACAATCACCTATGAACTATATATAGAGAAGAACAATGTGATTGCAATTGACTAAATCGTTAGATTTTGTGCAATTTGTTTCTATTCAAAAAAAAATACAACTAGTACATCATAATAATTAAGTAACCCTTATTCAAATTCATACTTCTACCAAGCAAAGTTCTAGATCCAAACAAAAAAACTCAAATAAATGATAATCAACTCTAGATCTATGCCAAATGAAGAAAAGAAAAATTCATAACGTGCCATCAGCTACCAGTTTCCTGGGTCACCACTCGACCCCTTTTTCACGAAGAAGAAATCCTTTTTATATGCTCCTTGCTAACCCTATCTTCTAGGGTTATTTTTGTAAAATCAAAATGATTGACACAACATCAATTTCTTTTCCATGACCTCCAAATATCTGTTTCTCTTTGTTTCTTTGTCATGACTAAATACTGATGTTACAACCAAGTTTTGATGTCATGATCAATGCTAATATCATGGCCAATTCTGATGTCACGACCACTTTTGATGTCATGATCAATTCTACTCTCATGAACACTTATGATGTCACGACCAAGTTATGTTGTCACAGCCATTTCTAATATCATGACCAAGTTCTATTGTCATGACCAATTCTAATGTCATGACCACTTTTATGCCTTAGGATTTTTTGCTAAAAGGCTTATTTGTTGTGTTAATAGTTTTTCTATCATGACTTTGCCTAGATCATTCTTTCTTTGTGCCTAAAAACATGTCGCGAATAACTTTGCTATTGTTAATTACGATATCATTCATTGGTTCTGACTTAATTTTTGGTTCTTCTTCAGATTGTAGAGGCAACAAAGTTGGGTTTGTCACGATACAATTAACTTAACCAATTTCCTATATTTTTGCTATCATTTTCCTTCTAACTCAAAACTTGCAAAACTATGAGAAGGCTGAATTTTTATCTTTCAGCAATGAAATATATCTCTTAAACATGAAAAAGTGTCAGGAAAAGGGACTATAATATTGATGAATTTTTAGCTCATCGGCACCCAAATTTTCTTCCATCTGAAATATGTTCGTGGCCAAGACATTTTGATCCATGACCTCAACTTATACTTCTTCTTACTTTATCTTATTTCTTATTTTCTTCCTCTTTATTCAAGAACTCCAAAAACCTAAGTCATAGTAAAATCTCAATAATTGTCATTTACATTCAATAGTAGTTATTCAAATCATATAAATAGCAGACCAAAATTTTAGGTATATTTTGGGCCTATCAGCTACCATACACATAGACTTTTTGCTTATCTTCAAGCAAAGAGAAGTCATTTATATACAACTACTCAAAACAATTTTGGCAAAAAACTATCATACTTCATCAATTCATTTAAATCAATTGAAAACTATAGCCATCATTAAAATACAAATTATAGATTATAAGATTATAATCATAACAAGTGAATGTTATTTCACTATTTAAATCATAGTTTCTTTTTTTGTTTTCTTTAATAAATTATGGAAGAAGCTTTGCCTTCTAATTTGATGTCCTTAAGAAGGTATTTAGTAGTAGAATGCTGAAAATTATGGAATAGATGCAGATGTTTGCAATTCATTGAGCATGTGGCACATTCAATTAATTTGTTCATTACTTAAGCCTATTGTATTACTTGTTTATTGAACATAATGAATGAGTATTAATTATATTTCTATTGATTGATTGAACTCCCAACTCAATCAAATTGTGGAATGAATCAATCTAAATAGTAATTCATTCACTATTGATTGATCAAACTACCTATTCAATTTCTTTGAGATTGATATATAGACTTAAGTTTATTTATTACTTGTATGATCCATATACTTATGGAGACTCAATAAACATTTTGCACTGTTGTCTGGAATGAATAAGTTTATGCTATCATTGATAGGGATATACATGACTCTCATAATATGGTGAAACTTGTAGGTTAGCCATTCTACATGATACTCCACATAATTTGAAGTCTAGTTCTTTATATAATATGTACAATGGAATGAACATATATTTTGTTTGTACTTTCATATTTGTGAGTAGTATATTCATATCAATCAAATTTATATAAATTTAGGATTTTCACATATAGGTTCATCTCATGAGATAAAAGTAGAAGGGGTATCACTTCCTTCGGATCAGATTATGTGAATGTGTGTCCTATGATTTTCATATCATCATCAACCATGAACAACACTCATGGGCCCATATCATAGTAGAACTTTATATTTTTCTTCTAAATAATATCTATATCCATCAACATCCAAAACATAAAATTACATAACATAATATTAGACAAATATAATCATCATATGCATATACATATACATATATACATACATATATATATATATATAAATCAATTTAAGATTATTATCTAGCCTAAAATTGGGGAAAATTTTATGTGGGATGTTTGGTATTTCATCTCTTTGAATCAAAAGTACCTAATGATAGTCGGTATGAGAATCTAATCTCAAATCTAATTCTCAATCAATTCATATTTGTGTTTGACTCGAATTTATCTCTAATTGGGGCTTGAAATTGAAACCATGCCACCTAGTAATAAATCTTTATGCGTGGTTTTGGCCACAAAATTCTAATCCCCTCTTTTTTTGTGTGAAAATATATTCTCCTTTTATATCATTGAGGTAGAGGTGTCAAATGGGTCATGCCATGTCGGTACAGCCTAGTTTTTGGTGGCATAGTCGAGCCATCGTGCCATGCATGTTAGTTGTGTCATGCCAGGCACATCATGACTTAAAAATGGCTGGCACAGCACGACCCAACTAGTTCATGTATGGGCGGATCCGTGCATGGATATTTCTGCCAAGTAGCCAACCACTGACTTACCTATACTACACTACACATGGTCCAACTATCCTAGCAACCTAGCCTAGCAATAACATAGTGGCCATAGCCCAGAACTAGATATTTGCCCACTTGTTGGTGGTTGCAGAATTATGGAATGTGGATTATGCTGTATTAATTATTTTAAATTTGTTTTTTTTATTTTCATATTTTAAATTTAAATTGTGGATTAATTTCTACATAATGACATTACATTATTTATTTATTTCACATAAATCACAAAAAAAATAAATTCATTAATACAATTGACAAAGTTTAATAAATAATCAAAATTATCAAAAACACACAACCATCACATGACCCATCATTCATCATTCCATCCAAAAATAAATAAATTAACACAAAAACAAAGTCACACTCACAACTCACAGTAATAAATAATAATACAAGCTCAATGCTTCGATCCTAATGCCATTTAGTGTGAGTATGCAACTAATTATTATCGCATAAGCATTTGTTGGCATCACTAGTGGTGGGCTCAACCGCTTCAAAGTATCACAAGTCATCATCTGCTAGCAACTCCTATACTCTTATTGCAGCATAATTTTGGGTGCCCAACCTCAAATCCTCTCAATCCTTTATGAATGCTAGTGCCTCAATGATATCTGATCATAGTCTTGATCTCCTATGCAGAATCACATTGACTGTAGTATAAAAAGTAGACTCTAATGCTATGCTCAACACTGGAAGAGTTAGTAGATCTCATTCCATCTTAGACAACATGGGCAAAGCAGACTCATATGATTTCCACCATTATAAAATAGCAAAGTTCTTATTATCATTATGTGATAACATTATACAGTAATCAGTATCTAAGTACCGAGATAGCTTACTCATATTAGATTATCCACCCATTCATTTTTCCTTTGCTAATTGAATAGAGAAGTCATCATCTCCAAATAAGATATCTATGTTCATACTCGGAGCCTGGATACAACTACTACCATACATAGTATCATAATATGAAAAACTCAAAATATTTTCTACCTCTTCCACCTTAATCCTAGGGTCCATGCAGACAGCTAAAAGAGATGGAATAGTGGACAAGTATTTTAAGTACATGATTTCCATTTCAACAGCCATGTCACTAAACTTCCTAAATATGCTACTACTATTGTATATGTACCTGAGTGCAATACAAGTGGTGTGAGTATAAACTGACAAATACCTATTCATCATGTTATAACAAATCTTTAAGAATTTCATAAATGAAATCCATGTATCTCAATCTCTATTGTCAATAATAAGTTTGTTACTCTTACTATAGACGAGTCAGATATTGCGTGTTTGTATCCAATACATGACTCTCACATCATGTATGTATAATTCTAATAGTATCTCCCATCCATTTAAAATTTCTTTTTCTTTAGACCTACAGACAAATAGAGACTATCAAACTCTTATTGTTTGCTAGGTACCCAAATATATTTTAGTGAGTTATTTATTTTTTCTAAAGCGAGAGAAACAACCTTCATCCCTACTTGTACTAAAATGTTAATGACATGATACATGCATCTAACATAAAAAATCTTTCCTTATGGCCAATCTCGGATGGTCCTAACAAACATTTTAATGGTTACACCATTGTTAGATGCATTATAGAATATGATGCTAAATATTTTATTTTGAATATTATGTTCTCTAAAGATTCTTTTCATCCACTCATATATGGCCAGGTCATCATGAGGTTGAAGAATCTCTGAAAATCCTAATATATTTTTATTTAGTATCCGTTTAGAATATACATTGTGGGTGGTGATACATGCAAAAGATGCTTCGTCGTGACTAGTCTAGATATCAGACATCATGGACACCACGCTACTATATTCCTAAATTTATTAGTTATTATTTTTTTTACTAAATTATAGTATTTTAGTATGTCATTCCTACATGTAGACATAGGAATCCTATGATATGTAGGCTATAAATAGGTATGTATGATACTACTACCCTTGGATCCTTCAAAAATATAATTAGAAGACTTATCATGGTGATCAGTTTGGTCATGTCTTCCCTCTCTAACTCATTGTGGTATATGAATAAAAAATTAATAAAAAAATTGATTAATATTTTTTAATTTTGTTTTAATTTTATTTAAAGTAGAATTGTCAATTGTTTTTTGCCAATGAGCCATTGAAAAAAAATCTAACTACTCAAAATTCATGATTCGAATTTTATTTCTAGATAAGATAGTGCTTTTCGCTATCCCATTGAAGCCTGATTAGCCAAAAAATAGAATGCAGATAGATAGGGCCAATTTTTTATATGGATGATTTTTTTTTAATTAATCATGCCACATGCCATGTTGACATGACAAGCATGCAAGCCTTGTCTGGCATGACAAGCATGCAAGCATTGTCTGGCATGATATGAGGCACACTAGGTGCTAGCCTATTATAGCACAAGCCATCCCATGGGGCAGCACAACCAAAGTCTAGGCATGATTTGTGACAACATCATGCTAGGCATGGCATGGTTGAATTAGTTAAGGGCTAACATGGCTAAATCAAGCTATGCCTCATGTCGTGCTTAGGCCTTCTAGCCCACTTAAAACATATATATTCTCATGATGACCATTCTACTTTCTTCAAGTAGTTGTAATTTGAATCCAAGGCTCCTAGTATTTGTTATGCCATTGAGTTACTCTCAATTTGTATCTAAACTTGTCTCATGTACTACTGCATGTTCTTATATTTTTCATATGATAAGTTTTCATAATTTGTAACCTTCTACTGATAGTGTCTGAGAATATTGTTGTTAGGTCTAAATATATATCATGTATTATATAAAATATTGGTTTCATCTACTTTATACATTAGATCAAAATTTATTTCTTTTTGCTATTTTAATTTGTCAATTTCTTCAATACTAAGTCTTTTGTAAGTTTAGGCTCCAAATTTATTGAAAAATATCTCAAGCTTCACCCTCATTATGGATAGTCTATTTGACTATATTACTCTTGCATATGTTCTTCCAACAACTCTTTCATTTGATATTTGATAGTTTTTTTTGTTAGCTCTTTAAATAAGAAATGGGCCTCATAAAGTGTCTTGTTCTTGTTAGAACCACCTGAGGTTAAATCAAATATACATCTCATCATATAGTTCAAACTATTGTAGAAGGTTTGAGATAGAACCATAATTCAAATCCATATTATATGCACCAATTAAATAGTTTTTAAATTAATCTCAAGCATCATATAGAATCTCTTGCTCTTTTTGTAAAAATTGATTTATCTTCCCATTTAGTTGAGACGTTATTTGAGGTGAGAAGAACTTGATTAGGAAATCTTGCACAAGTTCATCTCAACTCTCAATCAATTCTCAAAATAAGTATTGGACCCAACTTTGGGCCTTATCTATCAAAGAAAATTGAAAAAGTGTTAACTTTATTGCATTTGAGTTAACTTATTTCATTTTCACTATATTACATAACTCCATGAAAGTTATGACATGACTATTTAGATCTTTTAAAAATTATTCATTATACTAATGTTATTACCCCATCACTATTAGACTAGGGCTCAACTAAAAGTAGTTTTCTTGTATTAGTTGCATTCGAATCCCAGAGTGACTATTCATCATTGTTGGCCGCCAATAGTCTATCAAAGTTTGGTGAGGAAGAAGTTGTGAAACAACTTTCTCTCCACTATCTTGGTTGTTTTCATTGATGTTATGCCCTTTCATGTTTCCTCTCTCAGCTCTTTGTCTCAATAGATTCCTTTTATCCTTTCAATTTTTGGATTCAGAGGTGTCAATTCAATTTAAGAGCTTTGGCTCATCAAAATTTGGTAGCTATAAAACTAAAGGTGTCAAACGGGTTGGGGCGGCTCGGCTCGGCATGAGGTACGACATGATTCTGCCATACCTGCCCGGCTTGGCACACTAAAGTTCCATGCTTGGGCCCATGCCAGACGCACCCACACCATGTGTCATGTAGTGCTAGGCTGAAGTTTTCGGCCCGTATGTCATGCTAGGCACGGCATGGCATGCCTGGCAAGTGGGCACGGCACAATAGCCCATCATAGTGAGCGATGCTTGATGGGGGGAGACGCGCCGATGCCCAATGGGCGAGGCTCGGCATACCCGAAAGGCAATTGAGGCATGGTGGCACTTTGCTAAAACCCTAAGATTTCTAAAAATTAACCAACTGGCCTGACCCCAGTCAGATTTTGGGCCATGGGCCCATGCCGGACCTACCCTCCCAAGAACTATGTCATGCCATGTATGGCACAATACTATAGCATGTCATGCCTAGCACAACATGCCATCCTGGTTAGGCCTGGAAAAATTGGGTCGGCCTAGTCCGGCCCTACCCGTTTGACACCTCTATATAAAACAAACAAAAAAAAGAAAACAAAACATAAATACAATACAAACACTAAGTGAAAATTATTATCAAAACAACTAAAAATTAAAATATCCTTATACAAGGATAGTCATGTCAACTCAACTTGATTAATCAAAATATATAATCTCTAGCAATAACACAAAAAACCTATTATGATTTTGTTATAGTACCAAAATATATCATTTATGACATAGTTCTGAAAGCATACTGGGCAATTATTTTTATTCAATAGAATATAATAAGTATATGGATAGTACAAATAATAAAGATGAATGTAAATTTAGATATTAATCTCAGAAATATTATGTAGGCATTTTGACCAATCAACAATGAATTAACTACCATTCAAGTTGAGTAAATAGACTTGGATTCTTGAAAGATATTTAGACTCTAGTCACAGCAAGAAAAGGCAGAATCATAAATGTCCTATTCTATTTCTAATTCCACGCAATGTTCAAATAGCAACTTCATTAAAAATGGAAAGAATCCATTTCTAAAGTGCTCCTTTCTAAATTTTAGAAATGTATAATGCTTTGGTGCTTCTAAAAAGAGTGATAGAAAATATTCATCACTAAAATTAGTGATGACAATGGGAACTTAAATTCCATCGCTAAATTAGCGATAGAATAAATTAGAAATCCAAGATCAATTTATAAATTTAGAAATATTAGAAATGGATCTATAAATGTCATATTTTATTTCTATTTTTTATAATGGGAACATGTCTCATTCGTGCCATTTCTATATGTTGTATACATTATACAAATACATACAAAAATCATATAACCTACCATCAAATAAATACACCTACATATTATTCATCAAATGACATTCACATAATACCAAGTATAGAATAAAACAAAAGATGACAAATAAAAATGTATATAAAATATAATATATAATTGATAACTTAGTTAAAAAAATATTAATACAAAAACTATAATTTTATGATAAAAATATTTGATGCAAAAAATTAATAACAGCTCATTACAAACAACTACGAGTCCTTGTCCTAATAAGTATTGTCCTCCGGAGATCTAGATAGATCCTATTCAGAATGATGAAAAATGGATAAAGCCAATGCCAACTTGCACATAATGTTCTCCTACTTCAAAATATTATGTTGCTTTTTATCCTTTCTTTTCATTCTTTCAGCCTCTCATTTTTTCATTTCTTTAATTTCTTTTTGTATCTTTTTATTTTTTTTGTTTTATCTCTTCATTCTATTGTTGCATATTCTCATTTTTTTTGTAATGTATCCTGAATTTCATGCATCTCCTAGTGCAACCTCTCATCAAATATCTTATTATAATTATAAGATGATTATAAATAACTCCAAATAGAACATGGATAAAATATAGATGCATGGATACCAAGACCATACACTCACCATTTTTTCAGCTCCACTTCGACATCCTGAAGGTAAATATGTGCAACATCAATCTCTAACATCTTTATTCTATATAATGATTTGTCAATTGTGAAGCAATTGCAATCATATTCATCACAGCCTCCTACAATTCTTAAAATATAACATAACTTATCATTAATATATTCATACAAAATTTATACAAACATAATAAATTATCATCTCCCTAATTTAAAATAATTTAAAAATGTAGATGCATGGATACAAATTTATCAATTATGAAGCAATTGTAACCATATTCTCTATATCTTCCTACAATTATTAAAATATAACATAACTCATCATTAATATATTCATACAAAATTTATACGAATGCAAGAAATTATCATCTCCCTACTTAAAAATAATTTAAAAACAAAGTTAGTCATTATATTTAATAAGTCCATAAATAATAACTCATGAGTTATAGTATAAAATTATACTTGAATTTACATATTATTTAATGTGAATGTCAAATAAACAATTTTTTATATTTTTATATTAATTTTAATTTACATATAAAACTACTAGTATAATATGAGAAACTCATATTAATATCATTTGACCACTTATCCATAAATAATTCATCATTCTTCTTATGCATTTGCTTGAATACCTTCAATAAATTTGGTGGACATCCCAACTCAGCCTCCTAAAAATAAATTACAGTTATTATTAAGGTACATCACACATTATGAATCAAATATATCCTTTTCATTAAAAAAATTAAATAATAACAAAAAATAAAAGATAATTATACCAAATTTATTGAATATTTGTAGGTCACCTTTGAGCCTCCAATATATTTTGAATGTTCTGATTCTTAACCTACTTTCTCTGATCGACGATTATGTGAGGCTATCTATGATAATGTATTGAACTCCTCACTATTCTAGTATTTCCACCAATTTATCTAAACATTTAGGAGGACACTATTAGCCTTTCCATCTTTATTATACTTTTTTCTCCATTTGCTAAGCTTGTCATTGTATCTTATACTTATCACAAATTTCAATGTATCCTTCATCGAGACCACCAAAATATTATTTCAATGTATCTTGTACTTTTTCTACAAAAAACCATATAAATCAATAATACATGTAATGCATTTATTTTAACAGTAAATCATATTAGAAAAACAAGTAAAATACATGAAAATTGTACCTCAAATTCTTTTCAATAAAATTTTTTCACACTTGGGGGCACTTTTCTATACTTTATACCCTTCAAAACTAGTTTTTCCTTAAATATCTTCTTAATTGCATAAGTGGTAAATTGAATAAATCTATAAGTAATTTAATATTACCATGTACATATACATACAAACAAAATATACTAATTTTTTTACTGCTGAGTTAATATTTAATTCATTTTTATTTATTTACCAAAAAATTATTTAGCAAATATTATTTTAATTTTAAATGATAATGTTCCATAAGTAGCAATATCATACATTGTTATTAGTTTAAATTATCAAATTTCAAATATTATAATATACTTATAATTTCATTCACATTTTATTTTACATTTAATTAAATGAAAAAAAATAAAAATATTAATGAATGCCATGTAGTACATTTAAAAAAATTATGAATTATTTATTGTCAATTATGGGCTAAATCAAGATTTTCTCATAACTTGGCATGTAAATTATGGATTGTGAATATCTTGGCGGTATCAATGTTGTAGTACCAATGTATGGGCTTTCTGAGATAGGTGGGATAGAGCTATCAATACCTTCTGATGCAAAATAAGATAAAGATGGAATATATGTGGCAGTTAATCCATGTATGTCATGATAAGGTGATGCCAAAGTTTTCTCCATACGTGTAGGAGAATATAGAAAGATATTTGTAGTATTGTCATCACTAAATACATGTAAATTTCCTTCTATATGAACTATTAGTTGACTTTTTCTACCCATGCCCACATATTGATATACTTTGTCACTTGAATGGTTACCTCTCATACCTAAATCAAGTTATATGAACATCAAAATATATAGAGAAAATAAAAATGTGTTATGAAAATATCATAAAAACAAAACATATTGATAAACACATTTACATTCAAAAAAAATTAAAAAGTTTCATTTAACATTCAAATTATAACTATTACAAAATAAGCATGCCAACATAACAAGGCATTCAATAAATTTCTAGTCATCATCAAAAAATTCTAATTAATCATCTCTATTTACATATTCATCATCATTTATATTTATAATTAATTACTCCTAATTATCTTCTTCAACAAGACCATCATCAATGTCTAAATATTATCCACCTGTACCAAGAAATGTTTGAAGCCCATCATCTACACTACTAATGATTGAATGAAGTTCCAGATTCTTTTCTTAAAATGATGATACACACGATGGAGTGATGATAATATCATTTTCAATAATTTTCATAATTGATCTAGGTTTTATTTTACATATTGTCCACTAGTGACATAAATTTCTTCTTTTGGTTGGATAAGTGGTGTAACACACTTGTTTGGCTTATCCTAAAAAAATAAATGGCTTATACTTATGATAGTATTTATTATGGTACACATCAACAAGGTTGTATTGATGATGAATTCTAGTACTCATATTTGGAATAGGATCAAACCATTCACACTTAAATAGAATTGTCCTCTTAATTAATAAAGCATGATACTCCACATATAGAATTTCAATTAGTTGACTATAAAAATCAATAGTAGATGTAGTATAGTTAGACCCTTAATGAAAATAGAACTATTCATTACCGCTCTATTTGAATAATATTTCTAAGTATAAAATGTATATCAATTTACATAATGTATGTGATATGTCCTGTAAACTCTAGAATAGTCTTTTTGCAAGATCCTTCTTTTGTCTATTGCATATATTTGATGATGGAATTTATACCTATAAAATGATAAAGAATAACTTCATAATTATATAATGTTGCACATAACTATTTAAGAACCAAGAATAATAAGTTATATACTGACAAATTTTTTAAACCAATTTGCAAAATCCTTTTAAAGCTTTGTATCAATTGAAGCATCATTAATATGAGGTTCTCTTTGCCTTAATTCCTTGGCATAAATTCTTCAAAAACAATATTGAAGATATTTTGAATTATTAAAAAGATATATCTCATGCAATGACAAATAAATGAGAATATGAAATTATTATAAATCTTACTCAATATCAGGTATAAATTTCTCACAGATCAACAAAATATATGTGTGCACAACATGATACTCCTAGTCATCCAAAAAATATCTTGATGTTGCTCTATCATACAATCAACCATCATGTTTGAAAATAGAAAGCATATCATTTTCTTTTGATTCATCTCCCATAGCATATACATTATCTAGTGAGAATTTGTTATGTAGATTATACAATCATGGCCAAAGTAGTGTGCACAAAATACTAAAGCCTCTTCAACCAAGTAGACATTGCATATCGATCCTTCAACTTTGATTTTATTTCAAACATTATTTTTTTATTTTCTAAGATATCTGAAATAGATATATATTAGAAAAAAATATTCATCGGATACATTTTAATTTTTAGATTAGCAAATGAAAATTATATAATCTATCAAATGGATACATCCATATTTATTATACAAGGCCTACTATCATGGATTCATAAGACAAGTAGACCAGAAGATGTTTCATGGAGTCGAAGAAGCTAGGAGGAAAAATATACTCAAGTTTTCATAAAATAATGGAGATGTCATTTTGTAATTGCTCTATTTCTTCTTTTGTTATGATATTATAAGTAAGATTTAAAAAAAATGCTTATTTTAGTCATTCCTTCCTAAGCATATGTGGAAGTAATTCATGAAATGCTTTGGATATTAACGTTTGCAAGAACACATGGAAATCATGTGTTCATGCTTTCCAAATAACTTAGGCTTCTTCATATCCACACATATTCCCTTGTTAGAAGTATATTTGTCAGTGAAACTAATTTCTATCAGTCATTTACACAAAGCTTTCTTTGAATACTTATCATGATTATAACAAGCCATAGTACATTTTTTTGTTGATTCATCCCTATGTAACTCTGGACGTGAATAGAATTATATCAATTTTTTTATTGATTTGGCATTACCTTTTGTTTTTCCTTACACATTTATGATAATATTAAAAATATTATCAAAAAAGCTCTTCTCAATGTGCATCACATCTAATTTTTGTCTAATTAGATTGGTTTTCCAATAAGACAAATCCAAAAAAAATACTTCCTTTCTTCCAATCACAGTAACAATTTTTTGAAATTTGCACATTAATAAAATCTACATCAACATCCATAATATTTTTGAACCCATATATTTCAATTACATCTAGTATTTCATCACCTAACCTCAAAGGTGGTGCACCTTTTATGACTTTATGGTATTTCCTAAATGCATCAACATTTATCTGAAATGGATGTTCCACATATAAGAACATATGGTGGTTATCAAACCAAGTAGTATTTCCTCTTTTGCTTAGATAAAATATATCTGAGTCCTCCATGCAATAAGGAAAAGTTAATTTTTTTACAGTACTTTATACTGACAATATTGAATATGCAAGAAAATCACTTATAGTCCACATAAGTGTTACTTGCATTTTGAAGTTTTACTTTCTAAATATATCAAATGTTTTGACACCATCCTCTCACAAAATTTTAAGCTCTATTATGAGGGGTTATAAAAAAACATCCAATTTGTCGTTTGAATTTCTCAGATCGGGCACTAAAACACACAAAAACATATACTTATATTTCATGCACATTCATGGTGGTAACTTATAAGGTGTAACAATAACCAACCATGAAGGATATTGTTACCTTATTTGTCTAAATGACTGAAAGCCATTTGTGCACATCCCTAATCTAACATTTCAAATTTCATATGTAAAAGATGGATGATAATCATAAAAAAAATTCTAAGAAGAAGAATCTAAATAATACTACATCATGCTTTTTTCAATTATATGCTATTTATACCAACTCATATCATTAGTAGTGGTTTCAGATGCAAATAATCTTTGAAAATGAGGAGTCAACAAGAAATAATATATCTCCTTATGAGGAATATTTGTTTTATATCTTTTACATATTGTATTTCTTTTGTACTAAGGATAGTCACAGAAATTACATGCAATTTCCTTGCTATCTATGCCTCAATATTTCAGGTAGACATTATTACAGTAATGTATTTTTTTATATGCAAACCCAGATCTCACATTAATTTTTTTGTGCTTTAAAAACTATCTATCATGATGTTATTCTTTAGTAACAATTCATATAATAACTGGCATATTTCATTATAACACCTTTCTAAAAAATTATATTTTGCCTTTAAATTCAAGAGTCTAGGTACTGAAGATAACTTTGAGTGATCATATGAATTACTTGGTCAAACCTCTTATTCTGAAGCCTTTAAGATTTCATAAAATTGTTTTACTAATAATATTGGGATATCATCAGTGACATCCAGAACTACTAAAAAACTAATAATATTCTTCAACATTGCTTCACAAGCATCATTGGGATTAGCATATTCTATTGAAATATTTTAATCAATACTTTTATGTATATAATGGTTAGTTAGTTGTGTTATAACTAATTCCTCATGTTTATACCAAACATAACAGATTTAACAAATTCATTTTTTTACAAGATGATATTGCATTATGTCGACATCTTGTAAACCTTGATTTTGATATTTATGGTCATTACATGGGTATCTTATTTATGTTTCATTCATAAATTTATGATATTTTTTAGCAAATCAAATAAAAACCTCAATCCCCTCTACAAACACAATAGACAAAAAAACTTCTTTTAGTCTTACATTCATTAATTGACAATCAGGTCGTATAATATTTTCCATTTCTGTAACACACAACACAAATATTTTTTGAATTTTAATAAATAGATAAATATTTTTTGTAATAAAGATGTAGTAATATATTTATGACACTACATAAATCTAATAAAAAATTTGTAGTAATATCATGATTAGATAATTTTGGATTAAATTGAGATATGGCAGGTTACTTTAATTTCTTAGATATTTTTCAAAAGACATAAGTTATAATTTTTTTATTTACATAAAACTAATATTTGATATATATCTATATTGGAATAAATTTAATTAATAAAGAAAAAAAATTGCAATATCATAATTTTTGATTTCTAAATTAATAATCAGTACTAACTAATTAGACAAACATATTTTATATAATAATAATAATAATAAAATTCTCATTGCCAATGCATTTAAATTTGTCAATGAAAAAATAACAAAATAAATCAACTATCGATTGATAATATTAATAAATTTATAAGAATATTTACTAATCTATATGAAGCATATAGTATAAATAGTCATATACCATATGTGATATGTAATATGATTTTATTTTTTAATATTAAAATAAAGGAAGATGTTATTTATATTATTACTCCTTTAGTGAAATGTAAATCAAGCAATTATACAAAATTTGAAATGAGATGACAATTTTCTTTAGTTTTACAATTATTTGCTACATTTCATCATTCCAATTGCATACCTTCAAAATTTTTTTATAGGTTTTCATTGTTATGACAAATAAACTTTTAGTATTTGTTATAATATGTGTAAATTGTTCATTGTTAAAGTTGTACCATTAGCATAAATTATTCTTTTTAAAATTATTACATTTCAATCTAATCCTAGTAAGCAAACAAAGTCCAAATTAATTAGAATGATCAAAACTATAGGTAAATAAAAAAATACACAAAAAATTCATACATTAATTAGGTAACACAAAATTTTACAAATCCAAGTTTTTAAAAAATTATAAAATGTATAATTTATCAATTAGAATTATAATAATTAAACAAAATAATAAGAGAGACCAATAAGAATGTTAAAAATTAAAACAAATTATACATAACATCAAAATGCACAAATATAGCTATTCCTAGATACAATACATATGGGATAAAATGGAAATCTTAATTTTATACCTCAATTATAGATGAAATACATGTCGATCAATAATTAGAGGAAAGAAAAAGTTAAAACAATTCAGACGAACTCAAAATCTAAATGAAAACCCCCCAAGCCCTAACTTTGTTCAAAGTTTCGAAGTGTGCTTCAATAAATTAATTACCATAATTCAGCAATGACATTTTTTTCCATTTCTAATTCAGCGACGGAATGTTATTCCGTCGCTGAATTTTTTTTTAATGATATAGTGACGTATAAGTATATTGCTTCTCATTTAGCGAGGTAATAATTTTCGTTGCTAAATATAGAAATGGATAAGTATTTTGTTTCTAAAAAAACATAGATATATTAAATATCCATTACTAAATACCATGCAAGTGTATCCGCACTCCACTACGTGTCACAATTAGTGATAGAATTAAAAAAACATATCACAATCCATCACGAATTAGCAATTGATTTTTTTTTTTTGTAATTATTCTATATTTTATTATTTCCATTTCTAATCCATTTCAATTCCATTTTTAATTCTAGAAAAAAAATTGGGCATTTCTAATTTTTATTTCTATTTGTTTCTTTGCTTGTAGTGAGTGTAAACTCGCTTCCATGTGTATGCCGATGTTACTTTAGAATTTGGGCAATGTTATGTTCCATTGTCAAACAAATGATATATAAGTATAGATATACTCTAGTGCCCCTTGATATATAAGGTGATTATCATTCTTAGACTATCACTACCAAGAATAGTTCACATTGTGGTTGTGCTCTTGGCATTTAACTACCAAAGTAGTACTTATTCTATTCATGGGTCAATCATGTGTCAATCATGTGTCAATTCCTTTTAGGTAGTATTTCAATTGTTATTGATGACTTCTTTGAGTTTGTATTTGTATTCTTCAACCTCTAATATCATAAAGAGGTGAAATAGTGTGGTAATAATTGTATATATGCTTTTGACTTCATAAGTAACATACTAATATCAATTAACATATATCTTCTTTTAAATCTCGCATATAAAAACCACATAAGAGAAAAAAACTCGTGGGTTTGTCACCATCATATGAAATTCCTCCACTTATGTGTCTCATATGGCTTATATGTTACCATATGTCATAGCTAATACATGATTTTCACACTACGATAAAACTTCAAAGTTAGATATCCTACATAACTTGCACATCATTTAAAAGTTAGTTGTTCTAAAATATATATAATGGATTTTTCATAAATATATTTGTGATTTTAGTTTCATTAATATCATACTTGGAATAATTAAGCTTACTTAAATCTCATGTTTTTATACATATTTTTATTTTGCACATTTAGATTATAAGGTCTATTACATCCTATTTATTATAACTCATGAGTGGTTTCATGATTTATTTTTCATTGTCCAACATGATTAAATGCATAAACATATGATATAATGAAAGCCCTAAGTCTACGTTTTAAATATCATTCATATCCATTAACATTAAATCACAACATTACCATAAATATAAACATTATATAATCAAATCATCATGATACAAGTATAATAAATCAACCTTAGATCTCAATTTAACCTGACATTAGAGAAGAACTTGCATGAAATTTGAAGTGGCATCTCTTGGAATGGAGGGTTTCCAATGATAGCCCAAGTGATATCTAAGTCTCAAAACCTAATCTCCACCAATTTTTACTTGTTTTTGCCTTTGATTTTACTACTAATTAGAGGTTTGAAGTCTTGTCTCCTAGCATTTTACGTGCTCTTGGGCTCAAAATATGATTCCTTATTTACACTTTTGTTAACTTTATGCAAAGATGTAAGGTGGAAGTCAAAACAATAGGTTGAGGTCATGACTTTATCAATTTTGTTGAATCTTCAATGGAGTACAAAAGTCATTATAGCAAATAAATATCATGATAGAAGTAACTCTACTCTGGAGAACAAAGTTATTGTGGCAAGAATGTCGTAACTTAGACAAATATTTTCTACAACAAAAAGTCATGGTTGCAAGAATAAATATGACTAGTACATTTACTCTTTAGAACACAAAGTCAAGGTAATAAGAATTTCATGACTTAGAAAAATGATCTTTAGAATACAATGTCATGGTAGCAAAAATTATTGTTGTTGAAGCATTTACTTTCTGGAATGCAAAATCATACTAGGATAGATTTCTATGACTAAAAATCATTTTGTGTTATGTGATTTTTGACTTTATATCGATTAAGTCTTGTCACTAGAAAATATTGCAACTTCATGTACTCATAGGATACTTTTTTCCACGATGTGAATATAAATTCTTAATCATCATTGTGCCTTTAGAAATGGTGTAACCTCAACTCCAAGAAAATATCATGGTTATAATGATAGTGTTACATAGTAAAAAGATTATGACAACTTAATAGTAAAATTCTGACATTCAAAAATTGTCATGATTTATTTTTAAAGAGTCACAACCAAGAAAGACTACCATAACTTCTCAGTAAGTCATATATAATATATCCAAGTTGTCATGTGGAAAATGTCATGATTTTTCATTATTTTTTCATTATTTTTCATTTCTCTAATTCGTCACTCCACAAATTCATCAATTTTACGTAAAATATATTTGATTTCATATCTATTAATCTAGATTCATCAAAATCATAATTTATTAAAATCTATTCATTTAAAACCCAAACCAATACAAATATATCATTAATTTTATGTCAAACAACCCAAAAAAAGTTGGTTCTTAGAGTGTTGAATAGTCATACAAGAGAAAATGATTCATAGGTATTTGGTATGCCAAATATTAATTAATAGTAGCTATTTTGTTGATTATCCATGATGTATTTGGATGTAAAATGACTTTAAATAGAATTATTTCATGAAATTTTAGTTTTTATGAATTATTTCAATTAATATTAAAACTGGGTTGTTTTTATATGAAATATGAAACTTGGTAGAATTATTGAGTAGTAGGGGAGCGAAAAGTCCTATATATTCATAGCATTATTTGTGTTATGACTTTGTTATAATTTCATGAGCTTATAGGATAGTTTTAGCATCTATTCTTGGCCAAAGCTTTATACAAATAGTCATACTAATATTTATACATCATGACTTTATCATTTTGTTGATACAATAATTATCATTATGTAATAGATTCTTTTTGTCTATGAAACTTTCTTAGAGTCATAGACACACTAGCTTATATTTTTTTTATAACTAGGACATTAATTTATGTAAAAGCAATAAAGTACCTCACTGGTGCTAAAATTCATGACATTATCGAGTACCATATCTTTCTCATTATAGAGCTAAGATTAAGGAAAAAGTTATGGTACTTCTCCAGCACCAAGATATTTAGCTATAGATAGTTCTAGAGAGCATTTACTCAAGTCACGACCATCCTCTAGGTCCACAACCTTGGGTTATATAAACAAAATGAATGAGTCATAGCCATTCTAAGTGTCACCACTCCATGTTACAAAGATGAAAATGGATGAGTCTTGGACATTCCTTGTACCAAAACAATCTAATTCAATTGAGAGCAAAAAGTTATGGCTCATTTTCATTGTGACTTTATGTTATAGATATGAAATGAACATGCCATAGCTATTCACAATGTTGTGGCAATTTAAAGCAATAAAGAAACTAAATTTAAGGCTAGATCCATGAGCAAAGAGGTGATAGAAGGTACAAATATAAGCCCAAAGAGAGTGATATAAATTTTGACTCCCACCTAGTGGCAGATCCAAGGCACACAGACACTAATTATGAGTTAAGGGGTTGATTTCTAGATAATTTTGAGGGATGTCATTGAGAATCCAAAATTTCATAATATGTAATTCAAAATAATGGATGTAATTGAAGCTAAATTGAAGTCTAGAGTTGGTGTATTAAATTTTGTATGATAGATACATAATTAATGGATTTTATGGTTGAATTGTATTATGATTTGATTATTGATGGATGTGATATTTATTTAGAATTGAAATTAGAGTTTTACTATCAATAGGTTTAAGAATATTATTATGGTAGAGGATGATATGTAAGCCATAAAATAAACTTATGTGTAATGATAGGAAGAGAGTGATAACCCTTTCAATCATAACATGTGAGTTAAATCTATATGTCAAAACCTAATGTTGAGGTAAGTTTAATTATGTGAGTATAGTTCTCACGAAGTTGAAAGCATGATAGTTTTTATAAGTCAATCCATTATGTTTAACTTAGACAAACTAACCCTTAATTGATATGAGAGTTTTATAAAATATTAACTTATGAGTTTTATCTTGATTATGTGAATCGCATGTCATCATGGTGGATAATGACAAGTAAGCAATGAGATATGCATAAGTAGAGATGATTCATAAAGTGGTGATAGTCTTGTAAGTTACTTTCTATTATATGACTCTTATCAATAAAATTTGAGAAACAACTTATGTTAATTATGTAAGTATGGTATTTATGAAGCCAAAAGTACATGTATTTTTAATACCACATTAGTTGACATTTTTATAGCACATGACATAAGAGAATATGAATGCATATATGAAGTAATCATAAAAGATAGTTGACAATTGCCTAAATGGTATGAATGTGAACATATCCCCTGAGTATAGATGATTTGTCATTTTGGTGGCAAACTATCAAGGAGGTAACAATGAGTGGACCATCAACTTTTTAGTAATACAACATTTATTCTAAAACCAAGCATAATAATAATCAGACAATTTAGGCATGTCATCATGCATAATAAAATAGATCAATCCAAAAATCTAATAGTTCACCAAAAAAAACTTAGTTTTTTCCTTTCAACTTGAGTAGTAGTAAATCATTGTTGATTGGTCGAACTATTTATATAATCCTTGTGAGATCAATATCTGGATAAAAGTTCACTTTACTACTTGTATAACCTATATACTTGTAGAACTAGTTAGATGACATACTCTCTCCTAATGAGCTTTTGGGATACTATCTAATCCTAAAAATTAGGCAATATAACAAAGTCACAATAAGTTTTTAGCATCATTTTTGAGATTTTTTAATTTGTTAGTCAAATTTAATTAATATAATTATCCTTGAAAAAGGATAGTTTTATTTTTAGTAGTTTAGATAATATTATCTTTTTTTTTGAACTTTGATTTGCATTGCTTATCTTATGTAACTTGTTCATATCTTTTGTTTAATTTTTTTTTATATTTTTTTGTAGCCACCACATTTATGAGCAAAAGCTATATGACTGGACTAACACCTCTAGACCCAAAGATTAAAAGTACCAAAAAAAATATTGAGTTATAGAACTACGAAAAAGCATATAGAAGGAACAAGTAGCAATAGAAAAACTCAAAAAGATGATAGGCAAGGTGCTAATAAGCAAGTGGTCACCACACTTTGAAAGACTATTGCAGACCTATTATGATGGACAACTACTCTAGGATTCAGATGCAACTAGTAGATGCTGATTATTTTGAATTGTAGTCAAGTCTGATAGCAATTGTTCAGTAACATTAGTATAGTGAAAATATATAAGTGAATTTGAATGGGTATGTCACAATGTTTCTAGAGTCAAGTGACAAAATTAAAGTGAATAGTGTTTGCCTGGATGTCATCGAGTTATGTCTATTTCTTTTTCCTTTGAGAGATAAGGCATCAAATCAGTTCTAGAACTTATCTCAATGCTCGATTGAGAGTTGAGATAAACTTATGTAAGTTTTCCTCACAAAGTTCTTCTCTCCTCAAACAACCCCACAACCACGAAGTGAAATAAGTTAATTAAAGTTAGATATATTGTATGATGCTTGGAACTATTTTAAAGAATTATTGAGAAGATGCCCTCAACATGAGTTTGAGTTGTGGTTCAAAGCTGAAATCTTATATAATGAGATGATTTACATGATGAGATGCACCATTGATATAACCTCGAGTGGATTGATTATGAACAAGTCACTTGATGAAACTTATTATTTATTTGAGAAGTTAGTAAATAATAACTGTCATGCTGAAAATGACCATATTTTTTTTGGTGAAAATAGGTTGGAGTATTAGAGTTGAATAGATTAATTACTACAATGGATAATAAGATGGAAGTATTTCTTAAAAAGTTGGAAACTCAATAGGAGAAGCAAAAAGGAATGGGAGAAATCATCAATTTGCAACAACAAGAAATGATGAACTTAAACCCCTTTTATCAAGTGGAGGGCTAATGATTTTTAAAGCAAATAGTATGTGTCTGACTTAATTCTAATATCCCCACATACTATCATCCTAACGTGAGAAATCACAAATAAAAATTCATATATAGGCAAAAAAATTGGGTATAATATTGTTTGAGAAGTCCCAATGAATTTTTAGAATAATTTTACGAGACACTTTATTAAAGCAAGATTAAGCACATATATTAATATTCAAAAGATAATGAAAAGCCTTTGAATAATGATAAATTGATAAAATTACTAACTGAGATGAAAAGAATAAATGATTATCAAAAGGACCATATGAAAATGCTTGAGGTAAAGTTAGAACACATGAATATGATAATGAGAAGTATATAAAACCAAATCAAACAATTAGCTTTATTGATGAAAGGGAATAGTGTCAATGAACTACCAAGTAATATTAAGACAAACCCAAATAAGTACTTGTCAATTATACATAGATGTGGCAAAAAGCATAAAGATCATCAAATAAAGAAAGTTGAAATAGCTAAAAGTGATAATGCAATGACATTTCTAAAAGTCGTGGCTCCCACCATGAAATTTTCCAAAGCCATAGCCTCCAATTGCATGGAATTTGCAAATTCATGGTGCCCAATGAACAAAATTCTCACATCAACCCCTCAATGATGATAGAAAAAGAAAGAGTAATGGAAGAGCAGATAGAGATTACCCATAATACTAGAAAGATGAAAGTAAAAGAGAATAATGCTAAAGATAATTTTTTTCTAAATCTTCCTTTTCTTTAACATTTTGTAAAAATGAAATTTGATGAATAGTTTTAGAAGTTTTTCAATATTTTCCATAAATTAGAAGTAAATATCATATTTACCAAAGTTTTGTCTCAAATACTGAACTATTTGAAATTTATGAAGGATATTACGAGTAGAAAAAGAAAGTTGGAGATTTTTTGAATTATGAATATGACAGAGAAATATGGTGAAAATATTCAATGAAAACTCATGAGAAAGTTGAAAATATAAGAAGTTTTATGATACCAAGCATAATTAGGAAACACTTATTCCCGGAGACACTAAGAAATTTGGGATATAGCATCAACTTGATGCATTTGTCAATAGCACAAAGACTAAACATTAGTGAAATCACTCTAACTTCTATCTCACGAAAAATGGCCAATTGATCAACCAAGCATCCAATGGATATTAATGAAGATGTTGTTGGTTAAAGTTTGGGTATTTATTTTTTCTATGTTTTATGTGGTGTTAGATATGAAGAAAGAACAACATGCTTAATTAATTTTGGGATGACCATTTTTTACCACTAGACAAGTCCTCATTGATGTTATATAAGAAGAGTTCATCCTTCACAAAGGTGAAAAGCAAGTGAAATTCAATCTTTACAAAGGCATGCAAAGTCCAAATAGTGATGAGAAAGCTTGTTGGATGAAAAATAACCTCCTTTACATGGAAAAACCACAAAATATGAACCTTAGGTGAATGCTATTGTAGAAGATTATTGTTCTGGAAAAGATGAAGAAGATGATGCAGAAGTGGAAATACAAAACTATGAAAATTAAGTTGAGACAGGATAATAACTACTATGAAGTCATGATATTCATTAAAATCACAACTTCAATAGGCTCCAAAGAAGATTACTCTAGAGAGGTAGAAAAGGAAAGTAAAATTCCTAAATTCTTTTCACAATTACATGGAGAAAATAATGCAAAGAATTAGGGGAATATATCAATAGAAAAAAAAGGTAGAATCTCAATTGTGCTGATGAAATAATAGAGAAAGGCATAACCTTAACAATAATTCTGAATGACCTAAAGAAAGGATAAAAAGAAATGGAGATAATAATGAAAGTTATAGTTTTTACTAGTGTCATGACTTTAGAGATACAAAAATGAAAAATATCAAAGTGCACTCCAACAAAAAATAATGGTGAACCAAAAAGTCATGATATCTAGAAATGATGAAGTCGTGGTGATCCAAAAAGCCTCAAAAAAGAAAGCATAGAATATGATTCATTGCTAAAAGAAGATTTTGAAAGAAAATAGAAAGTAAGAGAGTATACAACAAAGCTAGCCTAGATAGCTAAAATCATTGTTAGAGATAATAACTCATTGATAGTCTAGCTATGAATATTAAATATAGAACTGCTTGGGAGGCAATGTCCAAATCTTTTTTACATAGTGTAATAAAATAAAAAACTATATATTCACTCCCATATCATTTTGCACAATTTTCACACCTATAAATCTATTTATGGAACTCAAGCCCTAAAGCTACTCATTTACATATCCACTAAAATAAGTAGTCTCGTCATCTAACTACACTATAATACTTAAACATAGTCATAGTAAATATTTATATGTGATAGATAAAAAATTATATTTTGATAGAGGTGGATTAATTGCTCAAAAATGAGCAATCATTTTAGTGTATAAGTTTATTAAGTATGCCAAATACCAAATAATACTAGTTATTTTAGTGATAGGTGGATAAAAAATAATACCATTATGAAATTATAGTTTTGAAAATTTATGAGTAGTATTGGTGAAATTTAGTAGTTTTGTGTGAAATATGAGACTTAGTAGATATGTTGAGTAGCATGGGAGATAAAAATCATGTAAAGTCATAAAATTCTATGTATTATAACTTTTTTACACCTCCATGAGCTTATATGATAGTTTTGGCATCCATTATTAGCCAAAGCTCAATAAAAAATAGTCATGTAAATCTTCATACATAATGATTCTACCACTTTGTTGATATTATCATTTCATTATGTAGCATATTCTTTTGAGCTACAAAACTTTATTAGAGTCTTACCTATGCTAACTTATAATATTTATTATAGTTATAATATTAATTTTATATCATAATAACCAATTACCATACTAGTACTAAAAGCTTCAATATTCTCCAGCACCATGCATTTCTCATTATAGAGCCAAAAAACTAATGCAAAATCCATGGTACATCTCTAGCACCATGAATTTTAACTATAGATAGTTCTAAAGAGCATTTACTTAAGTCATTACTTTTTTTAGGGCTATGACTGTTTACAATTAAGAAATGACTAAAATCATGTCCAACCCTCTAGTACCATGACTTTGGGTTACATATATGAACTTTAAGAACCATGACCATTCCTAGCACCATGACCATTTCCAGCACCATGACTTTGTATTGTAAAGATAAAAATATATACCCAACTATTCCAAAATCTATGACAATCTAATGGAAGAGAGAGACCAAAAGCTATGGCCCATTCTTAGCACAATAACATTATGTATTGGAAACAAAATACTCAAGTCTCTACTATTTTTTATTTATACCAAATACCAAATAATACTCATCATTTTGAATAATTTTCATGATTATTTCTCATGAAATAAGAGTTTAATTGTAATGATTTCATAAAAATATAGTTTTAAAGAATTTTGATTAATAGTTATGAAATTGAGAGTTTTTTGTATGAAATATATGACTTGATTGAGTTGGTGACTAGAAGGAGAGCAAAACTTTATTATAAGTCATAGCATCTACAACTTGATTACACTTTTGAGTACTTTTAGATTAGTTTCTATATTAATTATTGGCCAAAACTTTACACACATAATCATATCAATCTTCGTATACCACGACTCTATTATCTTATTGATACAATCCTTTCACTAAGCAACACATTTACAGTGAAATAATAATTTTATGTCATAATATCTAAGTACTCCATTGGTGCTAAATGTGATGGAAACCTCCAAAAGCTATGATTTTTTTTATTAAACCATAAAATACCCAAGATAAAATCATGATGTTGATCTGACATCGTGACATTTGGCTACAAAATGTTATAGAGAGCCAAACATGAGTTATGACTACACAAGCATCATGACTCTTGGCCCAAAATAAGCTACTTCCACACTCAATGCCATGAAAATGATTTATAAAGACTAAATACATAAGTAATGACCATATTTTAACACTGCAACTTTATGTTATAACAGCTAAATGAGCTAATATGATTTTTCCTAGTATCTTGACCATCAAATTGAAGAAAGAGACTAAAGCTATAGTTTATAGCCAGTACCATGCCTTTGTGTTAAGGAACTGCAAGACCAAAGTCATGACTTTTATTTAGTGTTGTGACTTATAATTAAAAAACCCACATCAAACTCTCAAGTATATAAGGAAAACCCTAAGAAACCAAGAAGATATACACGAGAAACATAGGGAAGACCACAAAAAAGACTTTACAACTTCATTTTCAAGTTGATCCACTAGTAACATAGGATGATACAATGCACATGCATAAATCTAAAAAGGCAGACATTCATTCTAACCACCTCCTATATGAAAATCAAAGTGAAATTGAATGAGTTGAGTGATTTTAATTTTGAAGCCTAGTTTCCCCCGAGGTTGAAATTGGACATGAAGATTCATATGAGACATATTTCCACGTATCTTTTAAGTTATTCTTCCCATTATCAGGCTAAAAGAAAAATCCGGTGATAGTGTAATATATATTTTTTGTGATGATGCTATATTTAATGCTTAAATATGATATTTTGTTTTTATATTATTTAGTTATAGATGGTTTGGTAATTAAATAAAAATAAGATTATGATTTTGGTTATTGGTGAGTTCATACGTGATTATAGTGGTAGAAGGTGATAGGTAAATCATGAAACATATTCATACATATGGTAGGAAAGTGACAACACTTTTGATCATGATGTATGAGATAAACCCATATGCCAAAACCCAAAATTGAGATATATTTAATTATTATGAGTATGATACTTTTGAAGCCAAAAGCATAAATGCTTTATAAGCTAATTATTATGCATGTCTTAAAGGAACTAACCATCAATTAATATTAGAAAGTAAATAAAATATTTTTTAAAGAGATTCACATTTAGTGTGTGAGTCACATATCATAGTGGGAGATATATGGATATAATTTATATGATAGTGATGATCTTAAGAGTTTCATTTGGTCATATGGCTATTAGTAAAACACGAAATAAAATATATGCTAATTGTGTAAGTTTGACACTAATGAAGTTGAAAGTGCAAATGATTTTATTACCACATAAATTACCATCAAGACATTAGATATTGGAGAATATGAATACATATTCAATTCAAATGAGTAGGTATGATATTAATGAGTTGTCTAAAAGGTGAAGACTTCTAAATGACATTTGAATAGGGATGATGTCTTAGTGGTAAAATACTAATGTGTTGTCTTAATGGTAAAATAATAAGGGGACAGCTACAAGGGGATCATCATTAGGAAGGGCTCCATAGTTAATAATTTCCTAGTATGCTTGTAGGATAAGATGTTATTTAATAATTATCTAGCCTTTATTATATGATTGAGCATAATCACAACAAGTTTATTTATAAATTCCAACACTAATAAAAATATGAATCATCCTTAGAATCTAGGATTTACAACTCGAAACCAATTTATTGTGCCTACTAAAGAAACTATTAATTATCATTGATTGATCTAACAAACATGTGTACTTCATATTGGATTGATATATGAACTAAAAGTCCACCTTATTTCTCCCAATACAAAAAAAATATAAAGTAAGAAAGAGACTAAAAACATGACTCATTACCAATGCTATAACTTTGTATTATAGAGAGGCAAAGCCAAAGCCATGAAATTTCCCCAGCACTGTGACTTCATACTTAAAAATCATACCTAGATATTTGAATATAAAGGTTGAATTCTTGGGGAGAAAAAAAAATAGAGAAATTAGGGTATGAGAGGAAGACAAAAAAGCTAGGGTTTTGGGTGCATAACTAGAAAAAACCAATAAGAGATCCATGATTAAAAAGGCTAAGCAAAGTAAAAGAACAAAACCTAGGGGGTGTGAATATTGACTTCCTCTTAGTGGTAGATCTGAGGTTCATGAATAAGGCTTATATGTTTAGGGTTTGATTTCTAGATACTCATGAGGGTTGTCATTAAGAATATGAAATTCCATGAGATATATTTTAAATTATCTCACATGAATTTTTCCTCATCATCAGGCTAGATTGAGGTCTAGGGTTGATGTTATTATTTTTATATGATGTATACATAATTAATGAATTTTATATTTGAATTGTGTTGTGATTTGGTTACTGATATATGTGGTTTTATTTAGAGTTTAAATTATGGTTTTACAAATTGATAGGTTTGTGTATGTTATCATGGTAGATGGTGATAGGAAATCCACAAAGCATACTCATACATAATAGTAGGAATGAAGTAATAACCATCATGATTGTAATATGTATGACAAACCTATACAATAATACTATACATTCAGGTAACTTTAATGATATGAGTATGATACTTATGAAGCCAAAAATTTGAATACTTTTATTAATCAATCATTATGTATATCTTAGATGAATTAACACTTAATCGATGTGAAAGTTTTATAGAATATTATTCTCAAGGATTCACTTTTAGCATGGGAGTTACATATCATCATAGTAGATGGTAATAGATTAGTCATGAAATATATATGAGTGGAGGCAACTATTCAATGTTCAAATTACTGAATATTCTTATGTATTTTGGTTGTTGATAATAGTGTGTAGACGTAAAAATAGAGCTAATATGTATTGATTTCATGATTTTTAGTATTTTGAAGAATTTAGAAGAATAGTCATGAAATCAATGAGCTTCATATATTTAGTATTTTAGTTTTTGAATATATTTAGTAGACAGTGTAGATTAGTGAGCATCATATAGTATTGACGTTCATTCTTGGTAAAAGCCTAAACCTATATGGGTCAAAGCAAGTATTGTATGTTATAACCATACCAACTCAATACATTCTAAATGACTATAATATTATCATAAAATTGTGGTCATATAGAGGTGTCAACCGGACCAGGCCGGTCCGGTCCGACACAATTTGGCCTTGCTTGGGCCGGCCCGGCACAGAAATTTCTTGTGCCCGTGCCCTTGTCGTGCCTGTCCATGGCACCAATTATGTTGTGTCATGCTGAGGCCAACCGGGCCTCGTGTCGTGCCTAGCCCGGCACAGTATCGTGGTCAGTGGGCATGGTACCTCGGGACAAGCTGAGAAACCACCTCAGTGGCAGAAGTTGAGCCCGACGGGCGAGGCTCGCCCAGCCATGAAAGTGAAGAATCACGCGGCACGGCACCGCAGCGATGCATTGCCGAAATGACGAAACCCTATTTTTTTTTAAATTAGGGTTTCGACCCGACTGAAATGAACCCGTCGGATTCGTGTCGCGGGCCCATACCGGGCTGACCTCCACAGAACTATGCCGAGTTAGGCACGACATGGTACAATAATCATGTCGTGCCTGGCCCAACACGAAAGCATGGTCGGGCCAGCTAAAAATAGGCCGGGCTGGCCCGACACGTCCCATTTGACACCTCTATGGTCATACTTAGATTAAAAAATTAAAATTACTATTAAATCATATCTCCATGGGAGCAACAAAGTAATACACTTGTTCTCAAGATCTTAGCCAATTTCACAATATTATGACTTTATCTATATATGGCTCGATAATCTCAAGTCAGAGTCATGACCATTTTACAAAATCATAACTTTTTAGCTATATAAAATTATATAGCCAAAAGTACTCATGTCAAAGTCATGATAATTATTCAAATCCATGACTTTTAATATACTAGATGTTATAGAGGACATTACTTGATTATATTAATTTTTAAGGTCATTACACTTGTCTTCCAAGGGAGGCATAGTCATGACTTATATACACAAATTAAGTGATAATGCCTTGACATCCTAATAATGTCACAAAAAAATATGTGATACAAGAGAGGAAAAGGCTAGTACTATGGCCACTTATAGTGTCATGAATACTTGAGGGATATGTAAAGTTACGATTGTATTTCAGCTAATTCTCAATTTATGTGTCAAATGTGTCGAGCTGGCCCGGTACGGCCTGGCCCATTTTTTCATGCCCAACTAGGCTCGCATGTCATGCTAGGAACAATACAATTCACTAGAGGGTAGTCCCGACATGACCCACGACCCAAAATTAGCCTGGGTACTGGCTGGTTCAGGTTGGATCGGGTCATTCTAGAAAAAATTAAATTAAGGTTTCTCCTCCGCACTATCGCGCCACCGCACTGCCATCGCCTGTCAGGCATGCTGAGCCATCGCCCATCGAACATCACTGCATTGACCATAATGCATCAGTCGGCACATCATCACCCATGCCATGTGCATGTGCCATGCACCTAAGTCGTGCCTTGCATGACATGCGGGCCTAAGAGCCTCGGCATGACACGACATGAGCCTGGGCATGCTACAATAACATGTCGTGCTGGGCCAAGCACGCCTGACCAGTCTTGGGCTTTGGGCTAGGCCCAGGTTTCCCGACCCATTTAACACCTCTAGTTCCCAGCATCATGGCCCATGGCCACTCAATCACATGAAAAACCTTATTAGTGCCATGATTACTTCTTAGTTCCATGACCATATAAATATCAAGGAAAAATATTTGCCAATATTGTGGTATTCATATATCACCACATCTATATAATAATATGATACGTCATCTCCACTTTATGGCTACTTCCTAGTGTCACATACTTCTATGGACTTTAAACAAATAAAAGTATAAAATCATAACCATTTCACAATATTATGACTTTTTGTAACAAAGAGATTATACCCAAGTTGAGGACAATACCCGAATATTAACTTTGTATTTCAAAAAGATCAAGATACAAAATAAATTTATGACTATTTTCTAGAGACTTGACCTCAAGTTGAAGAGATAAAGACCAAAGTTGTGATATTATATTGAAAGTCATGATTTTTTACTTATAGTAATGCAAGGCTACACAAGTATAAAAATAGAAGATAAATTTTTTTCAAAAACTCTCATTACTTTTCTTTCTTCCTCAATCAACAAGCAAAGTTATGGTAACTATAAACCCTAGAGATGAAGTTTGCACTCCTTGGGAGTTTAACAAGTAAGCAAAATATATATGATTTATGCTAATCCCTAGTGTTAGAGTGTATAGATCTCAAACCCCTCTTCGCGAGGGATAGCTGTAAGAATTTATACCAAACTAACATGAGTCTAGGTTTATATAATTTGGATAATATGATGTAATTAGTTTTAATTATGAATGCATGAATAGTTATTTTTATTTTATATATAGATACTGATGGATGGAGATTTAATTAAACATAAATTAAAGTTTTGATTATTGATGGATTTGTGCAAATTTATCATAGTAGATGATGAAAGATAAACTATGAAGCTCACACATGCAAATGATAGAAAGAAAACAAAAATCCTTCTGATTACAATGCATGAGATACACCTATATATTGAATCTCAAAATTTGGGTATATTAATCATCATGACTATAGTGCTTATGAATCCAAAAGCATGAATGTTTTATATGTCATTCCATTATATACTTCTTAAAAGAATTAGTTATTGATTGAGATCAATTTTATATAGCTTATTGTGACTTGTAATGTGTAAGTATGTCGCTTACTCATATGGTTCCCATAAGTAT
This sequence comes from Sapria himalayana, assembly GCA_029783825.1. NCBI lineage: Eukaryota > Viridiplantae > Streptophyta > Magnoliopsida > Malpighiales > Rafflesiaceae > Sapria > Sapria himalayana. The sequence continues at coordinate 1,135,864 of JAREIK010004892.1, forward strand.
GGGATGGTGGAAGTTAATCCTCAGGGCATACACAATAATATTGTGACTTGTAAGGTGATAAAGATGCATGTGAGCTATTTTTATTCATATGGTCCCCATTGGTGAAACTTGAAGGAAGAAGACATTAATTGTGCAAATATGGAACTTTCAAATCCAAGAGTGTAAATACTTATGTCAATATGTCATCTTTATGATATTTGAGATAGGTGAATAAGAGTGTGTATACAAAGATATCATGAATGATAGTTGGCAAAGTTATATATAAGGTATTAGATTATGAATAACTTTGGAGTAAAGATGAATTATTGTGTAAGTGCCGACTTACTAGGTGAATATATAACTACAAGATAATACCATTGGGATAAACTTACTAATAACAACTACCTTATATATCTTTTGGGTAAATAGTCATTGCACAACACATTAACCTTTATTTTGTATCTTACATAATACATGTAAAGTGACTTAATAGTATCACATATATTAATGAATGAACCATAAACCTGAGATTTTCTAACAATCTAAGTATCCACTTTATTTAAAATGAGTTATATCAATGTTGAAAATGAGTTCATCTTTGAATCAATCTTGCCTTTTAATTTGCATGAGAGATGCAACTCTTATTATAGGATGAGCGGTTGAGCAACTGATGATTAATGAGTAATAGAGCATGTGAATTCCAAGATAGAAGGTCCGTCTCTTACCAGCTAAAAGATCATCTTGCTTTCTGTGTAAAACATGTCATGCCTATCGAATATTCAAGAAATGTCAATGTTATCAAAAAAATTTGGTGATAGATAATCCTCAATATATGCATGAGAATGTTGTGAATTGTAAGGTGGTGATGACCCTTGTGAGCTACTTTTACTCATATACTTCTCACTAGTGAAACTTGAGAGAATGATGCGTTAATTGTGTGAGTATGGTGCTTGTGAAACCAACAATATAAATACTTACAAACTATGTCAATGTCATTTTTATGATATTTGAGGTAGGGGAATAAGAGTATGTATACAAATTTATCATGAAGGATAGTTGACAAAGTTATATAAAAGATATTAGATTATGAATTACTCTCGAGCAGAGATTGATTATTATGTAGGTAGTGACTTACCAGGTAAATAACTACAAGAGAATACCATTGGGATAAACTTAATAGTGACAACTACCTTGTATATCATTTGGGTAAGTAGTCATTGGACAACACATTAACCTTTATTTTGTATCTAAACATAATATATATCGAGCGACTTAATTGTATCATATATGTTAATGAATAAACCATAAACCTAAGATTTTCTAACAATTTGAGTATCCTCTTTATTGAAAATGAGTTGTCTCATTGTTGGATAACTAAACTACCAATACAATCTTTATGGTATTAATATATAGATAAAACTCCATTTTACAAAATAAAGCTAATTATGAGCAAAATCATAAGCTAATTATGAGAGTTTGATACTTAAAGATGAATATGCCAATAATTGTAATTCTATATCAGTTCATGTCTTTATGATACATGAGATTATAGAATAAAAATGTATATATGAAGTAACCATCAAGGGTAGTTAACGAGTTGCTTAGATGGTATTGACTTATGAATGATTCTCGAGTAGAAATAATTTTTTATTTTGGTAGTAAAGTACATAGGAAAGAATTAAATAGAAATTATCATTAGGTAGGGTCATTAGGTGACAACTACCTTGTATACTAGTATGATACTAGAACTTTTTCATAATGATCCATCATTAATTCTATTATTAAGTATAATAATAACAAGGAAATTTAGATATGTCCTTATACATAATGAAATGGACCAACACTAAATTCTAGAAATTTCCCCAAAAAATAATGTTTTATTTATTCAACTAGAGTAATAGTTGACTCATAATTAATTGATCAATTAATTTATACAATCCCCATGATATATATCTAAATGAAATTTCTACTTTACTACTTTTATGACCCATATACTTGTGGGATAATTGGATGAAAGACCCTCACACAATGAACTTTCAGGATATTGTATAATCCTAAAAATTAGGTATTATAACAAAGTCACAATAATAGAGATGTCATCACTTTATGAAATACATCCATTTGTGCATGTCATATGACCTATTTATCACAATCTAGTACTACCAATACATGACTCACACATTGTAGTTAAACCCCTAGGTTAGATTTTCTACATAACACTCTCATTATTTGAAGAATAGTTCTTCTAGAATATATATAATGGAATGAACATCATTAATTTATATGTGCTATCAGATTCATGAGCAGCATACTTGCATCAATTAAACTTATATAATTTATGTTAGCGTGAACACTAAACCTTTGTTCTAAGTAATATTCATATCCATTGATATCCAAAAGATAACAATACCCTAATTCAATATTATATAAACATAATTATCACACACACACACACATAAATTAATCCTAGATCTTTATCCTAACATTGGAAAAAAAAAGAATTGTGTGGAATGTTTGATACTTTATCTTATTGAATCTAAGGTGCCCAATCATAGCTGAGTGAGGATTTAAGCCTCAAATGTAGTTCCAAATCAATTCTTGCTTATGTTTGGTTTAAATTTATCTCTAATTATGATTGCAAATTATGTTTCCTAGGGTTTGTTTGGCTTTATCCTTGAAATTTGAATCTTTCTTCTCCTTTTTATGTGAAAAATTCTAAATTTTCTTTTATATCATCGAAGACCTATCAAGCTGCTATGGGGCTTTTTAAGTTAGAAGTCATCATTTTAGGTTAAGGCTGTGACTCTATCATTTCTTTGAATCTCTTCTAGAGCACAAAATCATGATAACAAAGAAATTCCATGATTGAAGTAATTCTTCTTTAGAACAAATAGTCATAGTGACAAAAATATCACAACCAAAGCAATTACTCTTTGGAACACAAAGTCACAACTATAAGAATGTTACAACTATTGAATCTCTTCTTTGGAACATAAAATCATGATAACAAGAATATCATGACTAAAAATTATTTAGTAATAAATGATTATATCTATGTAATGAATATATTATAGTGTTGAAAATGTCATGACTTCTTATACCAATAAGGTATTTAGTTATCATGATATTAAAATAATATCCCAGCTAAAATTGTATTTTAGAAGTAATATGGCCGCAACTCAGAGATAATATCTTAGCTACAAAAAAATTATTGCACATTAAATGATTTTGACAAACAAGTGATAAAGTCACTATGTTCAAAGATAATTGCGATTTGTTTATAAAGTGATGACCAATAAAAAATGTAGCAACTTCTCATTAGGTATATGCTAGTGTAACCAAGTTGTGATATTCTTTCCTTTGTTGTTATATACTTCATCTTAGCTTTCTATTAAGTCCACCAATTCTACTTGATCTATATTCAATTTCACTACTATTAATCAAATTCGATAAAAATCACAATTTAATGAAATCATTAAATTTAAACCTAGATTTAGTACAGACACATCATAAAAATAATATAAAATAAATCCAAAAATTCAATACTATTTCGAACAATGATGGATATATATTCATAAATTATAATCAAAAATTCATTATCGAGAATATTTTCTTTTGAGATTTTGAGTAAGGAAAAAATTGATAGTAATTAAAGCTTAATCATTTATTTGAGAAGTAATAAGTTTTGAAATCATCTTATAAACCACATTGGTACATGAAATTGGTTGGTAAGCCTTGATCATAGAGGCATGTGTGAATTTTGGAATTAAGGATATGCATGCATGTCTGATGTAATCCTATTAGTGTTTGAACAACTTTGAAAAGTACCCATCATAGCTTGGAGATTTAGAATCTCCTATCTCAAAAATGACAAATTTAATATTCTCCTGTGAAAATGTGAGGGACAATTTAACCTATATTCTAAAGAGAGTATCTTTCTAGACATAACCACCTATGAGAAGATAGAAAATGAGGTGGTGGAAGAGCCAATGAGTTGCTCAAAATCAACTACAATTGGTTCACGATTTTCATGGATTATAGAACTAATTGTATTTTTTTTTTTTGAAACCTTGAGCTCATCATTGCATAAAAAAACTTGGGTGCATTTATAACTTTCTATTAAGTATCTTATCTTAGTTTTTTGTCTAAAAAATTAGTTATGTTCTTGGAGTTTTCTAAGTTATACTCTCATAGAAAATTCATCTTCATTCGATATATCAATATGGCGATCCTTGAGGATTTCTCTTAAAGTGAGAGAAGTTTATCTCATGCAAGGATGGATCTAGAAGTAATATGTTCATAATGTAGATTATTAAGAGTTCTTAATGGTCCCTTGAGTAATCAAAGCTTTTGTGATATTTGGTATATCATTGAGCCAATAGTATAGGAGTTACAAACTCTCATCAAGATGGAGAAAAAATCCATATTATGTAGCCACATATTATAGAAATTGAAGGAAATATTTATGTGTTTTGACTAACTAGTAGTATATAGTATAGCTAAATAATGATAAAAATGTTCCAAAGGAAAATAAGTAAACATTTTATTTGAACTGGTATTGGCCCTTTAATAATGTATCAACACCCTATTTATCTTATTTAAGATCATCTCACTTGTCCATCTAAATAAGGAACTAGAAGGTGAAACATCTTCAAGATTAAGATTGGAACATTAGCCAACAAAGTATATACATTAATAATTCAACGAACTTCTCACTCAACACTTGTCTATACTAGATAATATAGAGATTAAATTATCCAAAATTATCCATGGTCCTAAGGTGGGTGAGCTAAATTTAGATATGGATTCTCATAAAGGCCTACATATTATTAAATATAGTTCATAAACAAATATAGTAAAAAATTATGTACATTTTTCCTTATATATAAGGAAAAGGTGGATGAATTATGCAAAATTTCTAAATATAGTGATCTCCACCTTGAATTCATTCTAAATATTTAGTGAAAATGACAAAAAGTTCTCAATTGAAAAAAAGTTTCCAATATTTTCATTGTCTCAAGCCTTATCTCAACTAGATATGCTGGAAGAAGCTATTAAGATTTCTCTATACCACTCAGGTTGACATAATCATACTTACCTTGTCCTTCCTCTTTTGGAGAGAAATAATAAAGAAAGCATTAACATCATTTTGTTGCATAAAGTAAATCTCATGCTTCCCGACCATCTAATTGTCATCTATTATTCTCATTACCATCATTTCCTCACTTTCATCATCGTCTACTTCTTCTGATGGAGATGATCTAATCTCTTCAAGATGATCCTTGATGATGCTTTCAAAATCTACCATGTAGAAAGTGTTCTATCTTTTGGAATCATTCAATATATAATGAAGGTTGTACATTGAATTATGAGAACCAAATTAGCAGATTTGGGATTGCATGTCCTACTCCTAGATAACCTCTAGGTTCATGAGGTTGTCCTTGCTAATTTCCTCCACAAGATTCAAGATGGATAGACTTTAACTGTGCAAAAAACATTTTGCGATTATTTTTGCTTCAAGTCAGACCTCTAAAAAATAAAAACTAGTCAAATGATTCCAACAATATTAATTTTCTTAGGGTTGGGAATGTCCTCAATGAGCTACATGAGAAGGCAGCTAAACCTTTGAAGGTAGTAGGCTTTGATGTTCCAGATGATGCCTGTAGCCTACATTGTAGGATTGGATCTTCAATGTCATGTTTTGGGAAAGGTAGAGTATCACAGTGTTCCAAAGTTGAACCTTGTTTGGAAGCTAATTCGATAGGAGATGACTATTGAAGTCATCAAGGATGAGCAAAACCTGATGGTCAGAAACATGAAGATTGTTGCTTGCCTGGCCTTCATCTGGTAGTTATCTTCCATCCACTTCATGAGCTCCTTTATAGTTTTTGCGTAATCCGTTTGGTATTAGTAGAAGGTTAAGTGGACTTTGTCCATCATAATAATGTGCTACAAACCTTCTTGTGGTATTTTATAATTGTTAGTCATAGAACTTTGAGTGGAGTTGGTTGCTACAAAAAATGAGTGGCTCCTAAAAGTGGGCAGCTAAAATTGATGGGAAGGAAGAAAGATTGGAGGCCAACTAGCACATAGAGAGTCTTGTCCTAGGTGTGTGGCTAGCAACTAAAATGAATGATACAAAGGAAACATTAAATACACATGTCATAGTGGTGACAACTTGTCCACATAATTAATTTAACCTTATAATTTTGCAAGGTAGCCATACTTATATAAACTAATCACCTCTCTAAACTAATATGAAACCCCTGATTCCTATGATATTAGTTTAGACATGTTTTACTATAGTGAGAATTTATCCACATATTTTAAGCCTCTGAATTTAGTTCTTATGAGCAAACAATTTTTGATCTATCCAATTTGGTTTATAAATTCATAGATGTATATATTTAATGACTTTTAAATAAATTTTGGATCTCCTTATGTTTGATTGAGCAAGTAAAGCCATAAATAATTCAAGATGATATCTTTATGCTGCATTGGTTTGGTGGTATTATCATACACCTCATGATGCTTCCTTATAATGATTCTGGGTGAATTGAGTTCCAATCATACATTCCACCTAAAATGATGATTAGAGATTTGAGTTTTCTTAATAGACTTATGATGGCATAAGATGTCATAAATAAGAACATGTAGACATGATATTGGAAGATATGCAATTATGTTGCCTTTTATATTATGTAGATCATGATTCTCCTTGAATATTTTAAAATATTCATATCATGGTTATGATCACATCGATGTGCCATATTGATCATATATAATGTGTATATAAGCAACCCATTATATATAATATTACATCATGCATATATCTAAGTAATATATAGTATTTCAAATCATATCGACAACCATATGATAATCCACGCCATCTTCAAGGTAGTTTTTCAATGGAAATTTGGATAGTAGCCCAGGTATTGGATCAACCATAATGTATTGCAATTCATACAAGTTCATCAATTTCACATCCATATATGAGAATACTCCATATATAGCATATTCATATAATGTAGTTTGATGTCATCATAAACTTCCAAGAACATCCTTTCAAGATTCATAATTCCAAACCATGAAGAGCATGCATGCATCTATCATATCACATACACATGCATACCATCCAAACTAGCCCAAGCATTCAAACACAGAAAATCTATTTCTATGGGGTCAGAAGCCCCTCCCCATTCCATGATGATAATAACATGCTTGATAAGAGAATATCACATACGGAGTGATCTTTTTCCATCTCTAAAACTCCAAATAGAGATTCTCTAATTGAGCCAAAAAAAAACACCTCAGAATTTGATGGAAAATCTCCTATTACACCGATGATAATCAATGAGGGGAGAAACTCATTTGAAATATTTCTTTCAATTTTAGCACGGATTGAGATATTAATGTGGATATTCTATTACTAGAGTCCACATTTTTTTCTACTACTTTTTCTTCATTATGGTGAAGCTAGCCTACTATTCCACATGAGTTGAAGAGTTAATTAGCACTACAAGGAGACTGTGATTTGTCTTTAGGAATTTGCTCTTTTTCATTATTGATCTTAGATTTTTTTTTGAGTTTATTGCTACATTTGATATTATTCCTATTCAATATTAAATACAATATTCTACAATCATTTAACACATGTCGAAATAATATTCATTTCTTATAGCGCAATAACATTTATTCATATAAAATAGTTTGAATGAGCTTAAAACTATTTGGGATGGTAAGAGTGATCTCTGAGATCTACTTCAAATAAGCCACTCACATATAATAATAATATATAAATATCTAAGATAAGGTTATCCATGTGTAATGGTTTCCCAATGCAATTTATTGCCTTACTCACTTCTTTTAGATTCCATAAGTAAATTGGGAAATTAAGCAACTTAATTGGTGGAAGTATCCAAATGATAAATATTTCACAAGCAATGGCCTCCCAAAAACAAGGTAATGATATAATTTGAAAATATTTTCCATATCCATAACATTGTTAAATATGTATCCATAACCATAACATTGTTCCATATACAACCATAGAGATGTTGAGTGACTTTGATAGGGACTTTTCATTTATCATCTATGAATTTTTTTAAATATTGATCGCCCATGGTGTTGTGACACTAAGTACCCAGCCAAGTAGAATTTTCAATGCTTTATACTTTATTTAAGGTCTTCATTATCATAGAATACTTGGAAGATCTATGGTGTTAGGAAATATGACAATTACATGATTTTAACTAGGGCCATATTCTTAACAAATAAATTATTCTTGAAACTTTGGATTTTCTAAAGGTTCTTTTTTAATTTTGAAGGATATTCTCCTGAATAAGAGTACTCTTTAAATCATCTTCTAAAATTGCTTGCCTTCTCATATTCTTTTGGTTGTGCAACTTAGGAAAAGCAAAAATCAAATGAGAGCCCATACTCTATATTATTCATATGTGTTTGGGCATTCCCTTTGTTGAAATCATCTTCATGTTTCATAATATTGCATTCCTAAGATTTAGAACACAAAAGATGAGGTACAATTAGTTGAGTGTCTAAAATATATTTACCCTTTTGTTAGTATATTACAAATTACTTTATAACTCTTTATAGCAATAAAGTAATCACAACTTTCTTGAGGGACCCAAAACCCTTCACCCTCCAAATATCTATTATGGTTGATGTATTTGTTCTTTTGTAATGTAGAACGTGAATTATGAGAAGCGAACATTTGAGAATCCAAGGAATCCTTGTAGCTTAGTGATTTTCATGCAATTTCCATATTCAAATTAATGTCACAAGCAAATCTATCATGTTTAAAATGTGCTTTATATGAAGGAATTACACACAAATCAAAAATTAACTCATTGTAGATTATCTTTTAGATGTCACCTTCTTTGATAATGAGCATTGATGCTTTAGAATCATGTTATGAGCTAACAAAAAGTCATTCTTTGATAGTTTGGAAAAAAAAACCATGTCATGATGGTGGAAAGTTTTGAATTGCATTGCAATATCTTGAGTGTCACATACTCTATTTATGATTTCATATTTCTCATTATTTTTTATCCCTTCTAAATTCTTCATGGATTTGATTTAGGCCAAATAAAACAAAATAAAAATAAAAGCGGGCTATCCTATAATAATAATAATTCATAGGCAACTAGAAAATGGAAAAAAAATTAGCAAAATTCAAAGTAGATGAGGATTTGGGGAAGAATGTTGGGCATGAGAAGAGAGAGGCGAGAGTATCTCATTTTTTTTCATAGAGTTTTTACTTAAATAAAGTTGCCCAAACATTTATTTTAACTCCATCCAACCATGTAGAGGTGGCAAATCAATCATATTGAGTTATCATGATCTAGTTTTTGTGTGACCCAGGTTAGGTCACCATGTAAAGCTAACATACCTAATAACTAGGATAGCATGATACATCTATCTCAATCTAACCCAGACATGATATTTTTTTAAAATGACACAAGATTTATGTGTCCACTCGAGTCAAGATTTTTATATTACTTTGGCAAATTTTGTTGCCTAGGCTAGTTTTGTAGGTAATATCATTTGTGCTGTATATGTAATTTATTTTTTGATAATAAATTATATAATCAAATATTTCTGTTTCTGTTTTAATATTTTCATGTAAGTGTAGGAAATAAAATATTAAGAGACTGGGGATATAATAGTAGCACAATAACGGAGGTCCCCCTGTTCGGTCAATGGGCCGAAATTTTTGGAGCAGAGCCTGAACCGTTTCATGATCTGACCTGCTCCAATTAAATGAACCAAGAGATTTCTTTTATTATAAAATATTTTTGTAATTTTAATTTCAAGTGACTGTTTTTTGGACTCGGGGAACTGTTCATTATCTCTTTCTCTCTTCTCTCTGTGTGATTTATCACGATTGTTCTGTGCTGCATACTGTAAGATTGTCTTGGTTGGTTTAATCTGTAATGCATAAATATTTTTCTAGTGGATATAGTTAGTCATACTGAGCAACTAGCAAACAACGTTATTTTCGGTATTTATTTCTCATTTTTTTGATTCTGCCGTGGTTGGTTGCTGGATTGGATATATATTTTGCTTGTTTCTATTATTTATGTATCTTAATATCACTACCGTGGAAGCGTAATTGCCCAACAATTTGAATTATGCTATGATCTACTGACTCATTTGTCACCTTTAATTATATGTACCAATATCCTTAACGATATAAATTATACCTACCATGAGACCATGTGTGCTTTCATAGAGAATAATATATCTTCCATGTAGAAATGTCTATTAGGTCATGTCGAGTTGACATGGTTCATTTTTGTAGGCATAGCTAAGACATAATACCTTATTGGGCATGATTCTAAAAAAGAGCAGCTCAACATGGTTTTATTGCCCACTGACTGCATTTCTTAAATTGTGATGGGTCATACCAGGATAAGTAATGTCGTTCCAAACTCAACATGCCTTCACACTAAGCATAGCTCGAACCCAAGCTATCCTGGGTGAGATTTAGGCTAGCGTGGTTCATCCCATACTAGCCTGGCCTTAATCTAGTTTGGACCATGTCCAGGCTAGCATAGGTTTGCCTGTCATACAAAATTCGGCCCATTAAGGTTGGCACACCCATATTGGTTCTTGCAGTATTGTATAATTTGAATGTACACGGGCTAGAAATCCTAGTTTGGCATGGTTTGAGCCATGCCACAGGCCAGCCCATGCATATTCTAGGCATGATTTTGATAATGACAAGTCATGTCATGGGTTATTTTTAAAGGATCATGATGGTTTGTTTCATGGGCCACTTGTTCCACCAGATACCTCTACTTATTTGGTTGTAGTAGTGTCACCATTAGATCCTAACAAGATGTAGTTTGACAAGCTTATAATATTGATGAGATTCCTTGTTTATTTATATGATGGCACGTGCATAATGTGCTACATGGATATGTCATTAACTTTCTTATACCAAATAAAGTTAATGATGAGATATAATTATCTTGGTATTGAATAATGTTGGTTCATGTCCTAATAATGATAGTCCTTATTAGTTTGCATTGTCAATATCTAAATACATAATGATTATTTATGGGATTGCCATATATATAATTATTGATAAGATAAGATTTCACTGAGTCAATTTTTAACATCAGGCCCTCTATTATGTCGTAATTTTTGAAGTAACATCTTAAGTATCATGAATAAAATAATTTTTCAAATAAGAACATACAATTCTTGTATTTATTGGTGTCGTGATCATGATCCTCATGGCTTCGCAATAGTATATTATGTCCTTTTTTATGGATTCAAATACATCAATTTGAATCACCTAAACTATAATATCTTCCATATGACATGTAACAATGAATCGTGTGAAAGAGTCAGAGCCATGAATTAGAGAAACTCTTCACTTATTTATCATGCCTAATTAGGATGTTTTGATTTGTGTTATAGTCATTTATTGACAATAGTTTTTGTGTTGTCTATCATTACTATAAATTTTTAACACACTAACTTGAATAAATTGGTTCTAGACTCAAAGTTTTGTCTGGGAGTTAGCAAATCACATCCATACTATATGCTACAACTAGCCAAACATCATAGAAAAGTTGAGTAAATTCATTTTTTATGAAACATAATATTTTGAAGAAAATTGAAACTATGCTTACGCTTACTTATGACACTCCAAACACAAATATTAGAGATGATAAACATGTTTCATAAGTTAGTAAAAGTACATATGAAACTGTATACAAATATATTTTTTTTGATTTTCAAGATGACAGCTTGATTGAACTGCATAATGCTTACATTGGTCCCATCAAGCATGATGAATTTGGAAATGATGAATGAATGAGATATTTCATAGTCGAAGATATGTCAACCAAGTGGTGATGTAGATATCTCATCTGATTATTTGATTAGAGCAATTGGTATCCAATTAGTCATGACTCATATTTATTTAATGGAGAACCTAATTATGTTATTGTCAGATTCATATTGATATTTTTTTTTTTCATGTTGGATTATAGATAGTGGAGTTGACTGTTGATAGTGATAATGTAGTATTAAATAGTGGAGTCACTCAAATTCTTTTTTTTTTTTTTTGGTGCACTACTATTATCATCACCTAAGTGATCAAACATTGATGATCTTCATTCGTGATTTTTTGAAATCTATTAACAAACATTTCATCATGTATAAGAAGGTCATCAACATGTTCTAGTCAAAACCATATTTTTTGTTACAATTTGTTACAATCTACCACTATGCTCAGGAGTTTTCCATTCTAGCAGGAACTCAATTTTTATTTATATAATAAATCAAATAAATTTAGAGAGAATAAATTATAAAAACAACTCAATTTCCATTTTTACAATGATACTTTTAATTCATGATTGTAAAAAATGTTTTTTACAATCTGCTATTATTTTCATTCATCATCATGTAATTGCCGTTTTCTGTGCGCGATGCGTGTGTTTTGTTCCATTGTTGCCATTGGTCCATGCAGCTGCTTGCGGGTTAGTGCCGGCAAAACAGAAGCGTGTAAGCGTATTGGGTTGTGCTTGGAACGTTTCGTTGCTTGTCATGGAAGTTATGGCCCAACAATGACATCATACATGCGGAGTATCCCCAATTAGTTGCTCCTTGTTTCGTCGGAATAGGGCTTTCAGCGGAGGCTGAACGTGGACAAAATTGGAAAAAGTTCAAATTTAATAATCAGTCTATTATTTGATTCAGATATGTTCAGCTTAACTTTTTCTATTTTGGTTTCTGAATGATTTGTTGATCCGTGAATTCTAGACAAATGAAGTACGTTAAACCATCGACATTATTCCACGACTTGATCAAGGTAAAGCTTTTGGAGGATTGGCGGTTACTTGGATTGGATGTTGGGGAAAAATATATTGGATTAGCTCTCTCAGATCACCAAAACAGAATTGCGTCGCCTTTATGGTACCGTGCATTTCAAGTACCTTTCGCCTGATTGGTATTTTATAATTCACGAGTTGATGTATTGTTCCGTATCATTATAATGCAGTGTTTTTAACCGAAGCAAAAGAAATATCAATGTACTGGCAGCTGATTTCCAGATTGTGGTGATTTTTCTGTCGAAATGTTGTTCTTATCTTTAAAAACGGATATTTATTATCACATATTGGTCTTCATAATAGTTGTGTTGTAATTGTTTATGTAACTCGTGCTATTTTATCATCTACTTTATTTTTGATCAGCACAATGAGCTTTATCTCTGTGTCAATATGCAGACATCTGAAGTTCGCTTGCTTGGGTTTGTTGTTGGCAACCCCTTGGACAGACAAAGAAGATGTTCTGAAGTCTGTGATTTATTCAATGGTCAATAGTTTTACCTGTTTAACTCATGGATTTGAGCTCCTTATTCTGCTTTTGCAGGCTTTCCAAGGGAAGATTTTCATTGATCATCTTTGTGCAACAGGAAAACTTGAAGGTTTAAAGTACACTTATTGGGATGAGTGCTTTACTTCAAAGGTGATTCATATGGCACATTGTAAATGCGAGTAAATTTTTTTTGAACATGATTGATTGTTTGATCAATGAATAGTCATTTTTGTATTTTTTGAATATTTTTGTAATTTTTTTGTGATCTATGAGCATGACTGATTGTAATTTTTTTTTTTGTATATATTTGTTATAGTTGCAGTTTTGGACCCTTTTTGTGAGTTGTGACATCATTTTCTTCTGGATTGGCATTGGTCATTGAGGTAGTTTCGGATAAGAGTGTTCCATGCCTCTATCTCATTGTGTTTGACTATCCTTATAAGAATGTCATGCTGAGTTGGAGAAACTCATACCAAGGCCATCCCACAATTTTGGGATTTCTCAACACTTGATCCAAAAGCAATGCAAAATTATTAGTTTGCATTTAAATTGTCATTGGGCTGGTCTGGATTTGAAAAACCAATTCTGAACTCATTCAGCTAGCTTGAATTGTCATCTTATTTTTTTATCAATTAACTTTTAGGGCAAACATATTTTGTTATGCATATTCATATCGAGCTTTGTTGTCTGTATTGTTTTGTTGTGTGCTAAGTCGTTCATTTTAATAAATTAGCATTTACATTTTTTCTGCACTTATATATATATATATATATGATATTTGTGTGTTTGGACACACACATTGATGATAATGATAGTAAAATGATTCATTTTTGTTCATTTATTATCTTGAATATAATATTAATGAATTATTTAATAGAATGTTTAATTCGATTATATTAATACTAATATATTAAATCTCATAATAATTTTAAAATTAAAAGTATTTGAATGAGAATAATAAATAAATGATTGATCACTTAGAAAATTTTCATGTTGTATATATGTATTGGAGGTTTGCCTTGTGGAAATGATAATTGCCTTTATTTAAGGGAGGTAGATTTTAAATTCGAGACTTATCAGATGCAACATTTTTCCTTTTGGAGGTAAGATTGTGGAAATATTAATTTTTTTATATCAAATGCTAAGTGTGAGTTTTATATACAGAGTACAACATCTGTCTCAATTTATTTAATTGTATAATATTGGTCAATGTTGTTACTAATTAAAATACAAGAAATAAAATAAATAACACTCAATAATATCAAAGTACAACCAAGCTTTATATGGGAAAATATAGATGTTTTCACTGAGTTATATTGTACATAGTAATGCATAGGTTATAAGTGGTGTCGGCCCAGAAACAAATAAAGGCGGCTCAAAATGTCTCACTGACTCAGGGTTAGAATGGGTTGTCTAGGGTCAAGCCCTGCTCGGGTTGATACCTTGCACATGGCTAACTGAGGCTATCCCATGTTAATTCTATGAATGCCGTAAAAGATAGTTGTCAATACTGTTAAGAGAAGTAATAAAAAAAATAAAAGAAAAAACAAAGTACGAGTATGATAAAATTTGTGAAATCAAGTTTAAAATATAACTCATTTGCTTCTTATGAAGAGGGATCAGAATGTCAAAGTCATTGGTGCTAGTTGTAGGCTAATCTCTGGTATGAGTAAGTTAGACAAATATTTCTCTCCTAATATTGACTCTAAGTCCTTAGTGGTTAAAATCTTTTAGTTATTGACTTAATATAAGTTTGTCTCGATGAAGACTCATGGATTGTCATGTTATTTGGGTTTGAGAGAGATTTTTTAACTTGGGAAATCACACTCTAAATTAAATTAGATTTAAATTTGTTGGTAGATATGATGATTTATTGGAATTAATATAATACTAAGTACTAATATGTTTAAATATAGTTGATACGTGATTCTCTACTAATTTTTAGTTCAGGAAGACCTACAAAGAAGTAGAAGTGTAATAAATCCAGATGTAATATTTGGTTTTATTCTTTTTCGTCTCTTTAAAAATAAGTTATTTGTAAAATTATATAATACTCATACTTACTATGATTTTATTAGTTTCTGATAAAAAAATATATGTATTATTTGAGTATCGGAGTTTTCAAGGAAGACGCATCTTAATTTCTTAGATATTAACTTGGATACTAGAGTATCCAAGCAAGCTAAATAAACTCTCTTCTAGATGTAAGATCTAGAAGGGTATATGTTGAGAATGGATACAAGAAAATAATCAATTGAAGAGGTAAATTATGATTAAAATTATTTTTCTAAAAATATTTTAGAATATTTTTTCAAAATAAAAGAATCTTAGTTGTCTTAAATATTTTTTATTTTTTTTATTAATTTCATTCTATTAGGGTATGCCGACATAGAAAGTTTAATGTTTTTTCATAATTCATATAATAAGTATTGAATTGATCAAATATATATTATAATATCTTGTAATTTTTAAATTTTTCAATATTTTTATTAAATTATTTTTTTTTATAATTTATTGAAAATTATAAAAAAGATAAAAATCTATGATATATCTCAGATTAGATATATTCATGTATATTTGAAGTAATAATCAATAAAAGTGATAAAACACATAAATTATTTTTTATTAGTATATCTACTAAGTTCTTATATATTTGAATCTATCAGGTCAAATGATGTTCTACTTAAGCTAGATTGACATGTAAGATATGATTTTGATAAATTTTTTAACTAAAATGTCTTACACTTCAAGGTTAAAATAACTTTAATAATAGGGTAAACTATTTTCTTTTAGACAGTGATAAATGATTAATCTAAGAATTCATAAGCAAAGAGTTGGATACACTAAAATATTTAAATGAAGATCTTATAGCAGAATGAATATATAATTAGTAATGCTCAATTTTAAATAAAATATTTTTTATAGTTTCTTGATTTTGTAATTAAACATTAATAAAAATAAACACAAGGTTAGAGTTGAGTTATTCGAAAAGTTAACTCATAGAAAATAATTAATAAGATAATCAAGAGTAAAAAATATCGAAATATGGTATCACTCATATGTTGATATTATGGTTGTTCATTATTGACTATAATAATATTTATATAGTTTATTTTATATGGTTTAGAGTTGGGTTTGAATAGTGTGTGCGTGATGTGCATGCACTCATAATGCATTGAGCAAGACCCAATATGACTTAAAATAGTTTTTAAGTGTTTTGTTTGCCAAATTTTTTTCGTTAGTTAGCTCATTCAATGACAAGTTTATTAGAGATGATGTGTAGTTTAGATGAAAAATTTATTCTATTGATTATATATGTGAATAATATTTTGATCATTAGAAATATTGAGATAAGAATCACTCAACTCAAGATATGTATTTAATCATAATTTCAAATGAAATATTTTGAGAGGCTAGGCTATTTTTTATTGAGATTAAGATGAACTATGATAATATAAATATTATACTCTCATATAGGAGATATGTTTTAGATACTTTTTTATAGGTTGACTTTTTTTCTTGTATTCTAGTAAATTTACTTATTGACTTTGATATTAGTCTTTTATCCGATGTAACAGAGCTATAAGTGTTAAGTGGGTTGGATGACTCGAGTACGATATGAGACATAATCTGAATTGGTCATGCCAGGCACGACATGACATAGTTAAGAATCGTGCTTGGACCTTGAATGCATTGGCCCAAGGCATGGTCCACTGGCCTGATGATCCGTGATCGGGCATGGGTCGACTATGAGTCATGGATCATGTCTCATTGGGTAACTACCTGATGGGCTAGGGTTTTTTAAAACTCGGTCACGTAAGTCAGATCCGGCTTATGTGGCATGTCCTTTGCGTTTTTACGCAATAGACATTGCCATTTAAAGGGATAGACATGACCTGTTATTGTTGCTGTCTTAATTTTTTTTAATTCATAGCTATTAAATTATTTCAATGGCTACTTACTAGAAATAAGATGCCTATTAGATTTCTAGCCTAAATAAATAAAAAAAATGTTCTCTTCTCTCTCTCCTCTTTGCTCTTTGTTTTGTCTCTCATTTGAAATTTTATTATTTTTTATTTGCAACTTGTTTATTATTTTTAATATTTATTTTATTCAAAAGGTATATTTGATGTATCTTTTAAATTGCAATTGAAAATTTGAGTTAAATCTTGAGGTTAGAAGTGGTGCAATGCAATGAAAAAGATAATATTTTACAAAAAGTGGTTATAATATATTTTGTTTTTTATTTTTGAGTTTTTAATAAATTTTATTTATAAAATAAAAATATTTAAAAAAATGAAAAATAGTAAATATAATGATTATAAATGTGAAATTGGGGTAGATATACAAAATAATAATGATAACTTTACTAAAAAGTTCGAGACTGAAATTAAGTTTGCTCCAATGACTTCGTCCTAAGCTTATTTGTCATATACAAAATAAAAAATTAGATGAACTTCTGTAGAATGAATATTTTTTTAAGATAGTAATGATAAAAGTTAAGGGTATCAAAAAAAATTAGCACAATGTATATATTAACAAAAAATATATACATATAGGAGTGCATGTGATAGTAGTTATCTTAAAAGACATGCTGATTAATATATTAAAAAAATATTATACATTAGATCCTAAGCAAACTTAATTGAGTGATAGGGCCTTTCAAGTTGGATCTAGTTCAGGTTCATATTTATTGACCTCTTTCATATATCATATTGAATTTGAGAGGGAAGACATAATCAAATTGATTATGATCATGGTTCTGATTAGATTTTTGAAGCATTCCATGATAATCAGTATTATTCATACATACTTTCACTTTGCTTATCGTAGAATTCTTAGGCTCATAATTAGAAATATCAGAATAAAATATTATAAGTTAGAAAAATAATTAATAATTAATAAATTTAAGAAATATAGCGAAGTGATGTTTGATATCTAGACTAGTCATAATGATACATTATTTATATGTCTCACTTCTAATTATATAGATAAAAAAAACTTAATAAAAAAATTTAGAATTTTTGATTTTTTCTATCTTCATGTTGATTTTGTTATAAATGAGTGTATAATTAGAATCTTTAGAAAATATAATATTCAGAATAAAATAATTAGTATTACTTTTGATAATATTTTTAATAACAGAGTAACTATTAGTTTGTTTATAACAATTAGTGATGATCTGTTATGTGAGATTTTTTATATTAGGTACTTGGGTCACAATATTAACAGTATAGTAAGAATAAAAATTATTTCGCACGCATTAGAAAAAATAAAAAATTCACTGAAATATATTAGGATGCCTAGCATACAATATTAGTTTAGTAGTCTCTGTTTGTCTGTTAGCTTAAAAACGAAAAAATTTTAAATGGATATGAGACACAATTAAAATTATATTTATTTTTTGTTGTAAGTCATATGTTAGCTATAAATACTTGATATCAAAGTATATTAATAGTAATCATAATAAACTTATTATTAATTATTCAGATTGGGATACAATAATTTTTTTTATGAAATTCTTAAAAATTTTTTATAGCACGAAAAATATTTGTTTTTCTATATATACTCTCATTACTTATATTACATCTAGGTGCATATACAATATTAGTAGTATGAATAATAAGTATATAAGTCACCATGCATTTAATGTCATGATTATTGAGATAAAAATTAAGTATTTAAAATATTAATTTTTTATTCCAATTTTATATTATTTGGCTACCTTTATGGATCCTAGGATTAAGGTAAAATAAATAGAAAATATTTTGATATACATATTCATGTGCATAAATTAGAAATACTAACTTGAAGGTTTCATTCATAAAAAATTAATAAACTTATTTATATATTATGATAATAAATATGATAGTTGTAGTCAGACTCTGAGTATGAACATGGACAACATATTTAGAGATGATGACTTATCTATTCATTTAGCTAGGGGACAAACAATGAGGTGGTTCATCAAATATGAATGATCTATCTTGATATTTATATATTAATTATTATTTGATTTTATTATATGATGATAATGATGATTTAGATATCTTGTTATTGTGAAAATTAATCTCATATTACGTGCTATCTAAGTTGATATATGATTTATTGATCTTTTTAGTGTCAAATATAGTATCTAAGTTTATTTTTTCTGTGATAATCAATATTATTTTAGATAGAAGATTAAGATTGAGATCAAATATCATAGAGATACTTGCATTTATGCAAGATTGAGAAGATTTGAGGTTGGACATTCATGATAATATACAAGAGATAATGATAGATGATGATTCATGATATATGAAAATTGACTATTGATAATATTAAGGTCACTATTAGTGATATCTTCAGACGTATACATGATAATGATGATTTATATCTATATCCGTACTAATATATCATATGCATCAATTGATAATTTATGTGATTTTTGATTATTTTTTATATGATTATGATATCATGATACATTATTGTTATTATTTTTGTTGTTATTTGTTTATATCAATATCAGTTATACATCATTGTTATATTATACTTATTATCTTAGGAGTTATGCCCCACTTTATTGTTGTTATAAATCTATATCATTTAATGTATAAATCATATTCTATTTTTGTTTATGAAACAAAATAATTTTTTTATTTGAGTTGAACATAATTGCGAATGTAGAATGTAATTTTTTTATAATGTATTTCATTTTAATCTTTAAGTATAATATTTTTAATAAATAATTCAATAGAAAAATAAAATTATAAAAATTTTAAATTTTATTTGAATTTAAATTTTTTGTCCAAAATGACACAATTCTACACGAATCGGAATGAACCAACATGAATTGGTATGACCTAGCACGACCAAACATGACCTAGCATGATTTGTTATGTCCTGACATTACTGTGTGCCAAATGGGTTGTGTGAGGCCTGGTGTTTGGCTACCCGTGCCATGCACGGTTTGACATGGTGGTATAGATGGGTCACACCGAAATGAGCTGTGTCGGCATGACATTATTCTTTTGACACCTCTATGATGGACTAGCTCTATGATTTTCTAGATCTTTAATTTACTTGAACAGTTTGAATTTTTATGAACTTTTCTTACTTAGTGAATGAAAAATATAATTCCTATTCAGTGTTTCATAAGCAAATATAATGCATAAAGTTATATTATTTTTTTCTTAAGGAAAAAATCGAGGACGAAACCATTAATACAACCTAAAATTATCTAATGAATTAATTTATCAATATATTTATAATCTTGAAAAAATTTTAACTTAGTTTTTTTCAATTAAGATTGATATTTTGGATATTTATATAATAACTTAAGAGAAGTATTGTAGTTTAATTTTATTTAATTTTGTTATTATTTTATTTGAGTGAGAATAATATTGAGATGACTTACTTATGAAGTTATTATATTACATGCATATGCTGGAAGTAAGTCCTTAGTGAGATAACAAGAGACTTCTTTCAAGGGTGTTAAGTCTTGTTTTAAAAATTCATCATATATTCCTTCTTCGATTTTTAAGGGTAGAATTTTGAGATATTAATTTCTCTTAGATCTCACATTAAAGTAGGAGCATTGTGTGATGCATATGACCTTTATATAATCTTTATTTTCGTTTCTCCCACACTATTGTTGCTTGTGATCTTAGTGCATTAGTTTTTTTTTTTTTGTGTCGATCTCTTTCACGTTCATATGCTTGTTTTTTCTTTGTTTGGACATTTGCTAGTCTTTCTTAATAATCTACATATTCAATATGCTCTCATGTTATGATACATTGATCTTTGTAAATAAAACAACCTATCATGATTTCTGTGAGAATGAACCAACATCCAAGCTTAGATTTTTTTTTTTTTGTGCACAGAATGTGGAGTTGTTAGTGAAGCCCTTGAATTTGCATCCAATTCAACAAAAAAATATAGTTGATAAGTTTGCTGCCATGGGGATTCTTCAGGTAGGTTTCATTTGATTTTTCCTTTGAGATTCACTTGCAACTGATTTGCTTTTTTTTTTTTTTTTTGGTAAATTGGTTGTTGAACTTGGACCATAAAGTTGAAGATGAACTATATGGACTTCTAGAAGCAAAGTGGCAAGTGTATATCTTGTTCTAGTATACATAAATGAAAACATCATGAACATTCTTATAATCTTATGAGTAGTTATATGTTATATTTATTATCATTATTAAAATATCTCCATATATTACAAAGGTTGTAAATTTGAATTATAATTTTCCTAACAATTTGATTCTCACACAAGATATCACATAAATTTAATGCGTACATATTTTTTAATTTTCTACCTTTTAAAAATATTTTTACTAAATGGTTTAAAATTTTTTAATTACAGGCATGTATAGACTTATCTTTACATGTTTAATTTTTACAAAATATTTTTCTATTTTGACTTTAGTATTTGTGATGCATAAATATTTTCTAACATTATTATTTTCAATTTTATTCATTGAAATTTCTATAGCTCTCTATTTTAATGATTGTATTTTTGTTAACATTATTCTAAGTATTTTATCTTGCAGCTCTTTACTATTTTAAATTATAAAATAAGATAAGTATAATAATTAGAGATCATACCTAATGTACAAGGTTCTTGTTTTAGTTTAGGAACTGAGAGATATTAATATCTTGATAGTTTTATCTCTGAAAATCTTAAGAGACTATATATGATAAGTCTTAAACTTGAGATCTATTACCTTTGGACGAAGGTACCTGCCATTGCACCAAAACATAATATCCTATATATGCATGTAACAGAAAGATTTTTCAAGTGATCAATTATTTTAGTATTATTTTCGTCCAAACATATTTATCTTTGGAATTCTTATGGTAAGTCTAATAATTATTTTTTAATATAGAAAGTAATTTTATTTTATATAAGACTAATGATGTTATTTTTTATTTTATTTATTGCTTCTAATCTTGAAGTTAACATCTTTTTTAATTTCATCATATTTTGAATGGCACATCTTAAGTATTAAAAACAATTCATATTTAAGATTTTGAATCCTCCTATCTTAGTTGAATTGTCTTCTACTAGTTTTTAAAGTAAAATCAAAAAATTAAATATTTTTTTTCTAATTGATTAGTTTAAAATTTTTTTTTTCTTAAATTTGATACACTACGTATTTAATTTGAAAAACATGAAAATAATACTAAGCTTGAAATTGAACAACTAAAAAAGAAAGTAACGTGTGGCTAGAGCTGTAAAATCGAGTTGGGCCAACTTTGATGATTTATAGCCCACATGTTTCGTCTATCTATGTCCTTGAGGCAGTTACTTTGTATGCACATGTGGGTTATTATCTGGTTTTTGAGGCTATGCGATGCATTCTCATTATTGAAAGATAGAACATACTTTGAATTTTTGATGGAGCTAATAACCCAAGCTATGAAAGACGTTTTTTTAGACTATAGAGTTCATAAAATTGGCTTCTTGACTCGTACATGAGTTATCATAAAGTTTATTTGTTGCTATCATCTTGCTGCCTTGTGATGGGTATGATAATCTCCTCACTAGAAGTGATATTACAAGTGTCTCAGTATGGCTTGAATTTTTTAGGCATTCTGGGGCCATCATACTGTGTCGGACATGACATGGTCCTCTTTGGGCTGTGTTGTGGCTGTATGATGGCAAGTAAGGGAGGCCTGACATGGCTCATTGGCCCATTAGGGGAGACATGGCTTGTTGGGCCGTGCCATGTCGGACTCTGGTCGGTCTCAACATGTCTGGGCCAAACTTGATTTCTTGCCTGACCCAGCCTTGTGCTACTACTACTAGCCAACCTAGTCACCTTCTGCCCTAGGCCCTAGTCATAGCCAGCGACCAGTTGTTGATGGCCTGCCCTATTCAGGAGGTAGTAGCCCATTCTCTAGGCTAGGCTAGGGGCCTAGTTGTAGGATCCTTGGTCCTATCTTAATTCTTAACACACACACACACACACACACATATTACATATAAAAAAATTAAATTATTTTAAAATTTAAAACTCAAATGTAATATGTATAAATGTCAATATAAACAAATACAATAATAAAATACACTCAAAATTTGAATTTAAAATATAAATATCTGTGTAAAAAATTATAAAACAAGTTTAAAATAGAATGTATGTCAGTGTATCACTAATAGCAATAACATAATAATAATATCATTCTGTCTGGTTCTTCGGGATATATCTTGATTTCTGAACAAAATACGATGATCTTATATATATATATATATATATTATTATTATTATTATTATTATTTTTAATTGCTCTTTGAAAGAAATAGACGAGTTGTATTCTATTTATGTTTAATTTATTTTTTATTTGTTATTTTTTATGTTAGTTTTTTTTTTAATATGGAAGCATTCGACATGTTTAGATTAAAGGTATTAAATGGGTCAGCTGCCAATGACACGACCTCTGAAAATCCATGGTGCAGCCTGGCATGGTTGGAACCTTGCTTTAATTAAAGATGTGGGCTAGCCCGTGGCATGACTTGAACTGCCAAAGATGCGGCACAGTCCTACCTGACATACTGTTCGTGCCATCATAGGCTCTACTAGCCATCTCAGGCTAGCACGGATTACTGGACCTAACCCATGCTAGTCAAAATTGAACCAGGCTAGCTTGGCTTCTATCCATGCCTAGTGTGCAGCTGTGGGGTGCGTCGTGTTTGGCATGGTCCTGACTCGGCCTGGCATTTTGCAACACAACCCTGGAAGTTGCCGACCCAGTGGGTCATGCCGGATTGCTCTTATTTAGAGCAACCTTTGGTTAAGTCAATGATAGTAATCATCGACAATTAATGGTGGCAACACTAGCATTGTTGGATTGTGGAAGTAAAAACCCTTGTACCATGGGTTCTTTTGAGTTTTCTTAGGTTTTCTTAGTGTCTTGTAGATGTGAAACTTTCTACAATGTACTTCTGGTGATCTAAAAGCATTTTTTGATGCATGGTGGTAGACCTCAAGGCAACATATATGATGTCACCGATACATAAGTGCTTCAACGAGTGTGTGAGTGGTTTTAAAGTATTTACAATCTTTATTTTTGAAAATTTCACATAAAACTATGGTGATATGTGCTAATTTTGTTTCCGTTTGGTATTGGTGTGAAAGTTTTTCATATTATAAGATAAATGAGAGAAAAATAGATAGAATTAGTACATGATTATTAAAGATAGCTTAATAGAAAATTGATGATAGAAACTTGCTCTTTTTAACTACGTCATTAATGATATGGATTGTGATATAAGATTATGCACATTATTTATTGAAATACTCATCTTAGCTTGAGATTGACAAGTGGATAATGAGTGATAAATAATTTTTAATGCACCAATGATAGTCGATTGATTTTAGCATGTCGAGTGTGTTAGTTTTTGTGATATCTGGATGAAAAGTTGGCACTTAGCTACTTAGATGTATTCTTTGGGAATATTTTATTTATATGATAATATTATTTAGTTTCTAATATGCATATTGATTGACTGATGATATTACTCATTATGCGACTTGGACCTAGTTTTTGGAGTGGATTGTTGATGTGATATCAGTGTTGATGGGCCATATTGTATCGAAAAGATTTTTGATCAAATTTATAACACCATTTATATATATTTATTGGGAGAGTGCTATGCTATTTTGCAAATATATATTTTTGGAGAGAAGATATTTTTGTTTCGCTTAGAGATTTATTTAAGAGTAACTCAAATATTTATTGCTACATCTTGATTAAGAAGAGTTGGTATGATCAGTTATAATATTATGATATATTTATCATATAATAGTCACAAAAGAGCTAAGAGATTTGACATAGGTACTGTGAAAGGCAAAAATGTGGCATAGATTATTGGATCCCTATTAGTTTCTTTATGATAATGTCTGTTGCTCTTGTTACACTTGAGTGTATTAGTTTCTTAATGACAATGTCTTATTGGTTTCTTTTTTGGAGTGTCAAATTTCTTTCTGAGTGCTATTATTTTAGGAACATCTTCATTCATCTTTTTTTTTTGTTTATCATATCATTCTAGATTTTTAAGTCATAGATTCTGGAGTGAATATTCATGTCAAAAGTAATCATATTTTTTTTAATATTTTTTTGTGGTGTAGATTTTTTAATATTATCGTGATCAATAACATTGGTGTATAGGTTAGGCAGCATGGCAATGTCAATATTGATACTTTTTTTTAATGTATATTTTATATATATTAGAGTTTTATCTTTTTTTTTGTTATCATCTTTACAAAAGAACATGATTTTGATATTGATTTTTTTAGTATTTATAATTAAGATTGACAAATCATATAAATGATTTCTCTAGGGATTAATTAAAATAACTTATATATGTTTTTCTTTAATCACATGAGTCCTAGTCAAGGAAGCACAGACACGGCTTCCTACAGTCGTGTCCACGTGTCCGACACCTAGACATGTGGACATGGTAAGGACACGACATGGATATGTGTCAGATACGTCACGTGGTGTATCGGCCGGTTGTGTCGGCTTTCGTATCCATGCCGAGAGTGATCGACGTCCTACGACGTTCGACGACATTCAGGGGCCAACGTCGTCGCATGGGCGACGTTGGCCACTCGACTCAGGCGGCGATCGCGATATGTGGGGAGGCAAGGGGTTAGCACGATTTGAGGGGGGGAGGCAGGGGCGGGTGCGATTTGAGGGGGGAAGGCATGGGGCTGGCGCTATCTATGGGGGCAGGCAAGGTTGGCATAAAATAAAATAAAATATTTTTATTTTATAAAATAAAAAAAATATTTTTATATAATATAAGATAATTATAAAATATTATTTTATAAAATAAAATACACTATTTTTAATTTATAAAATAAAAAAAATATATATTTATTCTATAAAATAAAATATTTTAATTTATTTTATTTTATAAAATACCTAATATTTATTAAAAAAATAATTTTATTTTTAATTTTATTTTTAATTTTATTTTTAATTTTATTTTTTTTTATCATGTCGTATCCTAGTCATATTCGTATCCTAGTATTTTAAAATTTGTCGTGTCCTCATATCCTGCCGTTTCGTATTTCCGTCTTCATGTCCATGTTCGTGCTTCTTAACTTCTTGTTGTCTCTCTATTATTGATCAACTTGTGATATATTTTTTGCTGAAATATTTATGATAGGATAAATTATAGATTTTTAAAGTTGAATATTATAGGAATGACAACTATTGATTGCGAAACTACTCAATTATAAAAATATAATAAGCTTCATATTTGTTACATTAAAATATTTTTCTAGAAAGGACTTGTTATATGTGGTTCCCTCATATATTTGGGGAAACTATTGGATGATTATATATAATAATTAAAACTATTTTATTATTTTTGTTGATTATTTAAATTGATTTATATTGTTATCAATATTTAAGAAAAAAAGTAAATAATTTTTATTATTATGAAATTTTATGAAAAAAATAAAAATAGTCTGTATATGATATAAATCTTGAGAATTAATTATATCTTAGAATATATTTCTTAATCATTTTTATGTTTCTTTGATGAACATATATGATAATTTATCAGTTATCATATTTTAATACTCATGATTTATATCGTTGTTAACCTTCAATATTAGATAAACTAAAGATTTTAGAGTTAAATATTAGAGGAATAATATCTATTGATTAAGAAACATGTCAATTATGAAAATTTAATAAAACTATATTTGGTACGTCAAAAAATTTTTCTAGAAGGGACTCGTTGTATATATTATTATTTGGGGATACTATTAGATGATTATAAATAATGATTGAAAATATATTATTATTTTTATTAATAATTATAATTGATTTATATTGTTGTGACGTTGTCAATATTAAAGGAAAAGCTTAATGTAATTTTTTATTTTTATGAAATTTATGAAAAAATAAAAACACAATTTGAATATAATATAAATCTTGAGAATTAATTTTGTTTTAGAATATATTTATTATTAATTTTCATATTTTTTTGACGAACATATGATAATTCATTAGACATTATATACAAGTACTAATGCAAATAATATAATAAATGAGAGAAAGAATTAACATATACTTGAGATGACCATGATATTTTAGAGGTATCAAACAAGCCTGATGGCTTGTGCCCAGCCTGCTGCATAGCCCAAAAAAGTCATGCTAGGCACATCACGGCATGATATGTTCAACAGCCATGCCAACACTGTTTGTGGGCTGACCCATGGCATAGTTCATTTTGAAGAATTGCATGGCCCAATGCCTTCGGTACGACATCACAAACTAACATGGCAAGTGGACATCACATGTTTGTTAGTGCTGGAAATAAAAATAAAAAGGTGTGTGTGAAGTTCACATGCCTACTTTTTAATATATTGTACTAACAGGTAGATGAGAACATCAAGCATCCCATTTAAGAAAAAAGTTATTGCGTTTGCGACATCACAGACCAACATGGTACGTGGAAATAAAAAACAAGTGTTTGAAGT
Organism: Sapria himalayana; assembly: GCA_029783825.1. Lineage (NCBI taxonomy): Eukaryota > Viridiplantae > Streptophyta > Magnoliopsida > Malpighiales > Rafflesiaceae > Sapria > Sapria himalayana. Next base: position 1,163,682 of record JAREIK010004892.1, read on the forward strand.
TCACATTGATTATTTTTTAATATTTTGTACTAATAGGTGCACATGAACATCAAGCGCCCCAATTAAGAAAAAAAAGTTAATATCTTTGTGATGGCCTTAGATAGTCTAATTGTTCGACAATGTTACTGTCGCACACTATTTTTGTTTGATAAACATAATTAATATAACATTTGAATAAATAATCTTTTTTAAAATTTTTAATTAAACTCATCTCAACTGTTGGATTTCCATCTAATTGCATCGGACATAAATCCGATGACCATTAGGTTTCTGTCCAAAAAAATTTAAAAATTTAAAAATAAATAATTTATTTTCAAATTTTTTTTATAAAAAGAAATTAATATTTATGATTTTTTATACTTAAATCAAAATGTATTATTTTTCTAATTGTCAATTCTATTAAAATTATAATATCGTTAATTATTTGTTTTTTTAATTTTTGTTTTAATATTATATAATTGTGTAAATTAATAATAGCATGCAATCCTTGTGATTATTGATTATGGATTTGCAATATCTTAATTTTGGGTTTAGGTCTGAATTTTTACAAGATATGATTTTTTTTTCATTATTATTTTTTTCTAAGATAATTTTTAAAATAAATAAAATTTTCTTCTACCCTATTCTAAAATTTAAAAAATAAAAAATAATGATTATTATAAAAATAACGTAGACATTGATTTAAATAATAATAATCTGACTAAAATGTTCAAGACTGAATTATTTTTCAATCAGAGGTTAGCCTTAGCCATCCCACCTGAAAAATATAAGAATAAATAAATATGTATAGTATGTACATCTTAAGATTGTTAAGAAAAAAAGTTATAGAGGTTTCAAAAAAGATCTGACATAATGCTTGATGAATACTTGAAATTTTAGAATACTTGATGAATAATAAATCAAAAATATTGGGGCATTATATCATATGTAAACTCAATTAAATGGTAAGGTTGTTAAATTTGGATCAACTTTAAGTTTAGTGACTCAATTTATTTATCATCATGAGTTTGTAAGGAAAAATATATCAAGATTTATTATTAGTATGTATCTTTTGCTTAGATTTTGGAAAATCCTAGATTAGGTTATTAAATGCTAAAATATTTTTAGCTTGTTTATCATCGGATCCTTATGTCGATTATGATGAATGATATAATAACAAATTATATAATAAAAATAATTATTAGTAATTAATGCATTTAGAATATAAAATAGAATAATTTTGGTGATGTCTGATATTTGAGATAGTCATGATGATAAAGTATTTAAATGCGGTATCACATGCTTTTTTGATTTTAAATTGATATTAAATAAAAGAATATTAGAATTTATGAGATTATTTATTCTTATGATGATTCTATTATATATGAGTCTCTGTCAAGGGTTTTTATAGAATATTAAATACAAAATAAGATATTTAGCATAATATTTAATAATACTTTAACTAATAATGTGTCTAAATATATTTGTAAGAATTATTAGAGATAATTTCTTATTTGAAATTTTTATATTTTTTTTGATAAATAATAATGAAATTTTTATGTTAGTTGAATGTTTGATATACTTAATAATACAAATTGACTTAATATTAATATATTTATCTCATTAGAATTAATATATAATATATTAAAATATATTAGAACACATGACAAGCAACACGACTTTTACATTCTATTTAAGTTAGTGTCTAAAAAAAAATTCTAATTGAATGCTAAACATAATTAGAATTTAATATACCTGATATTGGATTCAAGTGTTGGATAATAATATATGGAATATGATCATGTTAACAATAAATCTGATAAAATAATAATTAATAAATTAGATTGTGACATAAAATTTTTTTATTAAATATATAAAAATATATAATGATATGATGAGCATATATTTATTTATATATACTTAAATTACATATATAACACTTGAATGCATATGTAATATAAGTAGTATTTATAATTAATAGAGAGAACATCTATATTTTGGTGTCATAACTATTAAGATAGAAAGGAACTGCTTAAATTACTAGTCATTTTTTATTTTATTTTATCTCTTAATTTTTTAGCTAATTATATGAATCTTAGAGTTAATACGAAAAAAGTAAAAAATATTATCAAATTGATATATTTTTATAAACTAATCATAAGAATTAAAAGATATGATTTACAAATAATTAAATAACTTATTTAAATACTACAAAAATAAATATGATACTTTTAGTGAGTTTTTGAGGGTGGATTTCAATATTATATTAGAAATAATATCTTCATTTAACTAGATAGGGCCAAATGATAGTGAGGTTCAACAAATATGAGTTAACTGTGAAGATACTTCAATATCGATTATTATTTCATTTTATTTCATAATGATTTGAAATTTGTTAATATATTGAGTTATTAAAAAGTATATGAATTTATTTATTTTTTGTACTATTTGAAATAACATCTAATCTATTAACCTTATTGTTATCTAGCTTAATATTAAAAATTATTTATTATTTTGATACTAATATGATTTTTGATATGAAGAGCATACTATAATTAGTTTTTATTAAATTTTCATCATGTTTAAATGATTGAGGATGCATAGATGAGCCTTTTAAGAAAGTCATAAAGTTATAAATGATTAATAACATACAAAAATGATGACTGGAACTAGATAGATTGATATTTTGCTACTATCCAACACTAACGTGCATTTCATTTTAATTTTTACAATTTGTTTTTGTATTTTTTATGTATTTAGATTTTTATTTTTAGATTTAAGTGTATTTTTTAATCTATTTTTATGTTTAGATTCATATTTGAAATGTTATTTGTAGTTTAAATTTTAATTTTTTTTTAATTTCATCATATATATATATATATATGAATAGGAGCTCAAGTGTTCAACTCACCTGTACAACTACAAATAGAGTTGATAGGTTAAGGGACCTACTTATAGTGTAGGGTAGACTTGGGTAGCCCAGTAGCATTAGCTAATAGCTTATGTGGGTAGTGGGCTGCTCAATGAGATACAATGGCTTTCCTAGTCTAGCCTAGGTTAGTCATGGGCCAAACTAGATTTAACTTGGTTCGAACTTGACCTGGCATGGCTTGGCTTGCCCCAATTTCCCTAGGTGGAAATTGTCGGGCCAGCACAATCCATTTGACACGTAGGATGCTCCTACTTCATTATAGTGTTTTTGCAATTCATTACGGAGAAGTGATATTAATCATTAATTTCTTAATTAATTTTTTTTTCTTGTCATATCACATACTAACTTATATATTTATGAGATTTTTTTACTTTCAACTCAAAAATTTTGAATGTATTTATATTGTTCAGGATATATATATATATGTAGGAATGAGATGGATACATATGCTTTAAGTACATATCCTTAAGTATTCTAATACTTAGAAGGGATATAAATATTATCTATCATAGACAAGGATGATCAATATGAGTGTCGATGTGATATATTTTGAGGAGAAATCATTCTTTAAGGAGTCAATCCAAAAAAAATGATCACTCAGACATTGTATTAGTAAATTCATTTTCATCTTTAGTTGTTACTCATGTAGGTGTAATTATTGACTAATGTTTTGAATGACAAAAATATTACGCGAGACGTTTTCATGTTTGTGAGCCGAGACGTAAGCCTCATAGCATTGAGGCGTAAGCTTTTTGTTACTATAAATATAATAAATAAATATTTTATACTATAAAAAAATAAAATAAAATAATATGAAAACTTTAATAAATATTTATAATATATTAAAATTTAATTAATTTTAAATAATTTTATCATTATCAAATTAAAAATTTCATAATATATCATGTTTGCCCCTCGGCCTCACCCTCAGCCCTCTCCCTTGCTCCACGGAAAGCTCGATGGAGCTTCTTAGAGGTCCTTGTTGGAGCTTGTGGTGCTCTGTCAAGCTCCATCATGGAGCTTGATAGAGCTCTTGTGGAGCTTGAGGAGCTTAATCGAGCTCCACAATGGAGCTCATGGAGCTTCAGCGAGCTCCATTGTAGAGCTTGAAGGAGCTTCATCGTGGAGCTCCATGATGGAGAGATAAATAAATATCTATTAATCTGTCTATTTATCTATCTATCAATATATTTATATCAGATAAATATAACTTCAATAATGTCTCATATTTATTTAGAATTTTTTTTTAGGTTTATTGACAAATAGAGATTATTAAATTTATATTGTTTGTTAGGCTTCTTAATGTATTTTAGTGAAATTCTTATTTTTTTAAATAAGAAAGAAACTACTCAGTCATTTGTGCTATCAAGTTAATTACGTGATATATATACCTAATGTGAAAAATATCACATAATAATGTCACTAATAATTTTAGAAAATGTACTTATAGTTACTTTTTTATTAGATGAATTATCAAAAGTAATACTAAATATTTAATTTCCAATATAATATTTTTTAAATATTATTGTTATATACTTATATATGACAGAGCTATCATGAGAATGAAAGTGGTGGATCTTGGGAAATCATTATAGTTTTTTATTAATTTTTTATTTAGAATCTACTTAGTGAGTAGTAAGCTATGCGAATGATGCATCATTGTAATTAGTTCTGATATCGAATATCATGGTTATTATTTTATTATATTTCTTAATTTGTTAATTATAAATTATTTTTTTAACTTATAATATTTTTTATGTCATTCTTATTAGTGGTTTTAGGAATCATATGATAAGTATTTTAAAAATAGGTATGCATAATATTAATTATTCTAGGATTTTCTAAAAATCTAAGTGGAAGACTCGTGATTATAATTAATTTGGTCATATATTTTCTTTTAAAATTATTATCGTATATGAAGGGGATCAACGAAGTTGAATTAGAACTAACTTAAAAGTCTCCGCCGCTCAGGTGAATTTGTTAGGGAACTAATGTATTATGTTTTTTGGTGTACATTGATCAGTATGCCTCTTAAAGTGATTAGTATCATATGCACTACTACTTATATATATTTTTTGATAATATGTATATTTTATTTATTTTTTTTTGATATATCTAGAATTTTTATTTATTATTATCTTAAAATAAGTTCATATCATTGAAGTTTATTTAATTTTTTATTTTTAAGATAGTGAATAGGTTTGGTTTGAGGTTATTAGAGAGAACCTAGTTTTGGCCTTGGATCTTTCGCCAAAGTTATTATTATCCATATAAATATTAAATTATTTATCGTAAAATTTATTATGTGTTATTTTTTTTATTAAAAAACAAATAAAAAACTTACAAACTAATAAAAAAGATATGTACCATATTCTTAATGGCTTTGTTGTAGTCAACTTTTTTCTATGCCACATCTGCTAAAATTTCAAGTTGTACCACACATGTGGAATGTAGAAGCACATGAGGGGAGAGAGAAGCAGAAAAAGAGAGAATCAGAGAAATAAAGAATGAAATCCAAAAAATATATATTATCTATATATAGATATTTTTAAATATTATATATATATAAATATATAATTTTGTTTTTATTAATATATTTGGCCATAATTATGATTGCCATGGCCACAAAGATTTTTTAAAAAATATTTTTTAAAATACAAGGAAAGTGACTTGCCACACTTGTTGCTTTCTTTGTTGGCACCTATAGCTTGAAAATATATTGAGCTGCCGAAGCCCCTCAAAAAGAAGCCATAAAGCCATATATGTTGAACATTACTTATGCGAGTGATTTTTTTTAAATGGGAAGTTATTTGATGTGCCATGACTTGTGACTTGTGAGTTGTGACCCACCCGTACCCCATCATGGGGCCATCATTCCTGTGGACAATGCCAACGGTTGAAACATATAGGTTGTACCATGCCCCGACCAAGCATGGTTCAAGTCATGGTTCGGGCCATTATGACCCTGGTTTTGGCATGGTTCTAGACATTGTCAGGCATGTCACAGTGAAAATGATCCTTGTCTCGTGCTGCACCCGGGGTGCCTGACTCACTTGACACTTCCAAATTTGTTGTGATGAGGTTTATTCAGATCTTTGGAGTGGATTATTCAAATTTTTTTTCCTAGTAGTTAAAATGATTTTGATATGGATGCTTATATTACTACCAATCTTTCATAGATAGATAATATTTTAATTAGATTTAAAAAATATTTATTTCCATAGTGATGATAATGTGCATATGAATTATTCAACTGATTTATGAGTAGTGATATAGTACAGTTACATCTAATTTGTATATTGCATAATGCATTATACAACTTTAAACAATTATTAAAAGTTTGATTTATGAGATTTTTATAGTTATTTATTTTATTTAATTTACACAAATATATTACATATTATTCTTTATTTTTTTCAGAATAGTTTAGATGACACATTTATGTTGTTGATGATATATAGGAATGATATTTTTTTTAGGATAAATCTTAATGTGTTTAATGAAAGATCTTAATTGATTCAAATATTTTCTTTAGATTGAAACAACCTATAATATGAGAGATTTTATGTTGTTATGAACAAGATATGCAATTGATACTTGCATAGATGTTACACTTCTTATTTGTGCTCTAGAAAATATTTATATTGAGTCGGATATCAATTTATCTAATATTAGCTCTCACTCGACGTGATTATACTTCGGAAGATCTTATAAAATATTAACTATTTGACTATTAATAATTAACATCTAATTTTTATTATTAATATAATTAATTATTTCTTAGATTTACTATACTATATTCATCTAGTGGCAGTTCTTTGCATATTCTAGCTAGAGGTGTCAAATGAGTTGGGAATCCTAGGCCCTGCCCAACTTAGCCGTGCTTAGCTCGGCATGACATAGTCCAGAACCATGTCTGGATCCATGCTGTGCTAACTCGAGGCTCGCCTTGTGTCATGCCGTGCTGAGGTAACTCTGACCTCGTGTTGGGCCAGGCATAGCCTGATATTCTGGCTCGAAGGCATGGTTCATTGTCATGACCTGAACTGTGCCGCACTGGTCTCGGATGGCTAGATCTTGGGCCGGTGTTCGGGCAAGTCCATGAATAAACCTGATTGCCTTAACCTCCTACAGATTCTAGAAGCCGAAGCTTCATGGAATATGTGAACGTTGGGTCAGTTCGATGATCGAACTGACCCAGTGGTCAAAAAAACATGTGTTTTAAGTTGTTGGATTCAATCCCAACGACTAGGAGCAAAAAATCGATTGTTGTTTTGATTCTGTCCCTTAAAAATACATAAAAAATTCAAAAAAATATAAAAAAAATAATTTTTTTAGATTACATTTTTCAAATATATATATTATCCTTTTCATTTTTAATTTTTATCTTATCTCTTTTTTTCTTATTCTCACTTTATCTACTCTTGGCTCTCCTTTCAGTTTCTCCTTTCAGTTTTAATTTGCGGGGATTGGGTGAGGAGTGCGAGCTATCGATTGTGGTGTGAATATCATAAAGCAAATGAAATTTTATGTATTATGGATATTAATTTTTAAATTTGGTTTAGTTTAGTTCTTTTTATTTAAATTTTAGTTAAAACTTTTAGTTTAATTAATATAAATTAATATTTAATTTAAAAAATAAAATTTACATTATAATTAATAACTAATAAAAAATTAAAATGACAAATAGTAATTTTAATTACAATAACGAAATTAATTTAAATGTAAATAGCGAGAATTTTAATATTGATAATGTTAATCCTATGAAAAGGTTCGAGGCCATCAAATTTTTGTTTTATCCAGTCGTTTCGACCCAAATATTTAAAACATAAAAAATTAGAAAAATTAATAGTTTAGACTCATTTTATTATTATATAATAAAAAAGTATGTAGGGTACCGATAAAGAATCGGCACAATGTAAATATTATCAAAAAATATTAACTTGTAAGAGTTCATGTGAGATCGAACATCTTAAGATGTATGCCGAATAATATATCAAAAAACATAGTGAATTAGATCTTAGGCAAACCCAACTCAGCGATAGAATATTTGAGGTTGGATCTAATTCAGTCTCAATGCTGATCCTCTTCATATATTGCAATGAGTTAGGGAGAGAAGACATGGTCAAATTGATTACTACGATGAATCTTCCGATTAGATTTTTGAAAGATTTAAGGGTTGTCAGTATCATGCTGAATTATTTTTAGCATGCAATTCGTAGGATTCCTAGTACTACATCAAGAAATGACATACTAAAATACTATAAATTAAAAAAAATAATAATTAATGAATTTAGGGAATATAGTGAAGTGATGTCCGTGACATCTGATATATGAATTAGTTATGACGATCCATCTTATGCATGTTTCACTGTCTACTATGTAAATTCTAAATGTATAATAAATAAAAAAAATATTAAGATTCTCAGAAATTTTTTATCCTTATGATTGCATGATCATTTATGAGTATATTATAAGAATCTTTAGAGAATATAATATTTAAAATAAAATATATAGTATCTTATTGAATAATTTATCTAATAATGGATTAACTATTAATATATTTGTTAGGACTATTACTGATGGGTCATTAGAAAAATTTTTTCATGTTAGCTGTATGTGTAATGTCATAAATCTCATGGTACAAGAAGGGATGAAATATTTTTTGAAGTTTGGGATGACCCAATTCCAAATGGGCCCAAACGGCACGACATGGCCCGACTCGGTAAGTCCAGGCACGACCATGCCTAAACCGTGTACGAGCCGGGCCGGCCAGCCGTGTTGTGCCAGGCACGGCAAGGTGGCCATATTGGGCTACCAAAAATTGGGCCGGACATGCTCGACCCGTTTGACATTTCTAATTCTAGCTAATTATTTTTACAATTAAAGTTGTGCATCACTTATTTTCTAAAAAAGAAAAAGATAAGTAGAGACATAAAAATTCATTGTGAATATAGAGGTCAAGGGAAAATAACATTTAATTGTGAGATTTTTTAGATTAGATGATCGAGGATATTGAATAATTACATACTTCTACTATATTCTATTGTGATAGTTCTACAATGACATATGTAATTTTTAATTTGATTTTTACGAGCGGCCGAAATATATTAAAATGAATTATTTATTTGTCAAGAAGTTTTGAAATGGGATAATTATTGCCATTTATATTTATACTGTAGATTAGCCGGCGTATATATTCTTATATTATCTTGAAGAGATTTTAACTCATTTTTCTTTTTTTCTAAATTTTATGTATTGGATATCAACATACCAACTAGATGGTGGGTGTTATGTAAGTATTATTATTGAATTTTTTTTGATTAACTTGATCATTTATTTTTTATGAAATAATTTAAAAATATAAAAAATTATGATCTAAAATAAAAAAGAATTAACTAATTAAAGAATCTACATATATTTATATTTGTGATAAAATTTGTAAATTGATCTTGAGTCTCATCTTTATTAGGTTCTCATATATATATATATATATATATATGAGCATGTCAAGTTTGTGCTTGGCTAGGGTTTGTGTTGCCCCCCTTTGTTATGTTTAATGTGCACCCTGTGCAATTATTGTTCATAGTGGCGCATGCTGTTCGTGCTCTAGGTCCTCATATTGTGCCCCTTAGGGTTTATAATAATCTCGATTTGTTGCTATCTATGCCAATTAACATGTTCTTCTTGGATGGCCCCTGCCATTTTTTTTTTTTTCCTGTGTTGTTACACGATGATGTTGTTTCAGGGATACCTGGATCATTTCAACAGAAACCTCAAGGTAGATGCAGAGAATTGCATGCTGTGAGCGCGAGGTATAAGTTTTCTCTGTGACGATATCAGCTTTACAACAGGGCCTTGTTTGTTTTTTGATCTTAGAAAATCTTAAAAAGCTGTGAAAAGTTGTTGATTAGTTGATTTGATACTTTTTTATGGAGGTTATATCTCGAGAAATGCAAGAACAAAAAAAAAAAAAAATTAATCAAAAAATACTGAGCTGCTGTCAAAAATTTGTTGATAACTTCAAATTTTTTTATTTTTAAATCCAGAGCTGCTTTTTGAAGTAGAAAAGAAAAACTTTGTTCAAACCAAGGCCATGTAAATTTGTACCTGCCATGGCCGAATTGGAATATTACTTTTGAAGCACCATTAATTTCGCAGTGGCAGTGGATGATGGGTGGCGTGTCAGCAGCGGCTGTACTACGGCAGCTATGCCAGCCTCTCATCGTCGGCCCATGCGCATGGTTTTGAACGCTGTAATGGTTTGGTAGGCTAGGTCGCCACGGAACGACGGCGAGTCCCTTATCGAGCAAAAGGGAACAAGCCCTGGCCCAGATCGCCACAATAATTAGTCATCAAACAGAAGAGAACCACTTTTATTTCCGAGCGAAGGCACAAACGGTACTGATACGTGTTTTCTGTCTTTACTAGTTAATCATTCCTTTTTTTCCTCTGCCTTCTCTTCTTGCCTCCGCATTTTCATGAAATACCACTTTCGTGGTCATCTACTTCGATTTGGTCCTAGGGTTCGTTCGTCTTCTTCAGCCTCGCTAAATTCCAGTCTTATTTCTTCAATCTGCGATTCTGGCTTTTGATTGCCCCCCGTCTCTTGGCGACGCTCATCGTCGTTTTCTTTCCTTCATCTTCAGTTAAAACACCCTGTTTCGTAACTTCCGCCAGTGTGTTTTTTTTTTGAGAGAAAAAGGAATTAAAAAGCACGCTGCGTAGCTCAATCTAGGGGATGAACAAGGATTCGAAGTGATTTCTATGTTTTTCTGTGATCTGGAGATTTGTTGTGAATCTGTACTATCTGGTCAAGTTGATACATGGATAGAAGAGAAGACGCTGGGTTGTCCAGCGATACACTTCCGTATTATATCGGCTCGATTCCCCACAATGTTACGTCCCGCACTCCAACGGCGTTCAGAACCTTCTCTACTCCGAATGCTTCTGCTCGCTGCAACATCAGATTGGGAACAACTTTGTTAAAATTCCCCGGACAGCCTTCCAGTTCAAGCTTTGATCACGAGACGACGGCTGTTGCATCTGCTGTATCAACCAGTGAGCCAGCGATGAAGAAGAAGAGGGGGAGACCAAGGAAGTATCCACCAGATGGACAAGTCTCCATCAGGTCGTCTTCTACACCAGCTATGCCTGGCCCTTTGTTGGGCTCCCATTCCATCATCATTAAAAGAAGCCGAGGAAGGCCCCCTGGCACTGGCCGGAAGCAACAATTGGCTGCCTTAGGTTGGCTTCGTGTTTTCACCTTTTCTAATGAAGCCTGTTCCAATGGTGGCTTTGGACTTCCATGATTGTTTTCCTTGCTCGAAATCTTCATTTTATTAGCATATTTAGGGCAATCCTTGAACTTAGTCTTGTTTAACTGTCGATTGTTCTGGTTAGGTGAATGGATGAACAGTTCTGCAGGACAAGCTTTTGCCCCATATGTGGTCACTGTCGAAGTAGGAGAGGTACGTGGCGATCAAAACTCGAAAGTTACTCTTTTTTACTCCTCTCCTTTGTTTATCTGTGAAAATTTAGTTTTTAGGGTCGCTGTTTATTTTCTGTTCACTAGTCTCTGAAACACACCCCACTGTTGCAGGACATTGTTGGAAAAATCTTATCATTTTCCCAACTACGACCAAGGGCTTCATGCGTGTTGTCTGGGCGTGGGGCAGTTTCCTCCGTGACGCTTCTTCAGCCTGCTTCCCAGGAATCTGCTCTCACATTTGAGGTGCAAATCCACCTGGTCCATTAGTCTTCTTCTCTATGCTGTTTAGCTCTGCCATGCCAGGCGATATGTGTTGTGACTTTAACACTCACTGTGGCCCCAGGCCATTGCAGGTAGCTGCTGCTGCAATGGTCCCCAGGCCCATTTCTCACCAGACCTGGTGGTGGGCACGCCTGTTTGATTCTGACCATTTTACCACATCTACAATTAGAAGCTCTAATTAAGTCCCATGGCAGAATAATTTCTAAGATTGATTTATGTTCACTCATTTCTCTGTGACTACCCAAACACTAACACACCTCATCTCATAAGAATTTAAAAGTTAAGAATATTTATGTGAGAACAATACTGGGATGGTTGGTCGCATGAGAAGTTATTGGGTCACATGCATGTCATGCCTTGGTGAGTTATTGATTCGAGATTGATCAGACACAGTCTCTCTGACTCTAAGAAGTAAGACTGTCAGGATATTAATCTTTCCTAAATCATGTGCTGAGTGAGAGCCTTGTGCGCTGGATGTGATCTTCCTTCATTTATGTTCACTTATTTTAGTAAAATAACATATTTTACATAGAAATAAATGGAAAAAAAAAATGCACGTAGAGAACAAAAATTTGGGTTTTCAGGGCCATTTCGAGATATTGAGCTTGTCGGGGTCCTACTTGGTTGCTGAAGATGGCGGTTCTCGGAGCAGAATTGGTGGGGTGAGTGCTTCTTTGTGTAGTTCTGATGGTCAAGTCATTGGTGGAGCAACAGGAGAGCTTATTGCAGCTACCCGAGTTCAGGTACTGCTCACTGCCTTTTAACTGTTCATATGCCAATTCTGCCATTCCTGTTCATATTCCTTTTTTTTTTTTTTAACAAGGGGAAAGAGTTAGTGCTAGACTGTTGAGGTTTTATAAAGTTAATATGTATTGGGATAAACCAAGTGAGGGATAAGTGAAATAAAATTAAATAGATTAATCATTTTAAATGTATTGTAAATATTAAGAATAAGATAAATGTGTAAGATAATTATATTACTTCAAAAATATATAATACATAAATAAAATAAAACAAATTATCAAAATTAGCGATTTGGTATTCATTGTCTTCATAGCTATTTAATTTTCATATTGTTCTTGGTTATTCTTGCACAAATTGATTCAATAATATATATTTTTTTTATTTTTCTTTGATTTCTAGTTAATTTCATGATAAATTTATATCAATCACCAATTAATGCTTCATAATATTTTATATTTAATTTTTCATAAAATAATTATCAATTTTTTAAGTATTTAATTTCATGAAAAAAATACATGAAGATGAATCTCTCATCTCACATTAATGATTTTAATTATCTTTTTATATATATATTTTAATTTTATTGGAATATTTTATAATATTCTACTTAGCCCTTATACATTGTCTCATATTCTTATACATATATATATATATATATGTATGTATGTATATTATTTTATTTAATTTTTGTTATCATCAAGAGCAACAAATAAATGACAATAAGTGTATGAGAATGATATTTATTTTATTTTATTTTTTGTTTGAATTAACTTGTCAATGTCAATAAGTAAATAGTTTTCACCAATTTGTTTTCCTTGTGAAATTGAGTTATTGTAAATACTCCGAACAATTGTAATTATCAGTTTCAATATTTTATGAAGATGAGAACATTTTTTATATCATCTAAAATTTTGTAAAAAAATGAAATTTTATTCTTTTAATCACTTAATTTGGATGATTATGTATGGTTGACTAATTGTTATTTTCCTATATAATTTATAATCACGCAATTTATTGCATAATATTGTAATCCATAAGTATTATTTTCTTAAAATTTGACCAAAAAAATCTCTACTACTAGTATCTCATATCAAACCATTCATTTAACATAATAGAATATTATTTTTTTTGTTCTACTAAATGATTTTTAATTAGCTTTGTCTTAATGACTGATTTTTTATTCATAGGTAAATGTTGTTATTGCTTATAACTCTACTCATGAATTAGATCTTAAAAGTATAATTATTTTATTATTTTTTTAGGAGATAATATTATTGATTTCAAGAAAGCATAGGACCTGAGGTAAACTTCTTCTTGGTGCAAATTGATTTTCAACTCAAATTTGAATGTTTAACTAAATGTAAATGCGGAAATTTTTTTTCGCACATCTTAGTGATTCTATTAATGAGATCTAATAAATGAGTAATTTTATTATTAGCATAAGTTATATATGATATGATTATGGCTAGATAATCATCCTTTCTTATATTATCATATTAGTATTATAATCATTTGGTAGACCTATTTTAGAGAAGAAGTTGATATATAAATTAATTGGAGTATTTAGTGGAGCACAATTTTTGTGGCATCTGTGTGTCTCTAAAGTTATTTTGCTTAGAACTATAATTGAGTAACTGATTAATTAAGTTGAATGATTTCTAGCTCGCTGTCTCCTAGAATAAGAATTTTATTAACATATACAAAAGTAAGATCAATCTGACATTAGAACTCTGAAAAAATAAAAAAAAAATTATTAACATATTTATATAATTTAACTGAGGTGATTGTATGTGAAGATTTGATAAACAAAGTTCTTGGTAGTTTTCAAATTGAGTTTCATTGTGTTGCTCGTAATTTAGGGCTCCAAATAAAATTTTTATGTCTAATTGGTATATTTTTGATTTGTGGACATATCAACAATGAAATAAAAATTTATATGGAGATTATCTTGGCTATTGAGGAGGACATATTTTTGATCATACAACTAAATATGTGATTGAGCTCACCTGCAACAACATTTGTTGTAAGAGGATTGATTAGGTTATCATGATTTGTATTCACGGTGAATACCAATAAAGCAACAACATATCTTCTCAAAAGTTGAGGATCTAGTTCTCAAAGTGTATTATTTTGGATAGTTTCTTTCTTCTTGAACATAGTGTGAACTCATCTTATGTGAGATACTATTTTAGAAAGAGCTAAAGAGGCTTGAATAGCCTACTATTTTCAAGAAAAGTAGTAAAAAAAATAAAAAAGGGGGACAAAATGTGAGTATGATATTGCATGCGAAATACAATGCTGAAGGTAATTTTTCTATTATTTTTCGTGATTTCCTTCTGACTCCAGCATGCGAAATCATCTTAGGTGAGATATTATCTCAAAAGCATAGTTTTTAAAAGTGTGGCTCGGGCTCGCCTAATGCCTAGGCTCCACCATGCCTAGGGAAAAGTACCTTGCCTCACTTTTTCTTAGGTGCTCCCCCCAACAAATTAATTATTCCCAAACCCCACCACCAATTAATTATTTTTAAATTTTTTTTTCCCACAAATCATATTATTTTTAAAATTTAAATTTTTTTTAATTTCTAAAAATTATAAATAATATATTTGATTTCTTAAAATTTTATATGTTAGATTATTGAATTATCCGTGATGATAAAAAATATTAATAATATTTAATTTATATGTTTGATATTTTGTATTTGATTATATTTTATTTGTAAATAGAAATTCTAGATAATATTTATTGAAAATACACCATATATATATATATATATAAGATAGAGTGCATTTCACAAAAAAAAAATGTACCTCATTTGTGCTTTTTGCCACAGCTTTAAAAGACTTTTGTGCCTTAATATGCATAGTATCTCAAGTAATTTTGAACAAAAAAAAGACTTGTGCATTATAATATTATTAAAAATAAAAAAAAAATAAAAGAGAAAAATGAATATGATAATATCTGTGAAATATAATATTGCGTATAATTTCTTTGTTAATTTTAATAGTCAATTAAAAGATCAATATCAGTGGAATTGTAGGATAATTTGGCTTGAAAGATTCTTCTATTTGGAATATGACGTGATCAATTAAAAAAAAATATCTCTTGCTTCTAATGTAAATTTAAAGTCTGGTTCATGGGTTGCAAATTGTGTAGGCTCATGAATTATTGAGTTGTTCGAGAGAGATTTCCTCTTTTTGGTAAATTCTACTCTTTATAGAGTTGGCTTGATTTGTTATAATTAATACATATGATGACTTAATATGAGTGTCATCATATTGTGAACTAATAAGCTATTATTTTGCTAACCAATGACTCTTCTCATTAGAAGCTCAAAAGTAACAAGGCTAATTATGTCTTTTGGATTTTTACTTTTCTTGAATTTGCTAAAAAATTAGTGCTACCTCATAGGGGTGAACTTTTAAATTGTGACTTTGTTTATATTTTTATGAGCATTAGTATCTCCTCGACTGCTAATAATTACAAAATGAACCATCTTTAGTGATTCTTACTAAGTTTCATATAAATTGAATCTTTCATTGGCACAACTCTGGCTTGGTGAGAAATTTTTTATCATTCATGATCTAGTCATGAAACGTTGAAAAATCATATGGGTATAAGATATAATGGCAAGAAGCTATCCTATTTTTCTCGTTCTCTCATCTGTCAATCTTCACTAAAAAATCTCTAAGAACTATGTAGCTAATCAAGTAAATTGTGTCAAATAAATATTGAAACAATGTTATATATCTATTTTATTGAAATGAGTCTAGTGATACTATTGACTTGTATATGATATTGTATGTTATATAAGATGAAAAAATTGTGATGATCTTTAGCTTGATGGATCACCACATGGCAATCAATGCATGAGATTTAGTATGTAGTCAATAAAATCACTTGTGGTGGTTCACTAGTCTTCATCACTATGGACTCATTGAATCTAAGCTAGGAGACTTGACTTTCTAGGACTTAGATTCTATATTGTGATAGAGAGACATGCTCAATTTTCTTAGATTAGAGATGAGTTACTGAGGAGTCACATGATCCTGCAATAAGTCTATACGATATTGAACTTTTGATCGCTCTCTAGAAAGGGTCATATGAGCTATACTCTGAACTTAATTTTATAAATTTTATCATGCTCATGAATTTTATTATTATTATTTTTCTTGATAATACTAGATTATATATGTTCTCTATCTAGGAATGTGTTATGTAATGATAAAAGAGATGTATGTCTTCCATTTTAATAGGAATTTGAAACTAGTGTCATGGTGCTTGGGGATATATATTTGTTGTAGGTGGGTGTTCACAGTGAAGCTACGTGCAAATGAAAAGATAGATAATTATAAAATGAGACTTATAGCTAGTTGTTTTACTCATGTATTTGGTGTGAATTATCAGGACACTTAGAGAAGAAAAGGGTCTGTAGTGAGATATTATGGCATGGAAACTGTGGAAATAGAGGTGTCTTTACTAAATCTAGTAGCTCCTGAGAATTACTATCAAGTATACAAAGTCTAAACTTCCCTAAAATCTTGTAAAAAAGAGCAATTTACTATTGGCTTCTTTATTTTCTAAATATGTCTAGACTCTTTTATTATTACTATTATAATTACAATTACTACTACTACTACTACTACTGCTACTATTATTATTACTATTGTTTTTATTCATAATTATGTCAAGTTAAATAATGAGTGCTCAAATAATGATCAATTAGTCTGTATGATGATATTTAAGTAATACTATCGTATATGTGAAGCTTTGTAAAAGACTACACAAATCAATTATGTTGGCTATGCTATGATCAATTGAGTTGAGCGCCAAAAATGAACTAGTATTTGTGTTTATATTCTTAGCTAATCACCAGTCTCAATCTTTGGTGGCTAATCAAATCATTACCACATATCTTTGACGGAAGAATCAAATCCTCACAGAAGTGACCCACAACAAATAAGTATATTGGCTTTAATTTATATTTGGTTATTCTCATTGATTCTATATTATTTATGACCATCTTCCTCAACAAGAGACAAAAAAAAATCAGCATAATTTGTAGCTCATTCGTGCAATCCAAATGGGATAGCAATAATTGAGAATCTTGCAAAATAGACTGTTTGTGATTGTTTTAGGCTAGACAAGGACTTTCACAATCAAAAGCTAGTTCGAAATGCTCTATTAGTGCTCAAAATATTGGTGGATGCTCAATATACATCTCTTCCTCATGATCTTGATGAAGAAAAGTAGTATGTGTATAATAAGTCTCATTTTAAGGTGATTTATCTTGTTAGTATGAACACTTCTCCAACAAAATATTTTTTTTTCTAGAAATTAAATTGCTAGATTATAAGTTTCATTTTAGTGGTAGATGTTTATCTATTCCACAATAATTTGATGTCATCCTATGTGTTATGATATCTTATAATGAGATTTGATTATTTAAATACTATCTAAAAAAAAAAAGTAGTAAAAGAGCCTATAAAAATGAAAAATATGAGTATGATAAAAATCGATGTGATAATATTCTTTATTTATAGAGAATAATTGAAAAATTATGATTATAAGAGGTGGTCCTAGGATTGTGTGACTTTTTTGTGAGTTTTTTTTTTTTTTATTTTGAACAAGATGATCTATTATTATGCATTCTATTAATAAAATATTTTTATTTTTTGGAAAAAATAGAAGATTAATTTTACAAATACTTTGAGAAATTAAATATGATCATAAATTTTGCACATTATATAAATAATTAAAAAAAATAAAATTAATCTTCTAATTGTGCACTACCTTATATATTGTGCACATTATTAGTATGCACAATATAGATATATATATATATATATATATATAGGATCCAATTGTAACTAAAAAAGAAATGTTATCTCATCCTAAATATTAGCTTCTTACATTTTTGAGGAGATATCTTGAACATAAAATATATTCTCAAAAAATTTAAAAGGTGAGCTATATAATTCTTTTTTCAGGATGTAAGATTTAAAGGAGCAAATTATCAAATGTTTCATCTACCTCTAAGATATGCGGTATAAAATATCTCTTTATTGAGACCCTTTCTTGAGCATGCAATGGAGGCCAAAGAAATTGTCAGATAACGAGTGTAATAACTTAAATACGATTAGAAATATCTCTAAAAATTATGTAGAGTTGTTTGAAAAGAGTGAAGTGATTGGTAATTTGTGTTGTTTCTCTCTAATCTCTTCTAGTCTCATCTCCATTAGCTAATAAACAAACTTATACATATGTGATGAGCTCGCATAATGTTTTTTATGTCCTACGAGATGTGGTGATAAAAGATAAGTCAGGCCCCCCCGGTGAATTGTTACATTGTAGTCAATATTTTGTAATTAATTATCACATTAAAACCTTATTTTGTAATTAATTAGACAGAGATAAATATCTATGTCTAATTGTTCAAGACTCGTCAGGCGCAGCCTCTCTGAATTTTAGAAGCAAGGTTGTGGAAATATTAACTTCTCACATACTAGACCTCACCATAAGGTTTTAATGTGTTAGAAATCATATCTTGATATTATAATAACTATTTTTGTCTAAGGTTAATAAGTTTCTTGCCGAAGACTTATTAGACATGGTCTTTTTGAGTTTTGGGGGCAAGGTTGTGAAGATCAATCCTTTGTGCCAAAATAAGAGCCTTGTGTACTAAGTATGATATCATGATACTTTGTTGGTGCCAAAGTGAGATTAATGTATCTTTGACTTTTCATGATGCTATATTGGCGAATTTATATTTCCTCACTACAAGGTGGTTCTCATGTGGTAGAAGTCGTGTCTTCATCCAAGGATAATATATCTTTTGGTCAAGACCCATCAGATGTAGTCTCTGAGTGCTTGATCCAAGGCAGTAGAGATATTAATTTTTCTCAGACTAGATCACCGTGCTAAAATTAGAGT
This sequence comes from Sapria himalayana, assembly GCA_029783825.1. Taxonomy (NCBI): domain Eukaryota; kingdom Viridiplantae; phylum Streptophyta; class Magnoliopsida; order Malpighiales; family Rafflesiaceae; genus Sapria; species Sapria himalayana. Next base: position 1,183,043 of record JAREIK010004892.1, read on the forward strand.
TTTGTGCACTGGAGATATCATCTCTATCGTGCTATCACAATACTATATTGGTGAATTTATATGTGCTACATTGGGTATCTTATATATGGGTGAATTTTATCTCCTTTCTACGTGGGTCTCATGTGTTAGAAGTCAATATTAGTGAATTTTGAGAGCAATATTGTGGAGATAATAATCTTTCCCAGATCAGATCTCCGTGCTTAAGCGAGAGTTTTATGCTCTGGATATGATTTCTATTGGGATATCACGATACTATATTAGTGAATTTATATGCTCTATATTGGGGTATCTGGTATATTGGTGAATCTTTTATCTCCTAGACCAAACATTTGTGCTAAAGTAAGAGTCGTATGCATTGGGTATTTGGTATATTGGTGAATTCTCTCTCTCTCTCTCAAACTAGATCATTGTGCTAAAACGAGAGTTTTGCACCAGGTATCTGATATATTGGCGATCTACTGATAACAATATGCTGTTTTTTTTTGCTGTTCTTGCTAAATTGCAGGTCATTGTTGGCAGTTTTATGTATGGAGGAGCATCAAAGAACTGGGATAAGCAACGCCCATACCTAGATGGAAGCTGTAAGGAATCTGCAGCGCTGTCATCCTGTGCAGGGAGCAAACCAGGTGCGCCTGCTGCCTCCCCTCGCACCATTTGGATCTCTTCCCAGCCTGTTGGCGCCCAAACCCTCTGCCGTGACAATGAACTTACGAGACACAGCTAGTCGTGGAAAATTTTCGCCTCTTCAGCCTCAAGAGAGATGAACATAACTTAACTAAAATAATTAGGTGTATTATGTTAGCCTTTTTAAAGTGTAAATCTAATTCAGTTTAACTAGTGTGTTGGAGAGTTAATAACAGGGAAAAATTATCCTGCCATTTTTATGCTTTGTAATTTATCAAAGGTAAATTGTATTTTATGCTGCCGTACCAGGCTCAGACATTTTTTTTTTTTCAACTTTCAAAAAAAGGTGAAACTTGATTTTTTTAATATTTTTTAGAATATTAAATCGCAAACTTTAACCATTTAATTTCATCTACTTTACAATTTAAGCTTTTTGAGGGAGGGGCACTAGATGTGATTGGGATCTATTTTTAAAATTATATTATTATTATTATTATATTTATGATTTTCATTTAACTTGAAAATTAAATGTGTTTGGTTCAGATCACTATTGAAACGATTTACCAGTATAAGTTTGTCATATTATTTATACTAAGATTGGTAAGCAGATATTGACGGTAGGGTGAATTTTTTTAAAAAAAAAACTATAATAACCTGTCAGGATTATAAGTGTCAACAGGACCAGGTGGCCTGGGCACTGCACAAGCCAGTGGCTCAATCCATTGACCCAAAGACCCAGAACCAGTTAAAGGTCATGGATCAAGTCTCATCAAGTGACTACCCACCATGTCCAACTTATATACTACTACATTTAATATTTTATATTTTTTCCCTCCCCTCAATCCCTCCTTATCGACCACAGTATAATTACATACGATAAACATTCATATAGAGGTATCAAACGGGACGTGCCGGCCCGGCATGTTTTTTTCAGGCCCGACCATGCTTTCGTGCCGGTCCTGGTATGGCACGGTTTTGTGGGGGTTCAGCTTGGCACGGGCCCGTGGCACGGTTCGCCGGGTTGGGCCCGGTCGTGCCGAACCCTAAATTAAAAAAAAAATTAGGATTTCGGTGCCCACGTAACCCTAATTTTTAAAAAAAAATTGATTTCGGGATGGTATCGTGCCAATGGGCCACGGTACCATGCCAGGCCAAGCAAGGCACGAGGCCCGGTTGGCCTCGGCACGAGCCCGGGCACGAGAAATTTTCGTGCTGAGCCAGCCCAGCCCGGTTGACAGCTTTACATTCATACTAATCAATTGTATCAGTAATGATCACGACCAAGTACGTTTAATTTTAGAGTTCTTATAAGATCCAGTACATTAAAAATAGTTTAAACACATCTAAATCACACAAAATAATATTACATCCCTAGATTCTCCATTTGGCCTATAATTGGCAGAAAAACATAGGAGAAAAATAAAAATTTATCCCACACAAATCCTGATGCCTAATTATATTCCTCAAGAGAATCTACAATTCCAAATTCTAGATCCCTTAGAAATATACCAATTTCTCCTTGATTTCACTCTCATAGGAGTCAGAATATCCGCCCATCTCATAGAATTTATGTTTGTGCCTTAAGATTGCCACCCTTATTGCTCCGGGAGCAAATTTTTTAATAAGACAACGTTGGATAAATGTTACGACTTCAGTCTTTCATTTCTATAACACAAATTTACGACACTGACTACGAGTCATGAATTTGGTACCTCTTCTCGATAACACAAATTTGTAACATAAAATCACGACGCTAAGCATGACCATGGCTTGCATATTTGGCCTCTATATGTAGCCCAAAGTCATGATGATGAATGATCACGACTTTGTTTTTCTCTTGAGCCAAGAGTCGTGGTGCTTGTGTTGGCCATGGCTCTGAACATGAATGTGTTGTGCCATGCCATGTGCCGAGCTCGGGTCGCCCGGCCCAGTCGACACCTCTGGCTCCAAACAAAAACCTAGCCCAATTTGATCAGGATGCCAAGCTAGGTTACGTTGGAGTCCTACATAATTTGGTTTCCTAGCTCAGCCCGATGAGCCAAAAATTTTCAACGTGGCTATGTGACCCTAGCAACATGCCAGTCATGTCCTAACATGGCCACCTCCATGTATCTATCACTAGCACTTATAGAGGCGTAAGTATCGCTTATCCAAGAGTTCACGAGACAATCTAGATTACCACCAACGTGAGAGTTTCCAACACAATCTAGAGTTTTGCTCACCTTAGCTTAGCCAAATAAAGTAGTAGAACATTGTGGAGCACATGGGAGGTGCTTCTCTAAGAACGCATTGGCTAGATTGCTGAAGCTCACGCTAGCTTTTTCTGCAGCAGCATACCTCTTTATGAGCTCTATTACTTCAGGCTTTAAAATCTCTTCTTTGCTCACTGAGCTGCACATGTAGTACAAGGCAGCAATCGCGCAGCTAACCTGCAATATCACACTTGTTTTGAGCATTTCCACTGGTCCAAACAACTTGCAACTTCTCACAGAGCAACGCTACCCTTTCTTTCTCCACTCACAGTGTTCCTCACAGGGCTCGACAGGCACTGAATAACAAGGGGCACCCCACCACAACGGGCAACAACTAGTGCATTCTCTGGATCTGCAATCGACAGCACTTTCAAACACATCACTATTATCATGCGAGATTACACAAACACAAACACGCCGAATCTTACTGAAACTCGAAGATTAAAATTGATCACTTGGGAAACCATCATGTCACGCGCACATATTGGCGTTCATATCTCAGCGCGATGACAGATACCTCAGTCCAAGAACGAGCGCTCTGCCCACTGGGCACCGCCTCCATAAATTAGATTATTATTACTACTGCAAGCAACTAACCAACACAAGAATTGCACAATCCTCCGATCCCAAATTCGACAAGCTTCTCGTTTGGCTCCGTCATGGAGTCGAGGAAGAGTTCTATCACATTGAGCTGTTCAAACACCAGACGAGCAAGAAGCTCAGCTTCCATTTCAGCACTTATCCAGACAAAAACAAACGCAAATTCAGAAATCGAGGGAGAAGCATCGACCTCGCGTAAAAATACATAGTTGTAAGGATCGTAAGCAAAATTTGCCAGATTAGCCACGATTTTCTCTTTCATTCCTGGAAGGAAAAAGACAGCTGGAATTATTAACAAGCTGCCCAAGTCTTCATAAATTGATAAAAATAATAATTGGGCACTCCTATTACAAACATATTACAAGAGAATAAAGAAAAAAAAAATATCTAGAACATCAAATCTAAAGAAAAAATAATAATAAATTAACATCTTTTCTAGACTCTCACAAATATGGTGACTAGCTGATAATAAATTATTCGCTCATTAAATATTTGATTGACGATAATATATCTCACTATTTAAATATCATAATAAAAAATAATAATAGAAAATGTTAAAAATTTGTGCTATCTAATTTATTCTTCATATCTAGCTGGCATATCCTTCTTCAACATGGATAAAATAGGAGGTTACATGGATGTTATGTTGTCCATTTGAGAGAGTATCCTACAGATGAACACAAAATGTCTGAGCAAACTTTTTCAACATAAGTCTTGCCTTGGCAATCTATTTTCCCATTTGAAATTGCCTTCACAGTTAAAGCCTATCTACGACCAATAATAAACTTTCCCAAAAATCATGATACTATTCTACATATCTCATTTGAGTGAAGAACATCTATATATTTGCAAGCATGACCCGATATCATCTTAGGTGAAATTATATCACAAAAAAAAAATTAATTAACAAGACATAAGTTAGACAAAATTGATGATATTGGGTGCTTAGAATACTTCGTCCATCCTTTTAAAAGAATAATTAGATGATCTAAATTAGAAAACCTGACTACAAGATCATATGGCTCTTCAGTAGACTAATCTCTAGTCTAAATAGAATATGCATGTTCTTTTCTTCTAATATATAAACTCTAAGTCATGAGAAATCAAGTCTCTGAATTTTTAGCTCATAATGAGCTTAAACTAGAGCAGACTCATAAACTATCATTCCGTGTGGACTCCAGAAAGAATTTCTTTCATGTGAAATCTCACTCTCTCTAGAGTTAAGATGATATATACTTGCTGATAGATACAATAAATTTATAAGAGTTTTATTATATTGTCAATCAATAAATTTAAATATAGCTTATAGGCGATTCTCTCACCTAAGTAGAATCCAAGTGATACTATAAAAGAGTACGAAAAAATAACAAGTCTAAATATATTTTCTAGGCTCTTAATCTTCTCAAGGAAGCTAAAAAAAATCTTGTAAAAAAATATATCATCACTCACTAAACTCTTACCAAACTTGGTGAAAAATACTTAATATTTTTTGCATACTAGAGTAATATAGAAAAATATATTTCTAAGCCCCAAGTATCAACCTATCCCACATTATGAAAAGATTATAAACAAAACAAGTACATACATAAACTTTAAAAGATATGTTAAATAATCATTCTCTAAGATATAAGATTTTAAAGAGTACATGCTGAGAAAAAAAAGATGAATGTAACTAATTAATGAGATGATTTGCAATTAACAATGTATCTTCTCAAAAATATTTTTAAACACTCATACTAAATATGAGAATTAAAATTATTTCAAACCCATTTATTTTTTCCCCACACAACAATATTCTACGTAAGTGTGATGACACAGCAAATCTGGTGTGTAATCACATGATTTATAAAATTAGTAAAATAATCTAACATTATTTAATATATTATCACTTTTTTTTATTAAATTATTTCTTTATTATTTTATAAAATTATTGAAAAATAAAAATAATTCATAACCTAGATTAAAAAAAATTATGTAAATCAAGAACAATCATTTTAAAAAAAATAATAAAATATCTTAACTCACATAAGTTTGACATTTAGAAGAAAAAATTTTGAAAATGATTTCCTCACTAAAATATTTCACAAGTCAAGTTAAACACTCTTAAAACGATAATAAAATATTCTCAAATTATCTAATAATATATAATCAAGTCAAGAATACTCAAACAAATGATTAAATATACTCATACACCCAGTAGGAGATCTCATCATATAAAAGAAAATAAATAATTTATCTCACTCAAACTCAAATCAAGTCTTCCTTAAAGCTTTCTAATCTAACAAATAAATATCAATAAAAAATAAAAATAAAATTAAATTATTTTTGTTACCATATGGGACCCTTGACCCAATTGGGCTTGGGCCAACCACCCATCTATGGGGAAAGAGAGACAACTTCATCCCAGTAATAGTAGAGGTGTCAGCCGGGCCAGGCCGGCCCAGTCCGGCACGAGACACGACATAATTTGGTGGTGCCTTGGCAGGCCTGGCACGAGAATTTCCCGTGCCTGGGCTCGTGCCATGCTGAGGCCAACCGGGCACCATGCCGTGCCTGACACGGCATGGTTCGGTGGCCAGTGGCACGGCCCACCGGTAAGGGACATGTCCCGCATATCCGCACCCCACGTCCCCACTCCCCAAGACCCCAACGCCCAACCCACGCCCACCCCATTGCCAGCCAGCACCATTCAGTATTTCAGTTTGGATAGGGAAAGGAAAACACACGGTCACGGGTCCACTCTGACCCGATCTGTGGTCCCACCCGGCCCGAATCCCCCCCTCCCCAACAGTAAAAAAAAAATTTGAAAATCAGCTGTTGGATTTTGCCTCCAATGGCTAGGGGGCAGAATCTGATAGCTCTCATGATTCTACCCTCTAAAATTTAATAAAATATTTAAAAAAAACAAAAAATATATTTAAAAAAAATTATTCATTTAATCTATAAAATCTCCACCACCACTCTATAACATTTATGTTTTTTATAAACATTTATTCTTGAATCTCACTCTCTCAAAACTCTTGCTATTCTTTCACTCAAAACTCGGAATTTCGTCATTCAGTTTGACTTTTCGGTAATCTATACTCAATTTTGAACTAGACTGTGGTGCACCATGCATGTGATCTACCTCACTACTTTACATGGTATCTAGGCTCTACCTCCTGTTTAACAAAATTTCAAAAAATGACTAATATTAACGAAACATATTTAAATTTAAAAAATAAAAATCTTATACAGAGGTCTGAGGCTGCTGAAACTTTGGTTTCTCCAGTCATTTCAACCTAAACTTCTAAAAAACAAAAAATTATGATGACTCCTATAGTTTGGACTCATTTTAATATAATAAAATAAAAAAAATATTAAGGATGAGAAAAATGAAATGACATAGTACAAATATTGTATGAGAACTTTAACTTGTAAGAGCTTATTTGGGATTGGGCACCTTAAGAGGCATGCCGAATTATGCACCATAAAATATGATGCATTAGATCCTATGCAAACCCAACATAGCACTGCATTTTTTGAGACTGGATCCAGTTTAGTTATAAAGTTTAATTCCTTCATATACCACAATGAGTTAGGTAGGAAAGGCATGACCAGACTTATCACATTGATAGGTCTTTCGATCAGATTTTCGGAAGATTCAGGGGTAGTGCGCATCATGCAGACATATTTTCAGCCTGCTTATTATAAGATTTTTAGGTCCATATCTAAGAATGACATACTAAAATTGTATAAGTTGAAAAAATAAAAAATAATTAAGAAATTTATGGCATATGGTCGAGCGGTGTATGTGACGTCCGATATCTGGACAAGTCACGATGAATCATCTTATGCATGTCTCACCGGCCACTATGTAGATTCTAACTGGACAATGAATAAAAAAATTTTAGGATTCTCTGAAATTTTCCATCCACATGATGGTCCAGTCATTTTTGAGTGTATGATGAAAATTTTTTAGAGAATATAAAATTCAAAATAAAATTTTTAGTATCACATTCGATAACGTATTTAATAAAAGAATAACGATTAACAAGTTTGTTAAAAATATTAGACACACCATTATAAAAGATCTTTCATGTCAGAGGCATATGTCACGTGATTAGCCTGATTGTACAAGTATGTATGAAGATGTGTTCCCCCACGTTAGATAATATACATAATGCACTAAAATATATTCACACTCGTCACAGAGAATAAAAATTTAGTAGTTTCCATTTGTCAGCAAATCCCAAGAAAAAGAAATTTCAATCAGATGTGAGACACCATTGAAATTATACGCACCTGATGTTGAGTCATATATTGGATACGAACACGTGATATGCAACTACGTCAATAGTAAGAGTAACGAACTTATTATTGAAGACACTGATAGGACTTCAAAAATTTCATTTATGAAATTCCTGAATATTTTTTATGACACGACGAACATGTGTTCGTCGGTTTATAATCCTACAACTTGTATTGTACTCAGGTGTATATGCAATATTAGTAGCATGTTTAAGAAGTATTGAGCTGATCCAACACTTAGCTATATGGTTGCAGAGAAGAAAACCAAGTACTTAAAATATTGATCCACCGTTTCATCTCTTTATTGTCTCGCTGCATGCATGGACCCTAAGGTTAAGGTGAAATGAATAGATAATACCCTGACTTACATTTCCTCGTGCATGAACATTGAAGACCCACCTGAAGGGTTCATTTACGAGAAATTAACTGACCTATTCACATACTACGATACTAGGTATGATGGTAATAATAATGAGACTGTAATTACGAACATATATACCTTCTTCAGAGATGATAATTTTTCCATTCAATTAGTGAGAAGAAAATAAGAGGGTGAACCATCACATAAGAGTGAGCTTTCTCGATACTTGGATATCGACTACTGCTCAATCCTATCACATTCTGATACTGAGAATCTTGATATATTACAGTGATAAAAAACACATGAGTCTACCTTTTCCGTGCTATTTAGGATGTCACGGGATCTACTGACTCCTCAGGTGTTGAGCGTAGCATCGAAGTTTACTTTTTCTGTAGCAATGAACGTAATTTCGGATAGGATATTGAGATTACGTCTAGATATTATTGAGGCCTTAGACGGTTTGAAGGATTGGAAGGATTCGAGGTTTAGCATCCAGGATCGTACTGGAGCTGGGACATGGACTGCATCCGCCGCGAAAACGAAGGAGTTGATTGCAGATGATGATGATCATATTATAATGAATTTAATGTTGCGATTGATGATGCTCATGATATGCCGATTGACGTGGTTGCCAGTTTTCCCTGTCCGTTGCCAGACGCTCGTTGCCAGACGCCAGTTACCAATGCCATGCCATGCCATGCCACATGACATTTATTATTGTCACTTGATTTTGATTTTTGATGGCTCACGATCACGGACATAGTTAATGATTTGTGTGATTTATTCTTGATTATGCTTTTTGATTTCAATATTTTGTTTTGTATTGATTATACACTTTTTTATTTACATTACATTGTATTTGCTTTGGTTCGGTATCTATTGGTCGATTGGACATTTGATTTGCTTTTTTTTGTGACTTTGTAATTTTTTTTAACGAAATTTTTTATTTAATTTATTTTTGTGTTTAAAATTTTCATTTAAAAATTAATTCTCTATAATTTAATTCTAATAAATTAAAATCTAAATTTATTAAAAATTAATAAAAAAAAATTTAACTTTATTATTATTTTCAAGTTACATTTACTGATTTACATATTTTAACAATTTTCAATTTACCAATTTAAACTTTGTAATTTATTAAATTTTTAATAAAAAAATTTAAGCTTTATAATTTATTAAATTTTTAACAATTTTTAAGTTACAAATTTAAAATTTTAAACTTTAAATTATATATAATATAATATATATTTTATATACAGTTTAATCTTTAATATACAAAAGTCAAAACTTTAAATTTTTTTTTTTTTAAAATTCTTTTTTTTTAACCAGGCCCGTATGGGCTTGACCCAGCACGGTACTATTCCTGCCGGGCCGATGAGTGGTGCTGGGTCGACGGGCTATGCCGGGCCCGGCTGGAATAAACCGTACCATGCATGGCTTGGCACAAAAGCATGAGCGTGCTCAAAAAAAAAAAGGGTCATGCAGGCCCAACACGTCTCATTTGACACCTCTAAGTAATAAAGGGTAGGTGATTAGATTCAAACTCTCAACCCAAAGGTTGCGAGTTGTACATCTAACCAATCCAATTACTCACGCAGTTGATAGTCAAAGTTAAGTTACTTAAAAATACAACTCATAAAAAAAAAAAATAAAACTATCTAGAATAAGTAAAACATGAAACATAAATAAATAAATAAGTTAAAATATTGAATACTACGAAACCCAATAAATTTTAAGGAATTGTTATGAGCATCACAATACTCAATGAGCAAATAAAAAAGTAATGAACAAAGAATAACATAAACATTTTCTCCTATGTTGGCAATTTTAAAATTTTATAAGAACCTCTAGATAACTTTGTCAGCCAACATATTTTGCCTAACACTTTGAAGTACTCTTGTCTCCCTCTATTGAAATAATTATCAACACATTTCTCTTGTATGTCATTTTTTACTATAATATATGTATCATATGAAGAATTACATATGGTGGTATACTGACATCATATCACAACTCTCTCGATTAATACAAACAATAAGTTAGTATCACGTACAAATAGTATTTAACATTAATAGAGAGTTGATGTCAATCACAAACACGTACCAAAGATTCTATCTTTATTTGACTTGCCCACCTATTTTGTGTAGTGGTGTCAAATGGGTCGGGTGGCCCGAACATGATCTAGTTCAGCAGTGCCTGGCCCAACATGACACGATCTAGAACCGTGCCTCGGACCGGGCCGAAAACACTAGTGTGCCTCGCCCAACGGTATGTTAAACCGGCCAGAGTGACCACCCGATGTGGTCCATGTCGGGTGATCATATTTTTTTTAAAACAAATTCAACAACCCCATCATGGGGTAATCCATTTTTTTAAAAATAATTGATCATGTGGCCGATTATAATCGGCCAGCAACCCATTAGCCATCATGGCCGTGCACTTGACTGTGCCGCAGTCGAGTAATGGCGAAGATGCATGACTCGTGCATCTTCAAATTTTTCTGTTTCGGCACGAACGGACATGACAGTCCACTAAGCCATGCCCACCATACCGTGCTAAGCCGGTGGACCGTGCCATCGTGCATTGAAAAAAAAAAGAATCATGTCGACATGGTACAGCTCATTTGACACCCTAATTGTGTGCAATTTGGACAAATTGTGCAATACAATGCAACCTAGTACATAATATGCATAATAGGTATTCTATCCAAAAAATAGACAAAATTGACATTCCTAAAGTTTACTGTCCACTTTTGGGCAAATTCGGGCATAAAGCCATAAACTTACTCTTTCATAATAGTTTCCTAAAATGTGAACACTTAGCTCTAATACCATATAAAAAGTATAATTATAAATCCCAAAAAACTCAAATAAAAAACAATAAAACTCAATCATGTAATAGGTGCTTAAGGTGCACATATATAGTGAGCAAGTTAAATTAGGGAATCCCACAAATTAGGTACTCTCATCCATGATATGTTAAAAATAAATAAATAAATAAATAAATAAATAAATATATATATATATATATATATATATATATATATATATATAAAGAGACTATAAACAATCTCAAACTCATGTATCATTCATATATGAGAATTAATTACCAACTCAATATAAGTCTATATTGGTGAATAATCTTAAATTAGCACATCATCTGAATTTGAATGAGATCTCCCATCATTACCAACTCAAGTATTTATCTCGGTAGGCTCATTCTCTTTAAACTCAATACTCTTAAATTATTTTTTAGCTCATATGAAGTATCAATAAGCCCATGTGTAGCCAATTAATGACTCTTTCTATTACCTAGTAGTCTAAACAATATGTAACTATTACCAACCTCTGATAAATGAGTTAAGAAGAACAATTTCATAAAAGAGCAAATATGTGAATTCACACATTTCATAGGCTAATTTAAAAAAATTCATGGAGAAAAAAATATCGATGCTCACTAAAATCTTATTAGTCCCTGATAAAAAATATTTGTATGCTCTTTAGGTACTTGAATGACCAAGAATAATGTATCTCAAAATCCTATATATCAATTTATATCATCATAAAGACTAATCGACAAGAAAATAAATATATCTAAAAATACTAGAAATCAAGCTATATTATCTCTATTCATGATGTAGAATCTAAAAAGATATGTGCTATAAAAATAATAATATTTAATTGGTAAAATAAAAATATAATTAAAATACTTCTCAATAATAATTTTAAATGCTCTTTCCAAGAAAGATTATCCGAGTCATCTCAATCAAGTCTATTTTTTTTTATCAACTTCATTTTATTGAAGTGTGTCGATATATAGAATTTGATATATAATCTTATGATTTATACAATGTGTTAAAATGATTTGATATATATTATAATGAAATTATTACTTAATTTCTTTTATATTTTTATATTTTATTAAAAATAAAAAAAATAAAAAATATATATGATCTATTACTGAAAAAGATATATTCATATATATATATCTAACCAACAAAATTAATTATATAAATAAATAACTCTCTAGTAGCATCTGTAGTAGGTATTCATACGACATATTAGATCAAATAGGTATTACTCAAACTAGACTAACATGTATGATAAAAAACAATGATAGGTTTTCCTAGCAAATATACCTCATATTTTAGGATTAAAATATTATGATAACTAGAATAAAATATTTTTAACTTTACCAATAACACATGATCAAACTAAAAATACAAAAATAATGAATCCAAAATAATCATACATCTAAAGAGAGATTTTATGAATTATAATTGGAGAAAAAACATATAATTCAGCATACTCAATCCCAAATAAAATTTATCTCAGCATTTATCGATCATACAAATAAATATCAACTAAAATAAAAAAAAATTATAATTAAGCTGCCTGAAAAGATAACTCAGTAATAATAAACTAATAAAATAATTAAGAATAAATATAATACAAAAATATAACAAAGATTTAGACTAAATAGTATCATATCTAATAACTTCAAATATTTATCATTGACTATAATAATATTCTCAAAATAAGAAAAGTATTTTCACTCTTACTTTGACTTCAAACTACTGAATTATCAATACAGAAACAAATAATAACATCACAATAATCATATTGTATTCTCCAAGTTCTTTTCTTATTCTAAGAATATTACTTTCACAAATAAAAAAATACTCAAATTATTAAATATGACACTATTTACCTTGATGCCTTGTTATTTCATCATGTCATGCTTATTCCTGGTCATGATGTCAGTTTATTCTATGTGAGTTATCTTTTCAGGCAACTCAACATGGGCATTATATTTACTTTCAGTGATATTTATTTATAAGACCGATAGACTTTGATAAACACTCTATTTACAATTGAGAAAATTGAATTGCATATTTCCTTAATAATAAAATCACTCTCTAAATGTATATATATTTTGGATATGTTACTTGTGTATTCACTGTATAGGCATCAATCACTGACAAAATTTAAGAATATTTTACCCTAATCTAAATAGTATTTCAACCATTTAATATGAGATATGTCAGCTAAAAAAAATATATCAAAACTTTATATCATACAATCTAGTCTGGTTTGAGCAAATACTCATTCAATCTAGAGGTGTCAGACGGGTTGGCCCAGCACGACCCGACCCAGTTTTAGGTTTCCCAACCAGGCTACCATGTTGTGCCTAGCCTGGCACGGTTACTGTTCCATACCATGCCTGGCCCGACATAGTTACTATTTCATGCCATCCTGGCACGGACCCACAATTGAAAACCACTAGGTTCGACTCGGTTCGGATCGGACAAAACCCTAATTTTTTTAAAAAATTAGGGTTTCGACTGCACGTCGTCGCGCATCTTCACCTTTATGGGGCTCGACGAGCCTCGCCTGTGGAGCATCAGCTCATATTGACCACTTTCTGTGCATGGTCACGTACTGTGCCCACGTGTCGGCACGGCAAGACAGGCCAAGGCACAGCACTATAGCATGTCGTGCCCGTGCTGGGCCGGGCAGCCCAACCCGTTTGACACCTCTAATTCAATCTAATATATTAAATAACTCAAATATATGAGACTCTAGTAAAAATAAGATTATAGAGAAATTTGCTTATCAGATCATGTTTGTTGATGACTACTCAGATATACTTGGATATATCTTTTTCATGACACATCATATATTTTTACTTTTTTTTTTACTTTTCACAAAATGACAAAAACTTAATTTGATAAACATATTAAAAAGTAACAAAATATTAATATGTATATCAAAGTAATTGAGCACATATTTCTCGCATTGACAAATCTCAAAAAAAAAAAAAGAGATGGCTGAAAACAAGAATAAACATATAATTAAGATGGCTTAAATGTTCCTTAAAAAAAATTCTAAAATAATTTTGAAAATAACAGATTTTTCTCACAATCTAACTGATCAATAAAGTCATCTTTTGCTATTTCTCAGCACATACCCTTAACCTTTGTAGATCCTACAACTTTAGAGATGTTGATTAGGTGACTTCCTAGAATTTTTGAATATCCTTATTTCATCAATGATCGCTCTCCATGATGAAATAAACTAATATCTAAGATAATGAGATATATTTTTTTTAGATACTTTAATATTCAAAGAGAGTATAAGAGTGTCTCACTAGAAAGTCATATAATTTTAATAAGCACATATGTTATATTTTTTGACCACGACTCATTCTTTAATGAACCTAAGAAGAGTATAAATTGAAATGTTGTACATGAATTCATTACCCTTCATCTCTTACTTATAGTAATACCTCGACCACCAATTGATAAAGTTACATATTAGTTATATCCAATTTTGTTGATACTTAGTATAATATTATTCTCATTTAATCATCATACCTATTAATAAATTCATATCATATTGAGTTAGGAGAAAATAAAATTTCCCATACAATGATATCTGATTCAGACACAAGTAACAAAGTAGTACATAAATTTATACTAGTACTGACTTATATTAAGTTGGCAACTATGATACTTGACCACTATAACCTAGAATCTATCCCGAGAGAGAGAGAGGACTACCTAACTTTCTTAGACTAGAGACAAGCCTATCAAAGAGTAAAACAATCATACAATCAATCTCTCTAGTCTTGACCTTCATATTACTCTCTTGAATTGACAAAGCTTAGTTATAATCATTCACCTCAAGGAATATAATCAAACAATTTTAGAAGAATAAACTTGAAAGATTTAGATATTTTTATAGCATAGAAATGACTTATTTTATGAGAAATATAATCTTATCATAGAGAATATATACACTTAATACTCTTACAGATGTTAATCTTTTGAATTGTGCTCATGCAGATAATCTTATTAATTTAGGTATTAATTTTAATTCTGATGTAATATCTCAATTAAACTCTATTGTTTATAAAAGAGTTATAATAAAAATTAATAATTTGACTATAACTAGATATAAGATATGTAATCAATATAATTAATTATTTTCTTAATTATATTTGATAAGTTTACCAAGAAACAAATCTTCACATATTGAGATATATGAATAAGTATTTAAGATTTGAATCTCTTTTATAAATAATAAACAATTACAGTTGTTCAAATATTTAGAATTGAATTGGACATAAATATCTACGAAGATGAGATTTGCATTAGGATTTCATACTTTCTTAGAAATAATATTGATTTCTAAAAAAGTAAGATGTGCAATTATATTGAGATTCAATATACATTCATAATTTTGAGCATTGATAATTAACTGTGAGATATTTTGAATACAACATCTGCTCTTAATTAGGTATGCACTCTCTTTTGACAATATCTTTTATTGTGACAATCAAACAACAAGATATATAGGCTCCAATATAATATTTCAAGAGGAAATGAAACACATCGAGATAAACTATTGATCAAGATATGACCATTATGATAATAAACATTCAAACAACAGACTAGTCAATGAATATATTCATAAAGACCTTTAAGAAACATATATTTACCATTCTTTTCTTTAAGATGGAGGTTATAGATTTGTATACACCAGATTCATGAGTGTTACGGGTTAATTTTGTTTTATATTTTATTTTATGCTATTTGATAGAAACATCAAACATACAGGCTACTCCAATCATTGTTGCTTGTTATACAAGAGTGCCATGTATTATGTTATTGATATCAAGTATTATTATTTTTTAGCTAATGTTTGTTAATTTAATATATCCAAAAGTAAAATAAATACACTCAATTTTATTTTAGTTCTATTTTTTTAGCTGAATTTGTAAAAAATATCAAAGAATTCTCAATTAGTGTTTTTACCTCACACACCCCTCAAGCACATAACACACTTCTATGCACCATCATACACACCTTTGGGTGCCTACATTGTGCTTATGCTAATCACAGACACACATAATGGGTGTTCAACTATTATTTGTGCGAACCTAATGCAGACAAAAAAAAAAGTGAATTAAAAGAGATGATACACTATAATTTACAAACCTTATACTGATACCATTTTAAACTTAACAATTAAAAAAAAGAATAATAATACTTCATAAATAATAATAATAATAATAACCTAAGTCATTATATAAAGGGTAAATATGATTAAGGCAGCCCACATATCTTGTACACCATCAAAAACATAAAAAAGTAAAAACTTAAATAAATAAAAACCATAGCATACAATATTCTAGTCTAACAAAATAAGATTATAAAAATAAAAAATAAATATTTAATTGAAACAATCATTAAATTTTTTTATGATATAAGTATTTCAAGATTTTTTTTTGAAAGATACATTTTTAATTGTAAAGTATATGATCATCTAAATATGCTTGTCATTTCTTATTGTATATTTTCAGATCATACAATTTAAAAAAATTATTTCAATTGACCTCTCAAGATATTTGGAAGGACTTGCTTTATTCAAAATATAATCTCAAAACATAAAAAAATGATATCAAAGATAATAAAAAAAATATATTTCTTAGTTATTTCAAAAATAAAAAAAAAATACATGTATTTTTTACTAATATTAATATAAAATTTTTGAGTTCTTATTTTGTCTTATTTTATGTATAACTAATTTTTAATGAGTCTAGTCTAAGTAAGGATTCAAAATACATATAAATCTAATACTCTTTCTTGCTCTCCCCAAGTCTCATTTGCACCTCCAACAAGGATGTAGTGTCACCCATCAATAAATTTTGAACTTGTTGGCTCGCATTATGTTAACTCTCCTATCAAGTCATCATATATATTAATAAATACAAAATACTTTAATTCTATATAGTACAAGGTTTCCTCGAAAAAGGAGTAATCTCCCAATCCAGAAAAATTAGTAGCTCTAGAGACCATTTCCATTCCAACTCCGAAAGAGTTGGGGGCTCATATACTATATCACTTAAGATTTTAAGTTTTTTATAAAAAAAAGAAACATATGCAATCTACTCAAAATGAAAATAATTTTCTCAAAAAACTAGAAGATTTTACAAGTAGATCTTATAATTTTAATCTTTTTTACTGCTCTCCAAAATAATAGAGAAGCTATACTTAATACCATATTTCATAAGTTCTATCATACTCACATTATTTAACATTCTTTTATCTTTTGTATTACTTCTCACAATCATACTAATATACCTAAGTTTCTTTCTGATGTGTTATCTCCTTATTGTTGATGCCCATACATAATGAAATAAATAAATATCATTTACTCTAACAGAACATAAAAATTATTACTTCGATCTTCAAAAAGAGAATATTCACCATAAAAACTAATTCTAATAGAAATATAGATCACCTGAATGCAAGACATTCACGAATATATTTACTTAGGTTAAAAGTTAATTATTAGAATATTTTAACTCTAACATCTGAGATAATTATAATTCGAAAACTTACATTACCTGCAGCTTTTCAAAGATAAATGATAAATTTAAAAACATAATGGTTGAACTTAGAGTACTCAAATTTGGTTTTATAATTACAAAAGGCCTTATACAATTTAAAGCAATCCCATGGGGTTTGAGTTGTCACATTTTCAGACTCAATTATCCCATTTAATTTGAACAAATGCATTTAAGAGGTATCAAATTGGTCAGACAGCCCAACCAAGAAAAAACTAGCCTTAACATGTCACAACCCAAGCAAAACTAGGCTAACAAGCATTGTAAGCTATATCAATGCCTGGATTTGGCTTGTGTTGCCCTGGAAGAATGGTCACGCTCATGCCTCGAAGTGATGTAAACTTGGACCCAAGAACAGCTCGTAAGACTCACACATCATTATTTTTAAAAAGAATATGGGTCAGGTTAAATCGGTCAAGCACATTTTTGTGCCCGCCTCAAACCTAACTCGACCATGGTCTATTTTTAAAAAAAGATTTGATAATAACCAAAGCTCAGGCTAGCCTGGACCGAACTCAAGCTAGCCAAACCCACATCCATGCTACCGTTTGTTAGACACAAGTTGTTCCAAGCCCGACCCCTGCCTTGAGCCAAGTGCGAGCTGGGTTAGTTGCTGATTCATCCAACCCAACACTACCTGACACGATCCTACTTTACCCAGCAAACTACCATGCCTTGCCAAGAAAACCATTTTTATAAGAGTCGGCACAACATGATGGCTCATTTCACACATCTAGATGTGTTACAGATTATTGCTTATTTTTTTGGAGAAATTTAGATCAAAAATTTATTTTATTGATCATACATATTAATAATATTATGATTACTACTGTGACTCAAGTGGAAAGATATTGTCATCACTGTCAAGTTTGAATGACACATGAAATGAAGATGGGCACACCATAGTAAGTTTGGAAAACATCAAACATAGACAAAAATAAAATAAAATAACATAGTAAAACAACTCAATTGCACAAATAGTAAACAATTGGCCCTTATATATCAGGCTACTCAGAATGAGACATCCCACAATTAGGTGCTCGCATACATCATAAATACAAACAAAAGAAAACTAAAATAAATGAGCATTCTAACAATAATACTTCACATATCTCAATATGCAAAGCATTGTATTGAAATAAATTTACCATTGAGAATCTAAGAAATAACTAAATATACATACTACATATGTTAAATTTCCTGTAGTAATAACTAGATACTTAATATTTTTTTTCAATTATCCTGTACATAATATAATTAATTAGAAAAATCTTGTCAAATGAAAAATCAATACCTATATCAATCATAATATCTATTGCAACAAAACTCAAAAGTTCAACCTCAATAAACATATCAAGAGCAAACCTCCTCTGTGATAGGACGACACATCTCCTAAAATATATTACCTTTAAGCCAATATAATATCTAAATTTTCCAAAATCCTTAATTTAGAATTATGATTGAATATACTCTTTGAATTGATTGATATCAAACTCATCATTTTTCATAATCAGAATATCAACTACATAAACAAGTAATAACATAATATTGCCATCAAAATTTCTCTGAAAAAATAAAAAAAATGCAATACACGTACATATCCCAAACGAAGTAACTACCTGTAAAAATTTCAAAAACCAAACTCTCGATAATTACTTCAAACTATATAATATCTTTCATAATATACAAATAATATATATTAGTGTGTTAAACCCAAGTAGATGCACCATATTTATAATTTCCTCAAGATCTCTATGGATAAATATATTCTTTATATTTACCTAGTTTATCATCCAAAAGTACAAAGTTACTAGCATAATAATAATTCACACAAAGATAATTTTAACCACTAGTAAGAAGGTATCATGATAATAAATACTAAATATGTCAGCGAATCATCTAACTACAAATCTCACCTTAAGAGGATATACTCTCATCTGGATCAATCTTCATAGAGAAAATCAACTTACATCCATTAACAAACCTTTCCATAGACAAAAAGAATAGTTCTCAATTCCCATTAAAATAAAGATTATCTATCTCTTCTAACCACTGTTATCAAAATTATATAATTTACGATTCGATTCACAGTTTAAGGAATAAATGATCTGACCCTTTAAAAGAATCAAAAATATACATGAATCAAAGACTGAATTACTGAATCACAAATTGATTCATATGAATCGATTTAATATTGATTCTCAAGTAATCAGGATTCTCAGAAAATCACAAAAATAAAAACTAAAATACCAAAAAAAATTATGATTTATAAGAATTAATTAACGTGAAAAAAAATTAACTTCAACCTTTTGTATTACAAATTTAACGTAAAAAAACAATAAAATACTAAAAAAAATCATAAAATTAAAAACTAAAATAACAAAAAAAAATTATCAACTGTAAGAAATAGAATTTAATTAACATGAAAAAAAAATCAAAAAAATCAATTTCTGATTTGATTCTCGATTCTCGGTTCACTAAGATTATTATATTTTTCTTTGAGATAATTTTATCTTTTGGAAAAATAAGATTCAAACAATACTCTATATATCACGTTTAGAAGTAAAATACAAAATCATTATAATAGTAACTTATGAAATATTTTAGATCTGGTATCTACTTGATAAAATTTGATTTTCAATCAATTTTTTCATATCACATTACTTTGAAATCAAACAAGGAATATAGTGTCAAATCCAATATTTTATAAGAGGATAAAATAAATAAAGATAAATTATCTATTTCTTAGAAAAAAAATCAATGATTTGAGCATATCCACAATTTATATTCCAACAGTAGATTAGCTCATCGACATATTAATAAAAACATTAAGAATATCTTAATTTATTTCCCTTTCCTCCAAAGTTAAATTTGAAATCTTATACACCAATTTAAAGAAAAATATTACAATTCTGATAGTATTTTTAGTTATTTTTACTTATGATTAGAGCATCTAATATATAGGCTACCCTAATTTCTCTCTTTTTTATTATTATTTATAGATTAGGGTTTGTCATTTACATTATTATCATTGAAATCAAGGTTTTGGGTATTCAAGATGTAAGAGAGAAAAAATGTTTTTCTATTTTTCATTAATCTAAAAAACAAAAAATAAAACATAAATATACAAGAGTTGAGGTAGCACATATGTCAAGTGTTCACAAATAAAGAAAAAATAAAAAACATAAATTATAAATATGAGATAACTAATAAGCACTAATGCCCCGCAAGTTGATGCGTACATGTTACAAACATACAAGTATCACTTTATCCTAAGCTAAGGAGAAATACTATATAAAACAAGCACTTCCATAAATTTTTAAAGATAAACTAAATAATTTACTTATATGATACATAATTTAAAAAAACACATTAAAAAAAATTAAAAAAGATATTCGATTAACTTCAATTAAAATGCCTTTCCAAGAGTACTTTAGCACACTTCAACTAAATAGGAGTATTCAAGTCGACTAATCTAAATATTTATTCCTTCTTTCTATAATATTTTTATAAAAGGGTGTGCTAGCATGAGAAGCTTGGTATAAAAGTACTCGAGTGATCTCGAATAAATATTTATTCCTCATTTCTACCATCTCATTATATATGAGTGTGCTAACATTGAAAATTTGATATAGAATCATAAAATTAATAGAGAAAGTATTGAAGCTATTGGATATGTACTCTAACACATTGTAACCTTATTTTTTTACTTTTATTAATTAATTTTATATTTTCTTATAAAATAACTAAAAATCTCATTATATGAGTGTGCTAATATAGAAAATTTGATATAGAATCATATAATCAATAAAGAAAATATTGAAGTTATTTGATATGTACTCTAACACATTGTAACCATATTTTTTATTTTTATTAAATTAATTTTATATTTTCTTATAAAATAACTAAAAAAAACAATTATGTTCTAAAATAAAAAAAAATTAAATAAATTAAATGCATATAATCTATTGTAAATATGATAAACTAACCAAATTTATATTAAATCTCAATCTTTGCTATATCCCTAGAAATTTAAATATATTAGATCAAATAAATATTTTTTCACACAAATATATCAATATATATGCCACTCATTGAATTTAGGATTTATTTTAAACTTTTAAAATCTCAAAAAAAAATTTCTTCAAAGTCTTGGATTCTACAAACAATTATTAGTAAAAAAAAATTTAGAGTTTAGTTTCCTAGAAAGAAAACTTATAGAAAGAACTAATTAATCAACGATGAATAAACAAAAAACATAAAAAAATAATAAAGCTAAATATTGGCATAAACAATGACTTTTGATAGCTTATTATTAGGTATTATAATATTTAGTAAATGAGAAAAAAAAATTAATCAAAAAATAATTACTTTTAATGAATTATTTGCTCTTGAATTGATAACACAAGAATCTTAAGTAAGAAAGAAAGTTACAAATCTTGTTATACTTAAAAATCAGGAAATGTTTGTTACTATTTTATTAGCATGTATCTCTCAATAGTCTATAATACTATCGATCCCATCTCTAGAAATAACTTTTAGCTCGCTCTTTTGTGGCCTATCACTTTTAGTGTGTGCACTGAATTGAAGCTCTAAAAAATCTCTCTCTACTAAGAATCTACGCCTATACTATACTCCTTCAATTGCTAAAAAATATTGAATGAGATGTATCTCTAGTAGAATTCAGTCTGCCACTTTTATTCTAAATTGACCGATAATATAACTTCAACCTATCGAAAACTCCTAATCACACAAAAAATATCTTCAAAATACTTAAAAATTATTTGATAATGAATACAAAAATATCATGCCAATAAGTCATTCAATCTCTTACTATCTTGGATACATTCATCTCTAATAATAAAACTTCCAAGAGTTGCATCGTAAGTTGAGTAAAATAAATAGAGTGAATAGTAACCTAATCAAACTCTCTAGATATCTCTAGGCATCTCTAATATCAATCTCATAAATTATAAAATTACATTGTATATCTATATTATCTGGGATAAGTATCATGATGTTGCTAATTACCATAAGATCTTACATGTCATGCAAGATAAAAAACATACATTAACTCTAACACAATAGATAGTCACATGGCAATCAAAAGACGAGTCAATCTGCAATTATTTCTCCTTCGTATCATCGCTAAGAGATTCATTCGTCAAGATGCCAACCATCTATTAACCAAAATATCACATCCGAACTCATATAGCTCACTGTGATTAATATATGTATCCAAGCCTCCATTGTAAAATAACAAAAAACTTGACTTCCATCAAACGTGAAAAATTCTGTGACATACCAAATAATTACACAAAATCACTGCACACTATACTTATTTAGTCAACAACACACTGCACCAACTTTGCACAATCACTACCCTCATGGTGCACCTTCACTACATCCATAGTGCACCTTCGATCACGCACAATGGACATGTAATGGAGATAAACATTCGAGTGCTTATTTATCACACATCTACAATGTACTCACATGCATGATTATGTGTATGCACACATTCACTACGTTGTTACAATGCACATCTCTATCTCTAAGAAACTCTAGGATTTGCTTCCTCTACCTAGGATTTGTCTCTGATATCAAACAAAAACTCAAATTATAAAATATTAAAAACTAAATAAATCTCATAGAAAATGTACAAGCAAAAGCCCGTATAAATATAAGCTATTCAGATTTGGGTAGCCCAAATATTGGGTGCATCCCATCCATAAAGTAAACAAGGATTAAATAACAGTAAAAAAGTATGTAATCTGTAACAGTTACAAAATACAAAATTAGTTTGGTTCTTAAAAACCATATTCTTCCAACTATTAGTAGCATTTACTATTAAAGCCTTACATGTAAATGGATTGTTAGTGAAATGAAATTAGCAAAAGCAGGAAATATAGTCCCTTTTAATACATAATTAATGACACAATAATGAAGCTAACTGATGAACTAACAAGAAACAAATGTAAATAACAAAGTTACTTGGAACTTGTCATCTATATAAGTACTGTCAAATTGCTAGAGGCATGTAAGATTACACACTCACATTATGGTATAGTGAAATATATCATGCATAAAAGCTACATACCTTCATCAGTCGCATTCTGAAACTGGCTCACCAATACCTACAGCAATTCAAAAGTGAAAAAAAACTAAAACAAAGCTTATGCAAGCATTCCATGGAGATAAGTTTAGGAAACATTCATTTGGATTGTGTGTTATCAGACAA
Organism: Sapria himalayana; assembly: GCA_029783825.1. Classification (NCBI taxonomy): domain Eukaryota; kingdom Viridiplantae; phylum Streptophyta; class Magnoliopsida; order Malpighiales; family Rafflesiaceae; genus Sapria; species Sapria himalayana. The sequence goes on from JAREIK010004892.1 coordinate 1,206,825, forward strand.
TTTTCCCACTGAAATGTTATGCACTAACATGGCATATGGAAAAACCTGAAGGTATTGTGGCCTCGGAGTTCCATATCTGCCAGTTCGTTCTTCTTGCCTCTGTTCATTTGTGAACATCTTTTTTTGTTGTTGCACAACAAGACTGCCATTCAATAAATTAACCACTCACTCACAAACATTTAGCATTTGTTAATGGCACAAAAAATAACAAATAAGTAGTCAAACAAGTAGAACAGAATGATCAAATGTCATAAAATTGTTTAAAATACCTAGGGTTTGAAACTCACATTAGCAGAAAATGATGGAAATACACACTAATAAGTTTCTAATAGGTTGTTGAAAGAGTAGACTTTTGAAAGGAATTACTGGAATTACCAAATGTATTAAGATTTACATACAAGTTTTTGTTTTCAATCATACAGTAAGTGCATCAATTATCCAAAAAGAACACACTCAAATTTTGTTGACTGAAATTCAAAAAGGCATACAACAAACTTTTTTTAATTAAATTCTCCTCGGCACAGCGGGTTTGTTGATGTGTTTTGAATATGCAATCTCTAGAAAGTACTTATGTTTCTTATAATTAAAACATTAAGGCTTAGACTTGAACTAATAATTCCAATTGCTTTGTTTAGAAGTATCCTGAATTTGTTCATTTTTTTTTTTTTGAAATGTAGTTTTGACTGGAAGACTGTGTCCGGTGAACTCTCAAAATGTCTCAGTAGCATTTATTTATATGTATTCAATAAAGTTAAGAGCTCTTACACACTGAGATATGCGAGGTATTTAGTTTCTTCAATTACAGCTATAATAAAATCAAACTTGTCAGAAAGGCTAATATGAATCTTCTCCATAATTTTATTCTCAATAATTTTTTCATCGTGCATCTTCATTTGGTTGATAAGCTACATAAACTTCGTAGATAAATTATTGAGGAAGTCTTAGAGGTATCAAACAAGTTGTTTCATGCCGGGATGACCTAATTTTTAATGGCCAGATTAGACCATGGTGTAGTGTTGCTTGTTGAACACTACACAAAATGGGTGCCCGGGCCATGTCATTCCAGACATGGCATGAAATGGATGCTCGGGACTTGTCATGCCTGCACGGGAGGGAACCTAGTATCTCTGCCCTACATGGCCCGTTGGCTCACATTTGTCAAACAGGCATGTCAAATCAAATCAGGTTGTGTCGGCTCTGGTTGGTAATGGCATGTCACTGCTACTAGTGATGGGCTAAATAGTGCACATCCACAATGGCATGTGGACTATGCTGTAGTATATAATTTATTTTTGATCATCTATTTTGTATAACTAAATATTTTTCTGTTGTAATATTTTATCATAAGTGCATGAATTAAAATATTGAAAGAGACTGTGAATGTAGCAATGAATAACAAAAGGGTCATGCTGCCTGGTTAGTGGGCCAAAAAATTTTTGAAATAAAATCTGGTTCATTCGAATTACCCAATCCACTCCAATCTCAGATATTAAAAACCTAAAAATATTTATTTTATATATATATATATATAATAATATATATTAGTACTATTCAGAGTGTGAAAGAGCATATAATTTTTGTTGTTGTAATATTTTTCTTTTGCGTTTCTTCGTTTCTCTTTTGATTCTGTAAATATCTTGGTTATTAATTTGTAAGAGCTTAATTGCTTTTCTGGTAGATGTAACTAGTCATGTTTAACGACTAGTAAACCACGTTATTTCTGCATATTTTTATTATAGTTTTGATATTTATATATAGCTGCTAAATTCATAGTTGATTATCATATTTGCAATCATAATTACAAGCAAAAACTAACATATACCATGACATGTTGTCCAACTCCTCATGTGACAAGGCACAGCCATAGCTCATAGTTAGCAGATAGCGGGCAATCCAGTGGATTGTGACGAATGGGCACCCAGTACTAGCACTGCATAGTGCAGTGCCGGATCCAATACTACTACATCAATGACTTTAATTTTTAAATTTATTAAAATTAAACTGTATGATAAATTAAAATGTATGATAAATTAAAATGAAGAAAAAGTATAACTCAATAAAAAGAATACATATATTTTATTTTCCCATCTTATGTTATCGTATGATAAATGATAATAAATTAAAAATTTTTAAAAGTAAGTAACAGTGGAACAACATCACATCATCAAAGGTAAAATAACACATCACACATCACATCCTAAATACTCATCATCCAACTATAATCTCAATATCCTAAATACTCATCTATTTGTGTTTATAATTATCACCAACTTAATATATTTAAATTTTTATTATCATCATGTAATAAGATAAAATAGTAATAAAAATCTAAGTATCGAAACAACTCACTCATATTTAATGAATCATTTTATTGTTTGCTCTAATACAATTGAATATTATAATTATTATATCCGAATATGATTTTCATGTCCATACTCAGATACTAGTTAGAACTATCATACCTAGTATTATAATATATAAATATATTATCTAATTTTTTATGAATCAAATCATCTAATTTTTCTGCTTGGTTCATGCGGGTAAATATATATTTTAATATATTTTCTCTCTTTGACTTTAACCCTGATATTTATACAGGCAACCAAGTAATAAATATATAAATAAATGATAAATATTTTAAATATTTAATTTCCATCTAAATAATTATGAAACTAAAATTAAGATATCCCCTATGCTGCTAAACATATTACTAATACTATATAAATACCTAAATGCAATACAAGTGGTAAAAGTGTGCACAAATGAGCACTTATTTGTTGTATCATTAAAAAATTAAAAATTTTCAAAAAAAAAAAAATTTCTCCAAATTTGAATCATCAATAATAAGTTTGTCATTCTTAATATTGAAGTAATCAAATATCACATACTTATAAGCAACGGTTGACTCTAACATCGAATAAGTATAATTCAAATGATATCATAAACATTTGGAATTTTTTTTGACTTATTGACAAATATTGAGTATGAAATTTATGTTGTTTACTAGATGTCTTATAATATTTTAGTAAATTTTTTTATGCAGGAAAATAACTTTTTTTGTTTATACTATTTGGTTAATTATGTGACACATATACTTAACATGAAAAATATCAAATAAGGACTAGTTTCTAATGATTTTAATAAATATATTAATCACAACACCATTATTTGAAACATTATCAAATATATATTAAAAGAATTATCAAATATATATCAAATATATATTAATAATTATATTCTATAAAGATCCACATCAAAAATTCATATACGACGTAATCATCATGAGAATGGAGTCTCATAAAATCTTTAAATTTTTTTATTTAATTTTCACTTAAAATCAACATAGTTGATGGTGAGGTATTATCACAAGTAGTCAATATGTCTAACGTCATAGACATCACTTTATTATGTTTCGTAAGTTCATTAATTATAAAATATTTTTCTAATTTAAAATATTTTATTAAATCATTTCTACTTATTGACCTAGGAATTTTATGATAAACAAGTTAGAAGTAATTTTCATATTTTAAATCACTCTAGGATCTTCCAAATAACTAATTAAAAGATTCATATAAATAATCAATTATATTAAATCTTTTCTCTCAAAATCATTGTAGTAAATGAAATGGGATAATGAACCTAAAGTTAATCGAACTTCAAAAACTTCATTACTATATTATATTTGGATGAGATCTAATATATTATATTTTTGGTGCATTAATAAAAATATCTATTAATATGAACAATGTCATCAATATTCATACATGTATATATTTTTTTATAATATATACATAGTATTGAATCTTCTTCAACAACCCTATTATTTTGATTTTAAATTATATAAAAATAAGTAAAAATAACTTAAGTTTAATTATTTTTAAATTTTTTAGGTACTTAAATGGAGATAATGAGAAAAAATATAGCTTCAACCTCAAACAACTCAATTAGATTGTCGTTATTATTAATTTTTAGGGTCTAATTCATTTTTATTAAATTTTTTATTTATTATTTTTTAATTATATGACATTGGACTAAAAATTTAAAAATGAGAAGTATTTTTTAATTTATTACTAACTCTTGATATATTTATTGATCTAACAATTAATAAAAAAATATATATTTCTAACACAATTACAATGTGTATCATAATTTATGTGTACCAAACACTTTGAATTTCATTTCATTTTTTCGTGTTTGACAGTCATTTCCCATCACCAAACTAACAGCAAGGCTTAACAATATTAAAATTATATATTATTAAAAAATCAACACAAATGAGCACAATCAATTTTAAATAGAGAATGAGAGAAAAGGGGAATTTATTGATTAATTATAAAAAATAAAATACATCAATATCCTATTATAAAATTTTTTTATTAAAATATATATTTTGAAATTTTTTAATATTAATTATGGTAGAAATAAGACAACCATCATTTCTACTATTAAGCCATTAGATTCAATCTGATGGCTCAAATAAATTGAATAAAAGTTATTTTTTATTAGACCCAACAAAACAACAACATGCACTATCATGTCGAAGTCATGACGAGGCATCAGAATGAACAAATTAAAATGCAATCATTTTTAAAATGTTTGCTTTTTTTTTTACAATATGGTCGTGTCATGGAACATGCCAGTGTGTCAAGCATATGTGTTTAAATGTGTCAAATGGGCTGGGCCGAGATGGCCTGGCACGATAATGACCGATGCCCATGCCCGTGCCAAATCTGCTCATGGTATGGCTCATGTCGTGCCGTGCCGAGGCCAACTGAGTCTCGTGCCGGGCCTAACAGGGCTAAGTACCGAGGTTCGTGGGCACGGTTACTTAGCATGAGCCGAGAATGACCCCAAGCCCTCAATGGATCCAAAAATTCCATAGGGGCGCAAAGCCCCGAAACGGGCCCGTGGTTTTTTTGGCCCGAGTCTGAGTTCATCCCCTCAACAGAAAAATTAAAAAAAATTGAATGTAAGCCATTGGATCTCACCCCCAATGACTATGAGATAGAATCCAATTGCCCAGATGATTCTACCTCAAATTAATCATTAAAATTAATAAAAAATCAAAAAAAAAATTTTAAAAAAATCTTTTTATTAATCTATAAACCACCGCTCCCTAAGAATTACGTTTTTCAAAAACATAAATCTCTCAATTCTCATTTTCTCTCTCTCTCCTAAATTTCTCTCTCAAATATCGAGATTTCAACTCGGCTTTTCAGGACTCGCAACTCGGCCTCGATTTTGGTTGGTGTTTGGACTTTATATTTGTGGTGCACGTGCTTTACGCTACTTTACAAGTATTTTATTTTTTTAATTAGTTAATTGTTAACCTAATTTTAAAAAACATTAATATTTAGTAGTCTTTCACTTTCTCACTCTCTACTCTACCCACTTGTCTAAAAAAATGACAAATATAATTTAAATAACGAAAATAAAATTAATTTAGATTTAGAAAAAAAAAATCCAACGCAAAGGTACGAGGTTGCCGAAACTTTGGTTTATCCAATTGCCTCGACCCAAATATCTAAAAAGCAAAAAACTAAAGTGACTTCAAGTATCTGGACTAACTTTAATATAATAAAACAAAAATATATTAAGGATATCGATGAAGAATAAGCACAATGTAAATATTAGAAGAAAATTTTAAGTTATAAGAAATCGTATGGAACTAAACACCTTAAGAGACATACCAAATAATACACCAAAAAATATGGATTATTGATGACGTTGCCACTTAATGCTTGATAGTTAATGATTTCTAAATTACAACACTTATGCTTGTGTCTAATTCTCATTTTTGATTTCAATGCACTCAAAAATTTATTTACATTGTATTTACTATTTGATTTTGTTTTGTTTTGTCATTTGTGTGTCTGTTTCAAACTTGCTGTATTTATTTAATTTTTGGTTGTGAATGATGTTTAAAACTTGAAGCTTGAATATTTATTTTTTTTATTTTTACTTTGCATTCAATTTAAAATTTTATTCATATTTAAGTTTTAATATTTTATTAATTCATATCTAAATTTAAATTCTAATTATTAAAAAATAAAAATAATTAACATTAAAAAAAACTTTAAAAATATTAAAATTTTATAATTTATAATTTAAAAATTTTTAAACATAAATTATATAATTATTACATAAAAAATAATATAATTTAAAAAAAATATTTAATTTTAAAAACTAGCCCGTATGGGCCCGACCCAGCATAGCATTTTAAATAGCCAGTCCTATGGGTCGGGTCGGGTCTGGCCTAAAGAAACTATGTCGGGTCATGCATGGCACGATTACTGTACCATGTCATGCCTAATCCAGCATGATATCCAGATTGGGCGGCCTAAAACTAGGTCAGCCCGGCCCATTTGACACCTCTACATGAGCTACTTTGGGAAAGAAATAAAGCCCATATAGGCTTGGCCCAACACGACACGAGTTATGCTACGAGCCAACATGATAATAATCCAGGCATGATTCTAGACCATGTTAGGCTAGGCTAGGCTAGGTTAGGCTAGACACGATTGAATCATATCATGCCTCGTGTCATACGCAAGCCACCCGACCAACTTGACACATTTAAGAAATATATTTTTTTTATCTTCATGTTTTCTAAGTCTCTTCTCAAAGATTGTTGCTTCACTGCTGGCAACCTTTTGGCTCATTAGAATTCTTTCTACAAAAGATCCCAAAATTCTTTGACTTTTGTTGATCTCATGATTTTTAAAAATATATTATTATTTATCCTTTGCTAAGGTTGATGTATCAGCTGTTTCATTATACTCATCTCTAACCAAGTCTCATGCATCTTGAAAAATAAATAGGATCTTCATCTTTACACTCCATAAATTATAATTTTCTCCTTTGAATAAATGAATTGTAAGCAGAGCTGCAGCTAGAGTTAAGAAAATTTGGACTAAAACAGCTTAGATTTCATTTTTGGGACTTGAGTTTCTAAGATTGCGATCTAGGTTACTGCTTGCATAATTGTTTCAATTTGCTTCATATCTGACTCTTTGCCTTTAGATCTTATATATTTAATACAATTTCTTTGAAGATCACACTTGATTTCAAATTGGGTCAAAGGAACCCTAGCAGATCGCATATTATAGATCTATTGAAATAGATCTCATAATCTCTTAAGATACTTTGAAATAGATGAGTGAAAATTCTAATTTAAAAAAAAAAAAGAATCGCTAGTTTTATGGATCGTTTGCTCTGATAGAAGATGTTAGCAATTGGATTTGCAGAGCTTCGTGAGCCTTCGAGGCTTTCAGAAGAAGAAAAATAAAGAGAGAGAGAGAGAGAGACATACGAAAAAAAAAAAACAAGTGCCATCCAAAAAAAATGAAAACAATAAGATATATTTCTCTGTCCAACATGTTTTTCAATAAAGCAAACAATAAAATAAAATAAATAACAAAACACATTAAATGTTAGATTCTTAAATTTAATGGCAGGCATATCACCTTGTATTAACAGATTATATACATTTTCATGATCATACAATTCAATTATAGCATATAATTCATTCATGCAGATGCAGTCAATAACATTGGGTCATCTTTGGGCACTTTTACACCTTCACCAGGCAACTTTCTGTAAATCTCTACGTGCACTGAATCAGCTAAGTCACTGCCATGTTTCTTTAAAGGCATCTTCAAATATCAAAAATTCTGCAACAATCTGCTTTGCCTTACAATGGCAAATGAAGATGGAACATACATGCATGCATGCATTTATGCATGATGCATACCATCAATCCAAAGGTACAACATAGCTTTCAGCTTTTAAAATCAACCCACATGTGCTTGAATAGCCTCCTAGCCTCGTACATCAAAGCACAGTGTATTTTGGATCACTACCCAATTCTCCCAAGTCTTTTGAATAGCACCTTCACTAACTTCATTCTCTCATGCCAGAACATGTTTGCTTGGAGGATTCAACTTGCTCAACTTGAGCAATGATCTCCAATTTCTAGGCATCGATGATCTCCAAGTTGAGCAATGATCTCCCAAGTCGCATATCTAGATTTTTTTACTTTCAACAATATTTTTATAACACTTCTACTATTTTCAAGCATGGGAAAGCGATGACGATGCCTCCTATGTCATCAATGCAGTGGACATCATCGGCTACACCACTAATTTGTGCTTTCTATCACACATAATGATTTGCATCTTTTCCCCCTATGATTTGCAGCCCTCACTCACCCACATTTACCCTTAGGATCTACTTTTCATCTAGGATTGGCTTTGATGCCATATAGGATTCTTCAATCAAACAACTATACTAAACTCAAAAACTATCTACAAAATTACGTACAAACAATGCCCTTATATTACGTACATATCTGATTGGGATAGCCAACATATCAGACACCCATATCAATACCATAATAAAATAAAAAATACAATAATAATAAATAAAATATATAGTTGAAAACTATGTATTCTTATGTTTTTTTTCTCTTTGCTCTTCTCACTCATTCTTTTCTTTACCTGATTGTTGTCAAAACCCTAATGATTCCACGTTGGACAAATACACACTACCTCTAGTAGACTCTAATGAATAATACGACCATTTTTGAATACTAAAGTAATCAATAAAAATATATTTTATCACATTAAATATTAATTTATGATATCTTATGGAGAAATCCTATATAATCCAATTACTCCCAAAACTTCTGAGTAAAGCTAAATAATTTCTATTCATCGTATAAAATATGAAATGAATTACGTGAGAAATGATAAAAAAAAATACTTAAGAACATATCTACCAAAGAGGAGTGTCCTAGTGATTTCAATCTAATCCATATTCTTTTTTTCTACAACTCATCTTTATGATGATATGTTAACACAAAAAATCTAACGCATGCATCATGATTAATTATGTATGTACTAAAATTATCTGCTATATACTATAATACATTATTAATTCTAATAATTTTTATATTTTTATTAAATTAATTTTTTAGAGATCATGACTTCATACGATGAAAATTACCATGTGCATTAAGTACATCATTTTTTTAATAAATTCATTTTATTTTTTTAAGATATAATTGAAAAATAAAAAAAAATTATGGCCTAAAATAAAAAAGTACTTTCTAAGAATTAATACCAAAAAAGAAAGTAAATAATGCTCACAATAAAAATCACAAAAGAACAAAAACAAAAAACTACAACTCCCCACATCAAGCTGGTATGTACAAGTCAATAACACCAAATATTCAAAAAATTAAAATAAATTGAAATCTCTTAAAGACCTTTATTAAGATTCTCATTGACTAATATGTTATGTGAATGTATGTTGTAGTAATGATCTCATCTAGAATTTTTTCTTATGAAAATATAATTCACCTCTAGGTATTTTATTCGCTGGTGAAATATTAAAATTTAGACCATGTCTTGTTATTTGACTGTCATAATAAAGAATAATAAAAGAAAAAAATACATATTCAATTTCATCAAATAAATATTACATTCTAATTATCTCATAAGTAACTATCATTATCACTCTAAACTATATATTTGTGCAAAATCTTAAAATTATTATCTATATATTACTTTTCAAGGAGATAATATTATTTCCAAAAAATATATAAAACACCATCTTAAACCTCATTTCAGTATATGGTAGTAGTCAACTCAAATTTAAATACCTAACTAATAGTAAATTTTCATGATTCCTGAAATAAATTCAAAATTTTAGAAATTTATTCACATACCTCAATTTATGAAATGCATCATTAAGATAAACCTACAAAGAAAAATCTACGAAATTATTAAATATATTAACTATGTAATTTGTATAGTATATTTGATATGATTACCGTCAAACATTTAATTTTTCTTATAAAATATTATATTAGTAGTAGAGCTAACTTGGGAGAACATATTAAAAGTGAAATAAATAACTAGATTAATAAAAATATCAGTTGAAATACAACTCAAAAGATAAATACATGCATAAATATCAAGTATATATCTCCTCTATGACAAGATAAAATATCTCTTAGAATAAATCATCGTTATGCCATGAAAATATCTATATCTCCTAATGTTCCTCTAAAAATATGTCTAAATATACTGATTGAGTTGGATGATATATAACTCGTCATCTTATAATCAAGATATCATCCACATAAACAATTAACAAAATTATCATATCATCAAAATTATTTCAAAATAATAAAGAAAAATAGGTAACATATATATATAACTATAACCTAATTAAAATAATTATCTATGAAAACCTCATAAACCAAGTTCTCAATAACCTCATAAACACCATCTTAAACCTCATTTCAGTATATGGTAGTAGTCAACTCAAATCTAAATACTTAACTAATAGTCAATTTTCATGATTCCTGAAAGAAATTCAAAATTTTAGAAATTTCTTCACATATCTCAATTTATGAAATGCATCATTAAGATGAACCTACAAAGAAAAATCTACGAAATTATTAAATATATTAACTATGTAATTTGTATAGTATATTTGATATGATAACAGTCAAACATTTAATTTTTCTTATAAAATATTATATTAGTAGTAGAGCTAACTTGAGAGAACATATTAAAAGTGAAATAAATAACTAAATTAATAAAAATATCAGTTAAAATACAACTCAAAAGATAAATACATGCATAAATATCAAGTATATATCTCCTCTATGACAAGATAAAATATCTCTTAGAATAAATCATCGTTATGCCATGAAAATATCTATATCTCCTAATGTTCCTCTAAAAATATGTCTAAATATACTGATTGAGTTGGATGATATATAACTCGTCATCTTATAATCAAGATATCATCCACATAAACAATTAACAAAATTATCATATCATCAAAATTATTTCAAAATAATAAAGAAAAATAGGTAACATATATATATAACTATAACCTAATTAAAATAATTATCTATGAAAACCTCATAAACCAAGTTCTCAATAACCTCATAAACACCATCTTAAACCTCATTTCAGTATATGGTAGTAGTCAACTCAAATCTAAATACTTAACTAATAGTCAATTTTCATGATTCCTGAAAGAAATTCAAAATTTTAGAAATTTCTTCACATATCTCAATTTATGAAATGCATCATTAAGATGAACCTACAAAGAAAAATCTACGAAATTATTAAATATATTAACTATGTAATTTGTATAGTATATTTGATATGATTACAGTCAAACATTTAATTTTTCTTATAAAATATAATATTAGTAGTAGAGCTAACTTGAGAGAACATATTAAAAGTGAAATAAATAACTAAATTAATAAAAATATCAGTTAAAATACAACTCAAAAGATAAATACATGCATAAATATCAAGTATATATCTCCTCTATGACAAGATAAAATATCTCTTAGAATAAATCATCGTTATGCCATGAAAATATCTATATCTCCTAATGTTCCTCTAAAAATATGTCTAAATATACTGATTGAGTTGGATGATATATAACTCGTCATCTTATAATCAAGATATCATCCACATAAACAATTAACAAAATTATCATATCATCAAAATTATTTCAAAATAATAAAGAAAAATAGGTAACATATATATATAACTATAACCTAATTAAAATAATTATCTATGAAAACCTCATAAACCAAGTTCTCAATAACCTCATAAACACCATCTTAAACCTCATTTCAGTATATGGTAGTAGTCAACTCAAATCTAAATACTTAACTAATAGTCAATTTTCATGATTCCTGAAAGAAATTCAAAATTTTAGAAATTTCTTCACATATCTCAATTTATGAAATGCATCATTAAGATGAACCTACAAAGAAAAATCTACGAAATTATTAAATATATTAACTATGTAATTTGTATAGTATATTTGATATGATTACAGTCAAACATTTAATTTTTCTTATAAAATATTATATTAGTAGTAGAGCTAACTTGAGAGAACATATTAAAAGTGAAATAAATAACTAAATTAATAAAAATATCAGTTAAAATACAACTCAAAAGATAAATACATGCATAAATATCAAGTATATCTCCTCTATGACAAGATAAAATATCTCTTAGAATAAATCATCGTTATGCCATGAAAATATCTATATCTCCTAATGTTCCTCTAAAAATATGTCTAAATATACTGATTGAGTTGGATGATATATAACTCGTCATCTTATAATCAAGATATCATCCACATAAACAATTAACAAAATTATCATATCATCAAAATTATTTCAAAATAATAAAGAAAAATAGGTAACATATATATATAACTATAACCTAATTAAAATAATTATCTATGAAAACCTCATAAACCAAGTTCTCAATAACTACTTCAGGTCATATAATATCTTTCAAAATATATAGATTACATCTTATTATGCTGCTCAAAACCTAAGTGCATACTTTATATATACTTATTCATCAAGTTCATTATAAAAAAAATTTATTATTCATGCCTATCTGGAATATTCTCTAATTGTGAGATACTGCAAAAGAAATACAAATTTATACAGAGATTATTTTGGTCACTAAAATAATATTTTGGTAATCCACATAAAATATTTGAGTGAATCTCTTTCCTACAAGTCTCACCTGAAGATGCTCTATTTTTACATTTGTCTTCATAATGAACATCACTTCCAACCAATAATAGACATTTTCAAAGATCATTGCTCTAATTTATAAGCTTAATTAGAATGAAATGGAAGACATACATCTCTTCCATCATGATTTGATATTATCTTAAATAATATAATATAATACCTTGGAGTGAGACTTCGATATCCTAGCATAATCTAGAGAAATAATAAAAAATAAAAAAAAAATAAAATGAGAATATTTATTATATGATAGATTAAATGTTGAATACAACTTATCTGTCCATTAGGGAGAACGATCAAAAGATCAATATGAGAACGACTAGTTGTAGAATCATCTAGCCCCTCAGTAAGCTCATCTTTAATCTAAGCAAGCTGGTTATGCCTCTCTCTACTAGTAGAGAGTCTCTCTAGGCTCAATGCGACCTAAATTTTTTGATAAATATAATAACTAAATAGATGTAACATCATACTGAGTATTAGCATGCTTAGATATATCCAATGAGTAACTCAATTAACTAGTAGTCCAAACCGTATTATAAGTAAGGAAGAAAGCATAATATATCCAAGTATACTATCTAGATTTATATTCTTCTTAAGCTCATTTAAAAATAAATCCCAATCAAAAAAGATAATATCCAACCTCATTAAAATCTTACCAATATCTAATTAAAAATACATATATCCTCTTTGAATATTGAAGTGTCCAAAGAAAATATAACTCAAAATCCAAGATACTAACTTATCATATCCTAGAAAGTCATTGATATCAACCAATATATCAAAATTCTATGAGATAAGCCAAATAATTTATCTCTAAGATATCTAATTGATAAGCTATATGATAATTAAAACTACATCTTGCAAAAAATATGTCAAAACACTTTTTCTAAATAAAGATATGATAGTTATCTCAATGAGATATTTATTATTCCTTTAAGCAACTCAATTTTATTAGAAATCATGTTTTGATATGATAATAAATATTTTTATCCAAAAGTGAAGAATCTTGTATATAAAACTCATCAGACATAGTATCTCTAAATTTTGAGATAACATTATCAAGATATTAATCTATTCCAAAACTCATACTAAAGCAGGTGCTTCGTACACTGAGTATCATCTCCATCTCCATGAAAAATCTAAAAAATAAAAAAAATATAAAATATCTCAAAATAAAAATATACATGAATATTTTGAATAGTTATCAACAACAATAATCAAATATATACCTTACATTTTGATCATATCTCTACTATATTCATATGTATCTAAATATATTAGATTGAATGAATTCATATTCAAGTAAGACTGGTATACAATTTAGAAAATTGTAATAAACTTTCTTAATTGGCATACCTTATACTTTATCATCAAAATATGCTTAATAATAAAATACAGTATTCTCAATTTGACGAGTAATAAACGACCATCCAAAAAAAACACATGTTATAGATACAATGCACTCTCAAACATATAGAACAAAATTATACTATCAAAAATAGAATATATAATTTGCACTGCTTAATTTAAAATAGAATATTCTTCAATATCTCACAATCCTATAAAAAAATATTAGTAAAAGTAAAAATAAATTTAAAATTGAATTGACTATAAAAACAACTCAAAAAAAGTATATTAACAAGATAATTAAAAATAAGCAAGATGCACAAAAATAACATACCCAAACTAATAATTTTCATATCATTAACTTTTAAGTATTTATTATTAGCTAATATAATATTTTTTAATTATAAAAAAAATATAATTACTAGGATATAATTATCAATAATAAAAGTATTAACTCATGTGTCAATAATTTCAAAGTCTAAAATAAATATACGAGTAAAACAATCAATAATAACTAAAAAAAATTACTAGTTCCGTGAAGAGAACCTAAGTCAGGGGTCATTAACTTCATTTAAATTGGTGACAAAAATATCTTTTCATATGTTCAAAAAATCATGATTTCTCAAATAAAAATTACATAGTTAGGTTTTTTTGCAAACCCCAATTTCTATTTTTTTATAAATCTACTGATACCCTAGTTAAGGTTCAGCCCAAAATATCACCATATGCCCTCACGCCCCACCACCACATCCAATTAGGGTTGCTGTCCAAAAACACCGTTGCACACCACCACCACATGATTTCTATTTAGTTGTAGCAAGATTCTCTTATTTGAAATTATATTTACAATCACAAAAAATAGAATCTAATATTATAATGATTTCTATTTAGTTGTAGCAAGGTCCTCCTACTATAAAGATCAATAAATCATGTGACATTTTTTATAACATCACAAAAAAGAATTCATATAATTTTTACAACTCAATATGTCAATTTTTCATATCATTCTTTGACAAAATAAAATAGTAATCAATATTTGTGTATCTTAATAATTCACTCATATTTGACAAACTTTCTAATCATTTTCTTTCAATTAACAAAATGAAAAAATTATTATCTTCACATATAATATCACTCATTGAATATGATAATGATCTTCATACTCAGAGGCTCACGAAAAACACCGCTGCAAGCCATAACGACATGATTTCTATTTAGTTGTAGCAAAGTTTTCCTATATAAAATTATATTTACAATCACATAAAAATAGAATCTAATATAATAAGACACTAAAAAGATCAATAAGTGATGTATTATTTTAGATAATATGACAAAAAAGAATTCATATAATTTTCATAATTCAATATATTAAAATTTTTCATGTCAATATTTGACAAGATAAAATAATAGTCAATATTTGTGTATCTTATTAGCTCACTCATATTCGACAAACTTCTATATCATTTTTGTCCAACTAATTATCAAAAAAGTTATTATCTCCAAATATAATATCACTCTTTGAATATGATATCGATCTTCATACCCAGAGACTTACTAAAATTATCATATTTATTTTTATAATATTTAAATAAATTATCTAATAATTAATAAATTATACTACAAATTTTTTTTAATAATTTATACAAGTGAATATGAATTTAAAAGTATTTTTTACTTTTTCAACCTTAACCTAACATTCATACCGACAATTAAGCAATAGAAAAAAGAAATTAAAGACCAATATTACAAATACTTTCATTTTATAAGAATAATCACGTCTCCAAAAAATGAATGTACTCTATATTAGTTAAAGAAATTATTTATATTGCATATGCACTTAAGTATAATACATGGTGCATGAATATATACATACGAACACATATTTATCATATCATAAAAAAATTTATGAAATTTAAAAAGAAAAATTATATCTCAGTTTGATTCATTAATCATTATTTCACTAATTTTATTATTAATATATCTGGATACCTTCTATTAATAACCAACACCTGAATCTCACATTAACTATATACAATTCCAAGGATGTTTGATATCCAATGAGAACTTTTTTAGGCCAACTGACTTATATAAATTATAAAAAGCTTATGATTTGCTCGATGCCTTAATATATTTTATTATATTTCATATTTATTCTAATGAGCGAGAAATTATATTTAAGTTAGTTTATACTATTAAATTTATTATATAATATATTTATCTAACATAAAAAAATATTAAATAAGGAATCATCTATGATGATTATTATGAAAATACTTATTACAATATTATCATTTAAAATATTATCGAATATTATACTATATATTTTATTTTATATCTCATATTCTCTAAAAACTCTTAATAGACACTCATATATAACATGATCAATATGAGAGTAGAGTAAAGGTATCAAATAGGCTGAGCGGTTCAGGCCCAACCCAGAGCCTGGCCTTGTTCAGCCATGGTTGTCCCAGCACGACACGGTCTAGGACCGTGCCCGGGCCTGTGATTAGGCGGTCTCTCAGCACGACTCATGGCATGTTGTGTCGAGGGAATTAGGCCCGTGTGTCGTGTTAGGCAAGACCTGGGTGCCTAGCATGTGGGCACGATATTGGGCACATCAAGATTTAGGACCATGCCTGACTTGATGCTACAACATGGTGATGACACGAAGCTCAATGGGCAACATGGCAACCGCACGATGCCCAACGGGCAATGCGACGAGCAGAGCAAGTCAGCAGGAGCACTCGCTCAACTTTGAAAAGTGCCCATATCCTCAAATTCCAGCACGAACCAACCCAAAACCAGGCTGACTTCGAGTGGCGGGTCATGTCGACCTGCCCTCCAGGGAACTATACCATATCAAGCACAACATGCGGGCTCGTACAAGCTTAAAAATAGGTCATGCTGGCCCGGCATAGCCCATTTGACACCTATAGGATAGAGAAACTCATAAAATCTTAATATCTTTTTTATTTTATTTCTAATTATAATCAACAAAATAAATAATAATATATACGAATACATTATCATGTCCAATTTTAATATATGACATGAATGAGATTATTCTATTTTGTTTTCTAAAGTTCATTAATAACTAATTATTTTTTATTTTATTAATTTTTATTATGTTAATTTCACAAGTCAACCTATGAATCAAATGATAAGTAGACTAAAAATATTTCTACATACAACAATCTAGTCTAAAATTTTTCATAAATTTAGATAAAAAATACAATCTAGCAAAGAACTTAAGAATACATTCCCTTACAAACTCATTGCAATAAATAAAAAAAATATCAAAAATTAATCCAAATTCAATGATCTCATCTCTTAGTTGAATTTTTTTTAATATATATTTTTTGGTGAATTATTCAATATATATCCTAAAATGTCCAATCTCACTACTAATCTTATAAATATATATATTTTTATAATCTATACATCATACCGAATCATATTTTTTTGTCAATTTATCATTATATAAATAATTATTAATTTTATTTTCATAATAATACACCTTATTTTTATAATATATATATATTATAAATATAAAAATTGATCCAAATTCACTAAATTTTTTATTTTTAATAATCTTAAAGTAAATCCATACTAAAAATATTCATTTATTAATTCTTGATTTTTAGGTATTTGGACCAATGATGACTTATAACCCGACACAAATCTTTTGGTCAAGTTGTCATTATATAAATAAATATTAATTTTATTTTCATAATAATAATTATTTTCTATTTTTTTTAATTTTAGAAATATTTGAGTAAGAAAGATTTATTCACTTATTATATATATAATAAAAAATAATTGTGAAATTAAAAAATCACATACCTTGAATAACTTTACACCAGAATCCAAAACTGACAAACTGCAAATCCTCTACTATAATTCATTTTCCGTTGATCGTGCACACGTGACTCACCAATAATAATTTATATAATTTTTTACTATTCAAATAAAAAAAATACATAGTATTCGAGTATTAAGATTTTGAAAAAAAAAATAGAAAAAGAAAAAATTACAATTAAAATTTGTAAAATTTAAATATTAAATCAATTTTTTTTTGTGGACAAAAGCCCTGAACTACAGGACATAAGTCCATCAATCGAGATTATTATATTTAAAAAACAAATCTTTTTTTTAAATGGTAAAAACAATGTATGTCACTATCAATGCCCAACACGATAGGGACGTGTGTCGATGTCTTGCCGAAGGTCATTGCCATTAAGAAACAACACAAAATTTTTAAAAGGGATGCATGCGTGCCGCACTCTCAATTCTGAAAAGTTATTAAAAATAGATATGAAATCCATGCAACTTTATTTTTTTAATATCTACAGGATTCATGCATGAATTCCACACACGAGTCAGATCAGGTCAAGTTCTACTCCAACCCAAGTCCACAACTCGACATGACCTAACTTTGTCATTTAGTCGATCCATGTTTATGCTGCTCGTGCTAGTATTTCAAGCTATGCCGTGCTTCGACATAGGACCAAATGGGAAGACCCAATACAACATAACCTGACATGACCTAATTCAATCATTTAGTCAATCCAAGTTTGTGCTGCTCATATTAAAATTTTAGGTTGTGTCGTGCTTCAACATATGACCAAATGGGAAGACCCAACATGACGTAAGTCACGCCAAGGGTCAGCCTGCCTCTAATGATCGCAAGGTTCCTGGTCATGTTGTGTTGTGTCTAACATAACTTTTGTAGGTTATAACATAGGCCGAGTCTTGCCCATTTTCCATGTCTAGGTATTTTCAAATATTTGAAATAAATTACTAAAATAATTTCATTTTAGTGTCTAATACGACTTTCATATGGATTTGTATTTTACTAATAATATCTCACAAGTATATATGATATACTAACTAAACACAAAAAAAATATTTTTTTTCATTGTAATCATGAGAAATTATATATATATAATAGTTACCTAAATTTCAAGTAACACAATCATACATAATTTATAAATTAAGAAAGATATTATATGATATGAAATAATCATGAAATATTTTATTTGTGAGATTTTTATAATAATCACTTATTTTAAGTTACACAAATATAGTATAATTGTTGCTTTATTTTTCCAAAAAAAAAATTTATTGGCAATATGATTTTACTTATTTCATATATAGATCATATTCTAAATAGATGAGACAAGAATTAAGAATTATATAATTTGAAGAGAATTTTCACTCAATTATACTTTATTGATATATAGATAATATATTCCAAAAAATAAATTATTTTATCACAAATGAGATATACGATTAATATTATTATAGAGATTAATCTCTTTGATTGTGCTCTAACAGATAATCCTATTAATTCGTGTACATATTTTTTATCTAATATGACTCATTCAGATGACTCTACTATGTATAGGAGAATTATTTTAAAAATTAATTATATAACTATTATTACATTAAATTTAATTTATACAATCAATATAATTAATCATTTCATAAATTTTCCTAATATGTTCACTCAGACATAATTTTTTGTATTGTAAGATATTAAAATAAATTTCAAAGATTAAAGATCTATTTTAGTGATTATGTGTATTTAGAGTTAATCAATTACACAAATTCCAATTGAGCATCAACTTGCATTGAGAACAAGTCTACAATAAATTTTTATAATTTTATTTGAAGCGATCTTATCTCTTAGAAAAATATAAGACATAATTATTTTAACATCTTACACAAAGACATGTTTCAAAGTGATTACAATCATTATCTATAAAAAAATTTAGATATAACCCCTACTTGAAAAAATTGATTATTCATTTTCTTCTCCCATTATTTTATGTAATAGTTAAGAAGCAAAATATATAATATCCAATCCAATATTTTACAAACGGATAGAGTACAAAAAAATCAACTTTTTTTTCTTCATAAAAAAGATACAAGATGAAATTATTGCTACACTTTATATTCAAACATGAAAATAATTAGCAAACAACTTTGGCAAGGCCTTAGAAATGCCTTAACTAATATTTCTTTTCTCTAAATTTAATTTTTTGATACTCTACATATTATCTTAAAGGGGAGTGTTCCAATTTGTGATGTATTACTTTATTTCTTTTTTATTTTTATATTATGAATAAAAATATTCAACTTATGAGATGTTTCAATTTGTGTAGCCCATGTATAACTGCTTAGTTTGTACTTTTCTTTTTATGTGATTTCATTATTTCAATTGCTTTTATTTTGTTCCAATATGGAGATGACCATAGGATAATCAAATAGATAAGCAATTATGATTATTAATAAATGAGAAAGCTCAAAATTAAATAAAAATAAAAAATTAATACATATTTAAATTCACAAGTAAAAAGAAGATCATGTACAATGTAATTAAAAAATATTCAAAATAATAAATTAGAAACAATTCATAACTATCACATAAGATTAGTTTATCTTATAAAAATAAGATAAACTATTAATAACTTAAATATAGATAATAAAAAATATGCAAGTATTTATGGTTACTCCTTTATAAATTATAATATCTCATTGAATATCAACCATTATATTTCCATCAATTATTCATGTACACAAGATGATTTCAATCGAGAAAAATTATAAACAAAGTTCAAATTTAAATATACAATTCATGCAATCATTTTGATTATGGTCATAGCATTAGCATGTTCTTGATAAGAAATATACTTGGATTTGAACATGAGTTCATGGTGATTATAAACAAATACACGCCATAGGGAATGTCATGAGACTAGAATTTAGAAACAAAACTTGTAAAAAATGATAATATCATGTATGAAAACTTATAATTGGTTATGTATTTTCATATTGGTTTAAGGATGATAATAACGTTCAGAAAATGAATGATTTGTCTCGAATTCTAGGTCTATCACAAAGTAAGCTTCAAAAGATCTTAAATAAAAACACTGCGTTGATTCTTAGTGTGGCAAGTTTATGATCAGAATTCGATAAATCAAGCTTCAGATAACATTTTCAGCATTCGATAAACAGACATTAAATGACTTGCAAAGTTTTACTCAACAACTTTCGCCGTTACATTGGAATTCATGACAATTAGAATTTAGCTCCAAGCCACGTTATGAAAGTCGGATCTGATAGAACTTGCGAGATTAAAGAAATCCATGGGCTGGAAACGCGAATGGTGAGACAAAAAAGGATATGCCGCAATAATTGTAGAAAATGCATTTTCTGCCATGGATAATACTTCTCATTCGACACGCGGATGCGAATATGCGATTCCATTATAGACAACAGTATTTGAGATTATACAAAAAAAAAAAAAAAAGCAATTGAATATCAAGCACGTGAATTGAATCGAGTGCACATCGGTGAAAATCGACTGCAAATTGGAATATAATGACCAATTCATGTCCACCTGACCGATAGATTTGCGAAGCTGAAGGGCTAAATCTGTCACGTGAACCCTGAAATCTGCATGCTTAGCGCAGGTGCAGAGGCTCCTGTCATTTGTTTTTGTTTGGGAAAATATGTTTACAGAATCTAAAATAAAAATATTTACATTTTTGTCATTTATTTTAAACTTATTAAAATATAAAAATTTAAAGGAGCAAGATCAAAATTTTTATTTTTTTGGCTCCAAAACAATAAATGTTTTTGATTTTTAATTTTAGAAAAAAACAATTCTCGCCAAATTTTAAAACCAACTACAAACTTAAAAATTACTGCAAGGGTTGGATTTTTACTCAGAACCAACAAATTGATTTTGTGCCTAAAATCATTGAACCACTAACTTTAAATCATTTATTAAGTATAAATACGTGCACACACACACACACGCACACCCCACATAAATGTATTTAAATTAACAAATATATGAAATATAGATTAATATGTTGAACATAATCGCGACTATATTTTAGAGTTATGGATTCTTACTCAGATAAATGCAAAATCATAGAAGTATAAAAATGGAAGTTAGAATTTTCGAGAAAGATCTCACCTATTCTCCTTCTTCATCATGAAACATGTAAAAATTATGATAGCTATAAATCTTAAGGGTGAATTTTGTAGTCTAAAAGAGTTTCACATGCAAACAAGGAAAATATGAATCATGTCAATCCCTAGAGTTAGGATGTACGACTCTCAAACCCCTCTCGTCTAAGAATAAATCTAGGAATTGATATGAAATTTTGATGATTTATGATTTGTATATTAAAATTATGCGATACAATTATGATTTAATCATATTTTATGTTATTGATATTGATGAATATTAACTAAATAAAACTCAAATTAGGGTTTTAACTAATTATGATTTTGTGCGAAATTATTATTATGGATAGTGATGGGTAAATTATGATACTCACTAGTGCATACTATAAGAAGATGATGATAGTCCTACAAATTGTGATGCATGAGATAAACTCATGCATCAAATTCTAAAATTTATTTATATTAATCATTTTGAATATGATACTTACAAAGTTAAAAGTATATATTTTCCCACACTAATCTATTATACACATTTTAGAGGGATTGGTTCTCAATTGGGATTGATGTTATATAGAGTGTTCTCCTAAGAAATTCATCTTTAGTGTATGATGAATGTTATATGTTAATCAAACCCCTCAGTATTCGATAATTATATAATTATCGAGTAGGATAGTGATGGGCAATCATTAGGACATGTAATATGTGACGATTCACAATGTGGTGATAACCCTTGTGAGTTCCTTTACTCATATAGTTCTCACTGATAAAACTTGAAGAAAATATATATTAATTATGTGAGTATAAAATTTAAAAAGCAAAAAAGTATAAATACTTACAAATTATGTCAATTATTAATCTTTGAGATAATTAAGAATAAAGACCAATGAATTAATGTATACATATAAAGCAGTCATCAAGGATAATTGGTAAAATTTCATAAAAGGTATGAAATTATGAATAACCCTTATATATGGATAATTTATTATCTTAGTGGTGATGTACTGAGGGGACAACTACTAGGATACCATCATTGGAAAGAGCTTAATGATGCTAACCATCTCGTATCTTGATAGGGCGAAAAGTCTTTACACAACATCCTAATATTTTTTTTGTGTCTAGTATAATACATATCAAACTAATTAATAATATCACATAAATTAAATAACTGAACCCTATACCTAAGATTGTTTAATAATCTAAGTACCCAATATGCAAAAAAGGGTTTTGTTGAATAGTCGAATTAAATAAATGCACTTGTAGTATATATTATTATACTACTTATAAGATTGTTTAATAATCTAGTATAATTTATATGGTTGATTAAATTGGGCATAGTAACAAAATTGTAACATATAATGGCAAGACTATATAACAATGTGATAAGTCATCTCTACTATGTGGCCAGTTTGCACATCATGGTCATCTATGATCATGGACTATAAATGATGAAGATAAGAAGTTGCAGCTATTTCACAGCACCATAACTTTGTGGTACAAAGAGATTGTGCTTAAGTTATGGTCGTTGTTATTATCACAAATTCATATTATAGAAAGATCAATATATTGAAAAGATTCATGGTCATTTCCTAGAGTCGTAACCTCAAGCTGAAGAGAAGAAGATTGAAGTTGTGAATTTCTTTTGAAATATGTGGCTTCCTACTTAGAATAATGCAAAACCACTTGTATATAAAAGTTAGAGAATTTTTAGGGATATCACAGTTTATTCTTCTCCTCATCCACATAACAAGTAAAGTCACAGCAACTACATACTCTAAGGACAAATTTCACATTCCCTAGGAGTTACACAAGCAAACAAGGAATAGAGTCTTATGTCAATCCTTTGAAATTGGGGGATGTGATTTTCAAACCTCTCTCATCTAGGGACATATTTGAAAATGTATATAAAATTAGTGTTATCTAGGATTTATGATTTGAATTACATGGTTTAATCAGTTTGCACTATTGATACACTAATAGTTTGATTAATTTTATGTTATGGATATTTATGGATGATGACTAAATAGAACTTAAATTATAGTTGTAACTAATGATTAGTTTTGTGAGGTTGTGATGAATGGTAATAAGTAAACCACGAGGCTCACTTATGCATACGATATAAAGGTGGTGAGTCATTTCAATTATAATGTATGAGATAAACCTATATATCAATTACTAAAATATATTTATGTTAATAATCATGAGTATGATGTTCACAAAGTTAAAAATACAAAATTTTTTATACACTAATCCATTGTACAAGTCTTAGAGGGACTAATTCTCAATTGAGATAGATATCATATAGGATGTTCTCCTATGAGGTCACATTTAGCGTGAGAATTATATCATTATCAAGGAAGATAGTGAAACAATCCTTGAGATATGCATGTGTATGTCATGCTTTGCAAGATTGTAATAACCATTGCAATTTATTTGTACTCATATAGTTTCCACCAGTAAAAACTTAAGAGAAGTAATATTAATTATGTGAGTATGATAGTTATGAATTTAAAAGAATAAATTCTTACAAAATATGCTAATTATTAATCTTTATGATAATGGATGCTAATCATTAATTTCATCAATAACAATTGATGAAATTGTCTAAAAGATTATGATTAACTCTTGTATATGGATAAATAGTTTTTTTGATGGTGATGTACTAAGAGAATAATCATGAGATGACTATCATTGAGAATGGCTCAATAGTGATAACCACTTTGTATATAATTAGAATGAAGAAGTCATTGCACAATACCTAAACCTTTATTCTGTTTCCAACATAACATATGTCAACTGACTTAACTGCATAATAGCCGAATTATAGATAATCTTTGTGTAATTGAAATTCATATAAAATTTCATTATACTATATATATAAATCATATATTTGTGGATCTCAATTGACGAGATTCTCTTGTTAATGAGTTTTTGGGACATTACCCAACCTATTAAATTAAGCGGATAATAAACTCACAACATACATGCAAGGACTTATGGAGTACATGTGGTAGTATTATCTAAAATAAACATAATTTTAGATAATTGAGCAATCCCCAAATTTTATATGGTCTAAATTTGAAATTTTATCATGAAAATTTTTAAAAAATTAAATTTGGTAAGATACAAATTTAATTTTTTAAAGAAATGAACATCATAATTTAAATTTGAAAATATATTATGTGATTTCCATTGTATTCGATAACGAAGAGGAAATTAGGAGATTTAAAATACTGAAATTAAATGATTTCTATTAAAACTTTACTTATATCTAGGATTCATTTTATCCGAAAAGAAAGATAATATTACCTAATCGGGAAGAACAATTTGAGCAATGACTACTTCCATTTTTAAAGTTCTTGAGTATAAAAGCAACTTGTGAATCCTTCACCCTCGGTCGATTATTCTCATCTGAAGTGATTTTAGGTTAGGGATTCGAAAGGATCCAGGAGGAAGAAAAATTAGGGTTTGAGATACTCCATGAATCATATGACTAGGAATCTTTTTTTCACTTTTTTTTCTTTTTCTCATCTGTCACATGATCAATTAGAATCACAGTCTATAATTTTTGAGCTATTTTTTTTTCTCTTATCAAAATAATATTCAAAGTCTTTTTAGGTCCAATAATATCCCAACTACTTGGGCTTACCGTATAAATCATATTTATTCAATCAATTCTGTTAAAAAACATGTCCGCGGATAACCATTTTGTTAATAAATCATTGCTTAAAATTCCGATTCAATTCTTTTGACATACCCCTAACACAAAAAACAAGCTTAATTTATGGTCATGACTCAAATAGTTTAAATTTTAAATTTAACAAGAAATATTTCTTACTTCTTATCAAATATATGTATTATTCTCACCAACTACTATTACCCATTAATTTTTCTTGGGTATTTAAGATAACACAATATAACTATCCTTTTTTATTATAAAAAAAAACCATTGGATTGCATAAACATGATTTTTTTTTAAAAAAAGATGTCTTAAAAAATTAATCAAAAATGCCTTTATAATCACTTTTGTATGTGTAAAAAATAATAATCTCCCACTAAGAACATACAACCACTTCTACAAAATTTAATAAAAGTAGAAATACAAGTTTATCCAAAACAAAAAGCAAAAAAAGAAATAAAAAATACAAAATAAGAAAAATAAGAAAAACAATCAAATTAAGAAAAAAAAAAAGAAAGAAAAAAGAAAGATACAACCACATCTATTTATCTTTATTATATTTCTTATAAGAAAGATAATAAAGATTAGAAAGATGATAAAAAAGATAAGAAAGATAAGAAAAATAAGAAAAATAAGAAAAATATGAAAAATATGAAAACAAAAATAAAAAAAAATAATAAAAATAATAAAAATAAAAAAAATAAAAAAAAATAAAAAAAAATAAAAAAAAATAAAAAAAATAAAAAAAATAAAAAAAATAAAAAAATAAAAAATAAAAAAAATAAAAAAAATAAAAAAAATAAAAAAAATAAAAAAAATAAAAAAATAAAAAAAATAAAAAAAATAAAAAAAATAAAAAAAATAAAAAAAATAAAAAAAATAAAAAAAATAAAAAAAATAAAAAAAATAAAAAAAATAAAAAAAATAAAAAAAATAAAAAAAATAAAAAAAATAAAAAAAATAAAAAAAATAAAAAAAATAAAAAAATAAAAAAATAAAAAAATAAAAAAAATAAAAAAAATAAATAATAAATAAATAATAAATAAATAAATAAATTTAAAAAAGTTTACCCAAAAAATTCATGAACAACAAAATGGTGAGAGATTTAGAAATTGAGAAAAATATTTAATGAAGAAATGCTGTTATAGGATTGTCACACACGAAACTACTAGCTGAACAACATCACCTTCAAGTAGAAAATTGATAAAAAGGGCTCTATTGATGATGCTGCTGGACGACTACGCAAGATGCATCCTAGTCCTAGTAGAGAAGTTCCTTGAAAACAGGATCAACGGACCGTCCCCATCTTCCATGGTACAGCTCCAAAAGCTTCTCTGCGGGAGTTGCTCCTGTCAAACCAAACACAAGAATATTTAATATATTTTTTTCTTAATTTCCAAACACCAATTTGTACTCCAACAACATAAACCTCATTTTTTTTAAAAAAATATGTTTCTTAAATATACATATACAAATATGTAAATATACCAATTTATATATTTACATATATCATATTTAATAAAAATAAAAATATATATAAATATGGAAAAAAAATATATATATATATATATATATGAAATAATGAAATATAAAAAATTTAATACAAATATATGTAATATTACGGAGATAATAATCTCTCCTAGATATAGATTTCATACTAAGGAGGAGCCTTTTTTACTAGATATTATAGTTTTTTTTTTTGCCTTATACAATACTACAATAGACAAATTTTTTTTGTTATTTTGCAATTATAAATAAAAAATTATGTATGTTGCAATTATATAAAAATATAATCTTTAAGAAATAATTTCGCTAGCAAATTTAATTAAAAAAAAATAAAAATGATCATGTTCACCATGACGACTCGACAGAAAACACATACTAAAGATACTGAGAATATGCCCGTAAAAACCCAAGCAACCTAAACAAGAAGCTAAACATAAAATATAATTATTATATTATATTTTTTATTGAAAAAATTAAAAATAAAAAATAAAAAAAAAGTAGAAAATATAATTATTGACTATGACACATGCTGATACATACAAGTCCAGAACATCACGCTTAAATGAAATTAAAAAAAAAAAGTTGATGCCTCTTCAAAATCTCCATGAAGATGTCTGCTAGCGGTCCTATTGTCTGAATATATAATATAGCAATGATCTCATTGTAGAATTTCTGACTAAAGAAGAAGCAGTCCACATTTGTGTTTTGTCTGCTAGTGATTAATTATCATATAAAATAATAATAATTATAATAAAATATATTTAATCTCTATTGCAACTTTGTCAGAATATATAAGTAAACATAAATTCACACACACACACACACACACAAACTAGAGGTGTCAAACGGGCTGTACCGGGTAAGCCCGGCCCATTTTTTAGAGCATGGTCGTGCTTTCGTACCGGGCTATGCACGGCACGGTTTATAAAAGCCAGGCCCAGTTGGGCCAAACCTGAACGTACGGGCCAGGTTAAATTTTTTTTTTAATTTTATAGTTTTAGATTTTAGTTTAATTATAAAATATTTTAAATTATATATAACATTATAGATAATATATAATATAATAAATTAATAAAATGAATATTATTTAAAATTTATTAATTTACAAAGTTAAAATTTTTTTTTATAATTTAAAATAAAATTAGTTTATAACTTATTAAAATTAAATAATAGAGTTATAAATTTTTAAATGAAAAAATAAATCAAAAAAAATAAATAAATCAAAAAATTTTGCTAAAAAAAATTAAAAATAAAAAAAACAAAAACAAACCAAATGAAAAATGACCAATCAGCCAGTAGATACCGAGGGTCTGAACCAAACAAATTAAAAAGTTTCAACGTAAAGTATAAATAAAGCGTACAATCAATAAAAAATAAAACATCAAAAACAAAAAACAGTGAATTATCATCAATCGTCAATCGGCATATCATGAGCATCATCAGCCACAACATCAAGATCAGTATTATATTAATCATTATCATCAGTAATCAACTCCTCCACTTTCGCAGTGAATGCGGCTGCAGTCCTTGTCCCAGTCCAAGCTCCAGCACGATCATGGATACTAAACCTCGAATCCTCCCAATCCTTCAATAAGCCAAGGCCTCAATAATATCTGGACGTAATCTGAATCTCCTATCTGAAATCACGTTCACTGCAACAGAAAAAGCAAACTTCGATGCTACGCTCGACACCGGAAGAGTCAATAGATCCCGTGTCATCCTAGATAGCACGGGAAAGGTGGACTCATATGATTTCTACCACTGTAATATATCAAGATTCTTAGTATCAGAATGTGATAGGATTGAACAGTAATCGGTATCTAAGTACAAAGAAAGCTTACTCCTATGTAATGGTTCACCCCGATATTTCCCCCTCGCTAGCTAAATGAAAAAATCTTCATTTCCGAACAAGTTATCCATGTCCATAATCACAATCTCACCACTATCACCATACCTAGTATCGTAGTATTTGAACAGGTCAGTCAACTTCTCGTGAATGAACCTTTCAGGTGACTCTTCCATGTTCATGCATGAGGAAATATAAGTCTTGGTATTTTCTATCCCTTCCACCTTAATCCTAGGGTCTATGCATGCAGTGAGACAATATAGAGATGAAACGGTTGACCAGTACTTCAAGTACTTGGTTTCCATCTCTACAACCATATGGCTAGGTGTCGGGTCAGCTCGATACTTCCTAAACATGCTACTAATATTACATATGCACCTGAGTGCAATGCAAGTCGTTAGTATATAAACTGACGAACACATGTTCGTCGTGTCATAAAAAATATTCAGGAATTTCATAAATAAAATTCCTGAAGCCCAGTCAGTGTCGTCAATAATAAGTTCGTCACTCTTACAATTTACGTAGTCAGATATCACGTGTTTGTATCCAACACATGATTCCAACATCAGATACTTGTAATTCCAACGATGTTTCACATCTGATTAAAATCTCTTCTTCTTAAGATTCACAGACAAACAAAAACTACCTAACTCTTGTTATCTGCGAGGAGCACGAATATATTTTAGTGCATTACGTGTATTATCCAATGCATGGGAATACACCTTCATACTCATTTGAACAATCAGGTTAATCACGTGACATATGCATTTGACATGAAAAATCTCTCCTAATGGTGTGTCTCTAATATTCCTAACAAACATGTTAATCGCTACTCCATTATTAGATGCGTTATCGAATGTGATACTAAAAATTTTATTTTGAATTTTATATTCCCTAGAGATTTTCATCATACACTCAAAAATGGCTGAGCCATCAAGAGGATGAAGAATCTCAGAGAATCCTAAAATTTTTTTATTCATAGTCTAGTTAGAATCAACATAATGACTGGTGAGACATGCATAAGATGATTCATCGTGACTTGTCCAGATATCGGACGTCACGGACACCACTCTACTATATGTCATAAATTCATTAATTATTTTTTGTTTTTCTAACTTATATATTTTTAGTAAGTCATTCCTAGATGTGGACCTAGGAATCCTACGATAAGCATACTGAAAATATGTTTGCATTATGCGCACTACCCTTGTATCTTTCTAAAATCTGATCGGAAGACCCATCGATGCGATAAGTCTGACCATGTCATCCCTACCCAACTCGCCGGAGTATATGAAGGGAGTAAATTGAGACTGAACTCGATCTAGTTTCAAAAAATACAGTGCTAATTTGGGTTTGCCTAGAATCTAATGGACCATATTTTTTGGTACATAATTCGACATGCCTCTTGAGGTACGCAGTCCTAAACAAACTCTTACATGTTAAAATTATCATACAATATTTTTACTGTGTCATTTCTTCTTCCTCACTCTTAATATTTTTTTATTTTTTTATATTAAAAAGAGTCCAAGCTACAGAAGTCCTCCTAGTTTTTTAATTTTTAGAAGTTTGGGTTGAGACGACTGGAGAAACCAATGTTTCAGCAGCCTCAGACCTCTGTCTAAAATTTTCATTTTCTAAATTTAAATATATTTCATTAGTATTTATCATTTTTAATATTTTTGTTAAACAAGACACTTATTTATAGACTAGATGATAGATTTTAAATTTAACTATTTTAGGTCTAGAGAGAGAGAGACTAGAGAGAGAGAGTAAAAAATATATAAAATAAATTACCCGGTAAAACAGTCAGGTCAATCATATGAACGATGCACCATAGTCTAATTCAAAACTCAAAACTCAAGTTGAGATTCCCGAAAAGCCAAGCCAAATGATGAAATCCCGACTTCCTAAGAGTGAAAAGCAAGATTTTTGAGAAAGAGAAAATATGAGATTTCAGAGAATAAATGTTATAGAAAGGGGAGTGAATTTTATATATTAAAGAAAATAATTTTTTTTTGATTTTTTTTAATTTTTTAGGGGGCATAATCATGAGGGCCGTTGGATTCTGCCCCCTAGTTCGAGGCGAGATCCAACGGCAAGAATTTAATTATTTTTTTTGCCCGTGGGGTGGGGGGGGGGGGGGAGGAATCGGGTCGGGTCTGATTGAACCCGACCCTCGGTATTTTTTGCGAGAAGGGGAAGCTTGGCTTGGCGTCGGCCTGAGTGTCCCGAGTCATAGTGAACCCACCCGTGACCCATGATTCGTGAGGGTGCGGGAAGCCAGGTCTGCGGGTTAGTGGGTGCGGGATGCTGGGCTAGGTGTGAACGGTGACCTTGACCGTGCCTATGGGTTGTGCCACGGGCCACTGAACCGTGTCGGGTCAGGAACGGCACGAGGCCCAGTTGGCCTCGGCACGACACGGTTTGTGCCTTACCCGGGCACGGCACGGGCATATTCATACATATGTATGTGTATAAAGTATATGCATATATGCATCGTATATATAAATAAGTATGCAAGTATACATACATACATACATATATATATATATATGCGTGTATGTATATATATAAATGAATGAGCTGATCAAGCTCATTCCATGGACTAGTTGTCAAAGTTTGTTCCAAGAATGAGAACTGATCATACATATGCATGATCACCTCTAATACATAAATAAATAAATAAATATGCAAACTTTTTCAAATATTAATAAATAAATAAATAAATATTAATACATATGTATGATCATACATATGTATTAGAGGTTGACACCTAATACATAAATAAAAAATCTAACATACTCAAACATCTAAATTGAAATGTTACCACGAAAGATAGACTATGCAATCCACTTTGCTCAATCTCAAAAATAAAAAATAAAAAAACTTTTTCCAAGTCTCCTAGCTATGGAAATAAATATTAATAAAAATAAAATAAAATATAAATTATCAGAAAAATAATTCACAAAAAATAAATTAATAGGATAATCAAAAATAATTAAGACATGATAAAAAAAAGTTATTTATACTTCTTTTTAATAAATATAAGTATCATAGTAGATAAACTTTGTGAAAACTCATGTATGTCTCTAATGGTCGACTCATCTCTCTCAATACAATGTAAATCTCTCAGCCTCCTATCTAGATATAATATCCAACAGTAATCTATGGTATGACTTAGTGGATACACTGGAATGAGTTTTTCTCTATATATCTATGCTATAATAATGTATATCCATATTATGTTATAAAATTATAATTTCTCACAAAAATAACTATAATTAGGGTTTTCACCCAAATCACCATCACTCGACACTGCGCGCCACAATGCATAACTACTACGTGCTTAGGATTACTCCCCATAGTCTATCATGATTTGTGCACCACTCTACATCACCAAGCATCATCGAGCATGTCTTTGTGCCGCCACCACACGTCTCTGCTTCCACAACCCACACAAACCTGTTGCCAATATATTTTGCAAATTTCTTTTTAACCTTCCTCAAATACTATGTTTGAATAAAATACCATTATATAATGAGTAAAAATAATTAGAAGACCAACATATCAGTTGCTCTCATCAAAAATACAAAAAAAAATTAAAAAAAAAACTCCCACAAGATTAATCATCATTTCACATATGAGAAGATCCATAATAGTTCTATATTAATACATTATCTGTCTACCAATGATCATATTATATATATATATATATATATAAAAACTAAACTGCTTAGAAGATTACCTATATCTTTCATTTCTTTCAACATGTATTTGTGTCTTTACACACACACACACACACACACACACAAACACACACACACACACACACAAACACACAAACACACCCACACACACGTGCATGTGCGTGCGTGCGTGTGTGTGTTTTGTATTTTTTTCAACTTAAAGAACTTTTCCTTTAGGTTTTGTTCAACAATTTGATTACTTGTACTAGCCACCACACCCACTTTATTGAGCAAAAAAAAAAGGAATAAAAAAGTAGGCAACACAGAGTAACAAAGTGTCTAGGATTACCTGTACTAGCCACCTTGGCTACCTCATTCAAGAAGTTTACTTCCTTATAGCCCCTCCTTTCTAAGCCATCCTACAGAAGAGTGGTTGTATCTCAAATAGAGCAAAATATCTCATTCAAGAAGTTTATCTGTGCTAATCACCTTGTCCAACATTAACACCAACTTACCTTGGCTAGTAGTAAAATGTCATCAACAACATTCCTCAGCGATCCATCTCGAAAAGGCGTCTTCAATCCCGACTTTGGAACCTACTAAAAACAAATTTCGTATCATGTATGATTTTTTATGAGAATACCTAACATATGAGCTGCCAAAATACTTTTTTTTTTTTTTAATATTTACAAGTATTGCGATTTATTATTTAATATTTTATTTATTTATTATATTATAGCTTTTTTATTTTTGAATGAGAGTACCCAATATGCAAACCGCAAGCTACCACAACCCTAGACAAGCATAATGGAGGCACACCTGTGCACGAGGGCGAAACTATGCACCACACGCGAGGGTGAGTATGTGTGAGTGCGTGGGTGTGTGCGTGTGGCAATGGGTGCATGCTCACATGCACGTTGAGTCTTGGAGCAAGATGGGCAATTTTCTTATTTTTTTTTTATTTTTTATTTTTTATGCTTTTGATAGAAACATTTGACGTATGAACTACTCTAGTTATACTTGTCTATTATAAAATTAAATTTATTATACGAATTTCATTATTTATATTATTTCATTTATTTTTCAACATTATTTTTATGACATGATATTAAGCCAACCCATTGCAAGCTGCAAATTGCAATAAATAAGAACACAACTGAAAACAAGATTTTGGTTGCTGATACATATCAGATGATTGAGACCACAGCTAAAAAAAATTGCACAGCAGCTCTACCAAGTAGCTACGCGACCATAAACAGTAGCAAAGTTACCATATTTCTCATCAATTGTCTCTCTCCAGGAGTCCAATCAGCTACCATGTCCAATACACATCGAAGTGAAATATCATCATACAATAATCCTACCTGACATCAGAAGCAAAACAGAAACAAGTTTACTTTATCTGCATATTTATGAGCAAAAAAAGGCTAGGAATTTATCACGAGAGCCAAACATCAGTATCAAGTGATTGTGGGCATATCATTCTACAAATATCAACAATCAATTTAGCTTATATGAGACAGATTGAGTAACACAAAAAAGACATATCATTCTACAAATATTGACAAACGAGGAGGTTATAATTATAATAGAGATAAAGATTAAGAGAGTCTCAGTTCAGCATACACACTAGTAAAAGATAAGTCACAACAAATATAATTCTCGAGAGTTATTCTAAAAAAAAAAAAGCCAAGAACACTAGACACATGAGAGGGACAAGAAGACTACCAGACCCATTCATGGATCATAATAGAGTTCTCCTATCACAACCCATATTGATTGCAGATATTCAAGTACTATAATACTTATGAATCATACCTTAATTTCAAACTCTTAAACTGTCAACTCGAGAGTCAATCAATACTCACATTAAAAATAATTATTCATTTTTTACTTTTTTTTTTTTTTGTTTATTGAGTATTATGATAGTCAATCACAATTCCTAAAAAATTATTAGTAAGATAATATTTAGTCTGGTCTTTTATTTCTTTATTGTATTTTGCTTATTTTGATCATTCAACTAGTATATTTCAATGAGTTGTTTTTCTAGAAAATTTAATTCTAGCTTTATGATTATTTTTACTGATATTTGTTAGCATGGTCAAAAGACTCTAAGGAAGAGATCATTTAGGTTTAAGTTAAGTGAATTGTATATTTTTTCTTATATGATAAAATATCATACTAAATGTTTGAAAATGATTGACTTGTTGCTTGTACATTTTTGACTTAGTCATTCATCACTGACCAATTTGAAAATATTATATCTTAATCATTGAGACTTTGTCAACCTTGAGTATAAGGTGTAATATTTAGAAAATATTTCAGAACTTCCTATCTTATATATCAAGGCAGTGTGAATAATAACATATTGAATCTGGTATACTCAAATATATGGAGACCTTTTTTAATGATTATTAACAATTTACATAGTTATTCCTTTTTCGCTCTACATCACGTATTTTTTAATTTTTAATTATTTCATAAAATAATAAAAAATTAAATTTACTAAAAATATAAAAAAAAAGAAATAATAACATATTATAGTATATGTCAGATATCTTTAACACTTATTGCATGGATCACAATATCATACATTATATTTCATATGTTAATATACCACAATATAATAAAATCATAGAGAAAAAAAATAGACATCTAGTTAATATAGCTCGGGCACTCCTCTTTAATAAGAGTGTTCCAAAGTAATTTTTTGAAAAAAATATTATTTTTATAACAAACTACCTCATCAACTAATTGTCTTCTTTTATCTTTTCTCACTGTGTTTCCTTTC
The DNA here is from genome assembly GCA_029783825.1 of Sapria himalayana. Classification (NCBI taxonomy): domain Eukaryota; kingdom Viridiplantae; phylum Streptophyta; class Magnoliopsida; order Malpighiales; family Rafflesiaceae; genus Sapria; species Sapria himalayana. The sequence continues at coordinate 1,242,255 of JAREIK010004892.1, forward strand.
AAATTCTACATCATAGAAAGAGATAGTTTGGGTAAACTTCATTTCTTCAAGATCATTCTTTAAGACATGATAAGATAATATAATGGACCCACAACCACATCCATTGTAGAATTTAAATTGAAAAATTTGTGACTTTCATTTTCATATTATTGTCAATCTTATTCCCAAGTTTTCCTATTTTTAATCAAACCTATTAGGATTTGCATTGGAATAGGTGAGAGAGATGAGAGAATGGAAGAGGAGTAGAAAAAAGAATAATATTATGTTTTCATTAATTAAGAAAAACATAACACATATATACTTAAATTTCAACAATCCACACATCAAGTATTCTTACAAAAACAAAATAAAAAAAAAACAATATAAATTACAAAAAAAAAAAAACAAAATTGAATATTGTTGCACGTGCACAAATTCTAGATGAAGAGAAGAGGACGCAAAACTCCACCACGTGCCATTATCTCCATTGTAGCATGCAGAGTACATGCAATGAGCATTGATGCTTATGATGTACAAATAAAGTGCCTCGTGCATGAGTAACTAGGTGAAACTAAGGTTTTAGTTTTGAAAGTTTTTTTCCTCTTGCACAAAAAGTGCACTTTGGTGAAGCTAAGGCTCAATGTATAATCTCCAATTTTTTTTTAGGTACTATAGGATATTGGATATATCGTGGGGGTGTTGTGCTTATTAGATTGTCTGTGAAATATCATAATTATGAACATTAAAATAAACTACTCGACAAATAAACTATCTAACAAAAATACAAATAAGAAAAGGTTACCCGGATACTCTTGCCTTATGACTGCGATGTAGCAGTCCATCGAGTTAGAATTAATCACAATTTCCTTATTTTGCATGACATACGAGATTCAGTAAAAATTAATATTATTATATTCATCACAGAGGACACAGATATATGATAAAGTTATTAAGTTTCTTGGAGTAATACTTGAGTACTAGAGAGTCCGCGTATGTGACTACTCATTTAATTTTTTCAGCCAAAATTGATGTTCCACAGAGTGATAGAAACGAAGATGCTTTTGGGCATGACATTCTCATATCACTAGAAATCAAGTTTTTAGTATTTCGCAGTTAGATTTTGATGATAAGAAAATTTTCACCAAATTAAAATTATATTATTGAACAATTCAATTTATATGAGAAATACTGAGTATCACTAAAGAGGCATCGAGTTCTACATGCACTAACAGTCAAGCAGATACTAGTCATAATAAAAACAAAGATGTGCATCAATTCAATGTATACACTAAAAGAGGATAGATCACATAATGAATAAGTTGTTGAGAGTTATTTTCAGAGAAAATACCAAGAGCACTACAAATAGCTAAGAGAGACAAGAAGACTATCTACTCATTCAAAGGTCCTTACAGATCGTCCCACCATAAATAATGTTGAAAATGGATATTGAAGATTCCTCCTAGTTGGGCAATGTCAAATTCTTTTTGATCTTTAGGTACTAGAATACTTTAATCAATCATTCCTTAATTTCATACTTTCTTTCCTACTTATATTAATGTTTATAATGTTTTTTTTCCTTTATTTATTTTATTGCACATAGAAGAACACCACATGTGGCCTATCTCAAGCCATTTTTCTATTAAATAAGAGCATTTCATTGTATTTTATTTGTGAGCTTATTTGTTATTGGATGTGGTTTTTTTAACATTGATGTTGAAAAACTTCACACCACTTCAAACTGGTACATACATATTAAAACACATAGCTCAAAGGAAAGAAAAAATAATTGTAATCCTCTAAGCACTTTTGTAAATATGTATGCAACATGCTCCAAGATAGGCACATAGGTGATAGCTATCAAAATGTCTTAAGCCTTATCTCATACTAAAATACAACTGATCTCGATATACTTTATTCACACGAGAAACATTGAATTAACAATAATAAATTAAATTGCTTGACTAATACAATAATATGTCACCAACTTAGTCAGTTCATCCTAAAAGTGACTAATTCACTTGTTACGAATAAATGGGAAAGTAAAAAAATACAATAATGCACTCTAAAAACATAATACAAGCACCATGATTATTATAGGTACACCTAAAGCCCATGCGTCACGACGCCCAAGCAAAATCACCTAGCTTGGTGAGAGGCACGAAGAATTGCAAAAGGCGCACAAGGTGCCTTGCGCATGCCTTGTCCAAGCACACGAGCATGTTCCCCAGGCACGCCAAGATATTCTTGCCCAAGCATGCCAGCTTATCATCATCTCGCATGCAGCAAGATTTGGCACGACTCAAACTATGCCAATCATGTATGCAAGCTGGCCAATGGCATGGATCGGGGCATGGAACACTAGGATGTCTAGGTCATGTGCTGCAAACATGCGGCACAACACTAACTGGAACACTAGCCTGTGCAAACCAATTTTAGCTCGAGTAACCAAACTAGACTATTCTAGACATGACCCAAACTAGTCTAGATTGACCACTAGTTAGACTAGGCTTGAGCCATGTCTATCAAACACGACCCAGATATAATGCATGAATCGTACTAAATTCTTTTTTAGAAGTGTCAACGAGGACATGCCGAGCAAGACACTGTACGACAGTCGTGTCATGCTTAGCACGACATAACTTAATAATGGTCAGCCCAGCACGGCCCGTATGACCCAACTCTGGCCGAATTTGAGCTAGGTTGCACTCAACTCACCATCTATATTCCAACCTAAGCCCTAGCTAGGACTTAATAAGTCGACCCACTTGGTAAGTTTTTTTAAATTATAGAATCATATCTATATTCCAGCCCAGACTTTAGTTAGGACTCTAAGACCAACTCGCACTCGACTCACCATCTCACCCCACACCCCATCAATAACTGATTGCAAAATTATGGATTAATTATTTTATTTTTTTTATAAATTTCATATTATAAGTCACCCTTTATGAGTTGTGACAGTAAATTATTTATTTATTTTACATAAATCATAAAAAAATAAATAAATTATCATAAATGTCAAAGTATAATAAATAATCAAAAATATTAAAAAAACAGATCCATCATTTATTATTCAATCTAAAAAAATAACACAAAGTCACAACAACAATAAAAAATAAAAATCATTAATTTCAATTATAATAATATAAGCTCAATTCAAATATCAATCGATATAAGTATACAATTGATCATTATCGCATAAATGTCTGATGGAATCACTAGCAACTGCAATGGACTCAATCTCTTCAAAGTCTCAGGAGCCATCATCTGCCAGTAACTCATTTTCTCTTGTTCCAGCACAATTCTGGATGTCAAACATCAAATCCTCTTAATCATTCACACATGCTGCCTTCACATTGATTGCAAGAGAAAAACCAGACTCCAATGTTATGCTCAACACAAGAGTTGGTAGATTCCGTACTATCTTAGATAATACAAGATAAGTAGACTCATATAATTTTCACAATTATAATATATCAAGATTCTTGTTATTATTATGTAATAGGATTGAACAATAAATAATATCTAAATACCGAGGCAGCTTATTTCTATTTGATGATCCACCCTAACATTTCTCCTCCTAACTGAATAGAAAAGTTATCATCTACGAATACGATATTCATGTTCGTACTTAGACCCTATGTATAACTACTATCATACCTAATATCTTATTATATAAATAACTCAGTTAATTTTTCATTAATAAACCTTTTACGTTGGTATTCCTGATTCATGCACGAAAATATACATATCAAAATATTCTCTACCCATTTCACTATAAACCTATAGTTTATGCATGTAGCCAAACAATAAAAAGATAGAATAGTAAACCAATACTTTAAGTACTTAGTTCTCATTTTAACAATTATGTCACTAAATGTTGGGTGATCTCCAAAGTCTAAACTTTTTAAACATGTCACTAATATTACATATGTACCTGAATTTAATACAAATATTAAGAGTATAAGCCAACAAACACATGTTCATCATGTCATAAAAAATTTTCAAGAAATCCATAAATAAAATTCCTAAATCTCAATCTCTGTCGTTAATAATAAGTTCGTCACTCTAACTATTGACATAATCATATATCACGTGTTTATATCCAACATATGACTACAACATTAGATATGTGTAATTTCAACGGTGTCTCATATTCATTTGGATTTTCTTATTTTTTAGACCCAGAGACCAATAGAGACTATCAAACTTTTGTTATTTGTTAAACATCTAATGATATTTTAGTGAATTACATATTTTTTATAAAGACAAAGAAATAACTTTCATTCTCGCTTGTACTATCAAGTTAATAACGTGACACATACATCTAATATGAAAAAAAATATAATTTTATTAGACATCACGGATATCACGAACACATACATCTAATATGAATTACATGTTTGCTAAACATAGATAATTCATTCGTCACGATTAGTCAGATATTAGACATCACGGACATCATGTCATTATATTCCCTAAATTCATTAATTATTATTTATTTTTCTAATTAATAATATTTTAGTATATCATTCCTACATGTTGACCTAGGAATCCTATAATATGCAAGTTAAAAATAAGTTTTCATAATATTGACTATCCTTGGATCCTCCAAAAATCTAATCGAATAACCCATTATGATGATCAATTTGATAATGTCTTCTCCCTAACTCGTTGTAGTATGTGAAGGGGGAACAACATAGAAGCTGAACTAGATCCAATCTTAAAGACTTCACTACTCATTTAGGTTTGCTTATAATCTAATACATTATATTCTTTGGTATAATATATGGCATATCTTTTTATGTGACCAGTCTCACACACATTTTTAGGTTGAAAGTATATATTTTATTACAATATTTACATTGTATCAATTCTTCATCGATATCCCTATTATTTTTATTTTGTATAATATTAAAATGAGTTCAAACTATAAATATTCTTCTAATTTTTTATTTTTTAGCTATTTGAGTTTGGGTTGAGGTCATGAAAAAAATATAATTTTGGTCTCGAACCTTTTCGTAGGATAATCAATATTAAAATTATCAACGTTAACGTTAATGTTAATCTCGTTATCAAAAAATTCACTATTTTCCATTTTAAATTTTATTAGATTATTAATTATATTCTAAATTCAATTTTTCTAATTAAAAATTATTTGATAATAAATTATTACTAAAAATAAAAACTAAATAAATTTTAAAAAATAATACTTATTTATGGAATACCAAATATAGATATGATAGAAAAAATCACACCGTTGACCGCCCGCACCACAATCCACTTTTTGTGTTTGATCCTGAGAGTAAAGCTGAAGCAAAAGCAAATAGTAAAACCAAGAGGAGAGAAACAAACTAGGAGAGAGAGAGAGAGAGAGAGAAACAAGATAGAGAGGAGAGCGAGATAAAGAGAGTGAGAAGTGAGAATGAGAGAAATAAGAGGAGAAAAACATTATATATATTAGAAAAAAAATTAAAAAAAATATATTTTTTATTTTTTTAATGAAAAATTGGACAAAAATCTGACAACTATCGGATCTTTTGCCCTAGCCGTTGAAAGTGCATCCAATAGTATGGATGTACTCAATTTTTATTTTTTATTTTGGACCATTAGGAGTTAGGTTAGCCATTAAGGCTGGCACGATACTAGAAGGTTTCATCAACATGGAGTCGAGTCGAGGCTTGGGTTCAGCTCGAAAGGGAGGGGATGTGTGTGCTGCCCCATGGTGCATCCAAGTGGGCCCGAACCATGCCACATAGACACCCTTAGCCAAACACAACGATTTTTTAAAACCCACCATTTGTAAAAGGTGGGGGTGAGCTTTTTTTTAAATAAAATACTAATTTTTAAAAAAGAACCAGGCAAGTCGGGCGAGGTCCAATCGAACCTCGCTTGAAACCAGGTATGAGCATGGAAGCCTACCATGCCTAAGGGCTAGGCAGCCGAGTCGTGCCTGGCCCAACAAGGCACGAGCCATGCCTTGAGCCGGCACGACACCAATCTAGGCATGATTCAGGACTATGTTGTGCCGGGCCAAGCACAGCTCAGCCGAGTTGTGCCCATGCCACCCGACCAACTTGCCACCTCTACCTGCTGAGTCAACATGGCCCAACATGGGCCACAAAAAATAATTTATGTCAGCCCGACTTGACTATTTTCACCTCTACATATCAATTTAATTTAAGTATAAACTCATTCAATTGAATAAACTCAAATATTGTATGATGACTAATAATGATTCGATTAAAGAATAATTTATGTATCTTATCATTTTTATTGATTACTTAAAAAATATATAAACATATCTTTTTCACGACAAATCACATGTTTCTTTATTTTTCTAATATTTCATAAAATTAAAAAAAAAATTGATAAAATATTAAAAATTAAGAAATATCAATATAATACAATAAATGTCAAGTAAAATTAATACTTATAGACCTCCCGCACTGACTATAAATATCAAACGAGTCATGTAATGTCGGCATGATCTAATTTTTTTCATGATAGATCACATGAAATAATGAAATGAAATAAATTTTTTATTTGAGACAAAAGAAATTGGATTACAAATGTCAATTTTTTTAATTATTTATTTCATTTTAATTTTTTAAAATGTAATATTTTTAATATATATTTCAATAAAAAATTTAAATATAAAAAATATGTTATGTTTTATTTGAATTTTTATTTTCACCCAAAAATAAAACCAAATATCTAAAATGACCAAAACATATATGGCCTTATTTCGAGTCTAGCACAAACCAGCATGGCCCAACACTATTGTGGATCAAATGGGCCGTGTTGGTATGACACATCCCGTTTAACACCTCTACCTCCATGTGATTTGCTCTTCCACCATTTCAATGAGAATGGGTTAATAAACAAAGATGTTATTGCAAATTTTTGTTTTCAATTTGAGATCCTCAACTAATTTAAAGGGAAGGGCAATTATAATATAGACAAAACTGACTTTCTACTACATGCATGTGATTTACATATAAAGATCAAACTCAGTGAACATGACTACCACCTAGCATAGGATCTTAAGAAGTTACTATTTAAATATTCTTATCCATGAAAACTCAATGAACATAGTAAATATCTCAATAGTCTACCATCTTTAGATGAAGATACTTGTTGACCATACCAAGAAAACTACTTATGCATAAAATATTTGAGGCTAAACAAAAAGTAAGTGGAAGGCTACATGCAAATAATATTTAATGTTTACAGAAACAATTCTCTTAACTAGAAAACAATGAAAAGATAAAACATAGAAAGGAGAGAATTATAAGAATGTAAGAGCAAAGGCCAATAATGCCTAGAAATAACTCCACAAATTCTAAGGAAATTTATGTATGTCAATGCTTCATATAATTCATTTACTAAATATAGAAGGGTATAACAAAATTATTTGATAACTAATCGTGCATTTATATTCATTCTAAAATCTAAATGTGTGCTCAAAATTAGGTGCAAGAGTGATATGCATTTAGAAAGACCATGCTTTTAGCCAACATGCATTTAAACAAGTTCTTTAGTACATGTTATAGAATGTAGTGGAGGTCATACCCAGTGCTGAACACTTCCTCTTCAGTACAAGATCTTAAAGATGTTAATATCTCAACAGTCATACTCTTGAAAGTCAAAAAATCTGTCTCATGAGTCTCGAATCCAAGACTCACTATTTTTGGACAAAAATATCTACCAACATTTGGAGGCATGATCTTCAACAGATAATTGCAAGAGAAAGATTTCTTAAATAATCAATCATCTCAGTATTATTTTTGCCCAAAATAAAATAGTAAACCCTATTATAATTAAAATTTCATAATTAATATTTTTCTTATATTTGATTGAAATTGATTACTCAAATATGATAAATCTCTTATAATTAAAAAATATTTCATTTCCCAACTATATTTATAACAAGAAAGTTGAGTGCATTTCAAAATCATACCTTCCAACACAATCAAAGTGTCAGAAAACAATGTTTTGGTGGGTACTATGCATGAAAATAGCACAAAAGCTAACTACCCAAAATGCTGGTAAAGCACAGAGCCTCCTCCAAGGCCCTCCATCAGCACCTCTCATCTCCAAGTATCTCTTTAACCTAACCTGTATGATAAGAGACACTGTTTTACCCAAAATGCATGAAAATAGCATCTTAATCAGCAAAAATACTGGCAATATGAGCCATAGATTACACAAAAAAATATCCCACAGCACGTATGATGTGTCCATGTGTGGCTGCTTTGACATTACGCATATGCCCATATTCTTATATTAGAGGTCATGCTTTCATATGATTGTCAATATCAGAGGAAAGAGACACTGGCCTCAGGAAATATTGTCGTCAAGTGATTCTCCCAATCACTAAGAGTTGGAAGTTCACCAATAAGGCAAGGAAGTTTTCCTGCCATGAAATCCTGAAAAGCACAAGGGCTGAAGTTTATTAATAATACCAGGCTCTAACAAAAAAAAAAAAAAAAAAAAACAGCAGGAAAAAGTTACAATACAAAAAAGTCTTAGATCATGTAACAGTTGAGAATAGAAACCCGAAATGACATTCCACTACAATCAATATACTTCTGTTTGCGATAAACAAAGTACATCGGCACATCAAGAGCATAGTCTACATACTGTTCAAACCTGCATAAAAGGTAGCAGAAAAAAAAAGACACTGAGTTCAATTCCACAAATGTGTTGAAAAATAGTGGATAGTAAACTGTGTAATAGAGTTCAATTCCACAAATCAGCCTGAACATACATGCCACACAAAATAATGTTTACATGGGTGATAATTAAATAACATAAAAACACTGTAATCATTGTCATGTACATGCATCTCTAGGGAAATAAATGAGAGAAGAAACTTGTTAAAATCATACCCAATATACAAGACTCTTATTTAGTACATAGTACATGAGAGGTTAATATGTCGACAGTCATACCCCAAAAAAATTAGAGAGATTAAAATATCGATAGTCATATTCCTAAAAATTAGAGAGATTAATATGTCAACAGTCTTACCCCTAAAAATTAGAGAAATCAATATGTTGACAGTTTTATCCCCAAAAATTAGAGAGATAAATATATCGACAATTTTATCCTTAAAAATTAGAGAGATTAATATGCTGGCAGTCGTATTTCCAAAAATTAAATAAATTAAAATGTTGACAGTCTCATCTCTAAAAATTAGAGAAATTGTATCTGATGAGTCTCAAGCTCGCAACTTATTACTATCGAACAAAAATATTTGCCATCACATAGAGACACAACATCTATATTTTAATGTACGTGTATTTCAGGATGCTTGGCTTGGTTGATCTGGACTACACCAGGTAGCTCGAATTGCCAGGTATGCTTGCAACCAAACAATCAATTCATCCAACATAAGATGCCAAGAAACTAAAAAACAACTAATTCTACTGACAACATAAGTAATATCTAGCTCATTCAATATCAAATAATCCTGTTTACCTATGATCATCACATATCAGATAGAATTAAATAAGGTTGAATAAAATATTAAAAATATATCTCAACTAATAAAGAAATATTGTATCCCCAGAGTATCAATTAAGATAATCATGCTTCCTTTTGAGACATTATCTCATTGATGATAATATAAAAGTATCAATTAGGTCAGACAACTAGCACCCAGCCCGAGGCATGGCATAGCACAACATACTCCAAGTTCGTGCTCGAACCTACATCGTTTGGCATGTAGCATGTTTCATGCCGTGTCGAGCCCATGAGGAATAATCTGCATGTCATCCCTGGCATGGCCAGTTACATTCAGCACGACCAACAAGAACAAATATGATTCATGCCTGACACGTGATTAACATGCTGGCATGTTAAAAAAAATGATTCGTGAATACACACCATTTTTTAATATTTTTTTATAAAGGAGGTGCATGCATTAGTGTGCCTACTGCCTAGTATAATATTGCAGCCAAGTATTCATCAACAGTGTCCTTCCAACATCAACAATGATTGTCGCTGTTACCATCAGAAATATTAATAAAAAAAAATTGTTTATATTTATAAGGCTTTGGATTTCCTAATATTTATGGACAAAATGTCAACAACTATTGAATTTATATCCAAATAAATAATAAAAAATATATTTTTTTAATTTAGAAAATTTTTATGAATAAAATGTTAATATTTTTTATTTTTTACACAAACTTTAAAATTTTTTCTCTTTCACTCAAAAAAACTCAATTATTCGATTATAGCATGCTTACATTATAGTGTTTTTTTTTTAATTTATAATTTAAATACAACATATTAAAATTGGCGGGCAAAAATTTTTATTGGCTTTGGCCATTTTTGGACTTGATGGGTACATAGGTAATAGGTTGAATGTCAAGATAACACAATTTTATTTGAAATAAATTTTTTGTATATAATATAATCAAAATATAATTCTCTCTTATTCAAAACTCTTTTAAAACTAAACTAAAAATAAAAAATAATAAATATTATAAAAATAATATAAACCTAGACATATGTGATAACAACCTGATCGACATATCTGAGATTGAGTTATCTCTTAGTAATAGGTCAATCTCAACCTCTGTACCTAAAAAAAATTAAGAATAAACTAATATTTATAGTATGTACTCACTCTAAGATAATTAAAAATATAAATTTTAAGGATATCAAAAAAAAATTCAGCACAATATATATATCATAACAAAACATTTACATGTATAAATACTAATGACACTGAATATTTTGGAAAACATATTAGAATAATATACAAAAAAATATAGTGCACCAAATTCTTGGCAAGCACAACAGAGTATAAATGATACAATCTTTGAATATGAATTAACTTCAAGTTCATTAATCCCTTTCATTTATCATCATGAGTTTACAAGAAAATACATGACTAAATTTTTTATTAACAAAAATTTTTCAATTACATTTTCAAAAAATCCTAGACAATGTCATCATATGTACACATATATCTAGCCCACTTATCATAGAATTTTTATGATTACTAATAAGAAAGACACAATAAAAAATAATAAAATAGAAAATAATTAATTATAAACAACCATAAAAAATAAAATGAAGTAGTCTCTATGATATAAAATAATAAAAATATTAAAATTTCATAAAATTTTTCATCATCTCGATGACTCGGCCATATATTAATATATGTCGAGGATATTTCAGCAAATGCAAGATATAAAATAAAATATTTAATATTATATTTAATAATATATTACATAATGATGTTGCTATAAATATGTTAGTGAGAATTATTATATATGATTCCTTAAGTAAGATATTTCATATTTGATATATGCTTCACACAACAAACTAATAGTACAAGTCAGCATAAAAATAACTTCTCCCATTAAAATATATATGAAATATACTAAAGTATTTGGTTATCTATAATATATATTCACTTGCATAAACTAATCACAACAAATAAAAAGTTTGATTTATGAATAATTAAGCAACATATTTAAATATTATAAAAATAAGCATTATAATTTTAGCGAGTATTCGAATAAAAAAATTAATACTATATTTGGAGATAATTTTTTAATTTAGTTAGTTAGATATAAATAATGAGATGATTCATAAAAAAAAAAAGAGTTATTGAGATACTTAGCCACTAATTATAATTAAATTTTATTATAAAGTAATAAAAAATTTTTGATATTTAGTTGATAGATATCATATGATTTCATATTTTTCATAGTATTTAAAAAAGGATGAGATCTTTTGATCAATTACAACCATTGAAGTATAAAATGATATAGAATCTACCCAGTAGCTAGGGTAGCATTAAAGTCTATTTTTTTGTGACTATGAAAGAATTTTCATATAAAGGGGGGTGATATAAAGTTTTGATATTTAGTTGATAGATATTATCAAAACTGTCATACTTAAAGGACTAATAAAATTCATAGATGAATTTTCAAGATAAAATAAAAAAACTACAAGTAAATTAAAATAAAAAATATATACGAATACAATAATACTCATACCAAAACTATAAGTTGTGATGATTCAAACCAAAGTATGTTTACATCTTTAACTTAAAAGATGAATCTTCAACTTAAAATACAGTGATCACTATTCTATTTTATCTTAAAGAAAGAAATATAATGATATATTAAGTTGATATGATTTAATCTTTCACTAGGTATCTAAAATGGCATGGATCTACTTATCCCTCTTCAATATCTAGCATAACAACAAAGTATATTTTTATGCTTATAAATATGATTTCAAATAAAATAATTATATTACGATCAGATATCATTGAAATAATATTTTCCTTAGAAGATCAAGATTATTTACAGATGAATCTTTAAGATAAAATAAAAGAGCTATAAGTGAAAAATAATATTACATTTTCAGATTTGTGCATTTTTTGTACTTTTTCTTATATTTCATATTAATGATATTTACAGTGTAATTTATTATTTACATAATAGTTGTATATGTTACATATATATATATATTATTAAATTTAGCTATAAAAATTAAAATTACTTATTTTTTGGGCAGCTGCCTAGGCCCCAGGTCAGGCAGGACCAGAAGGCAGATAGGAGCCAGGCTGCTGGGTCATTGTTAAAGGTTTCCTTGTTCACACTCACCTGCAGCCTGCTATCTATAGTGACTAACCCAAACTAGCCTAGGTTAGTCACAAACCGAGCCAAGTGTAAAAGAGTGTTTGGGATCCGTTATGTCAATTATACTAGGTTAAAACCATGCTCGGAATGACTCAGCAAGGTCAAATTCTTCAATCGGATCAGCAGGCTATGCCAAACAAGCCTTCCCAAAAGTTGTACCGGTATGGCATGGCCCGAAGGTAGGAATCATGTCATCTGACACAGCACGATAACCCTGTTAGGTCCTCAAATTTCCTAGGATAACAAACATGGTAAAATGAGAAATTTGTTCTACTTTAATAAGACTCAAGAACTGGTATCACTACAAAAATATCTATTAATAGTTACAGGTGATTTTTTATTATAAAAATAAATCTAGATAAAAAGATATATTACCTTAAGATAAAATTTATAATGAATGAGTTCACTCAAATATTATATATAGATTATCAAAATACTCTTTTCAGTAACCAACATACCTTCTATATTGATTCTTATTTCATTGACAGTATCTCATATATAAAAAATACATCATCTAGATGTGAAAAATAATTTTCTTTATTATAATCTTTAAGAATACATGTATATGAATGCATTGTATAATCTGAAATAGTCATTAAAAATCTAGTTTGAAAGATTTTCACAAAGTCACATTTTTTGAATTATACATGTGAATTACAAATTTTCTTTGTTTTTTATGGATAGGTCCTGTGACAGTATGATTTTATTTTTTATGTATGTTGATATTATAATTATGAAAGATAATAAATTATAAATCACTCAACACAAAAATATTTTCAATTATAAATTCAAATGAATAACATTAAAAAACTTGATAATTTCTTGATATAAGAATAATTTATTTTATGAGAGTGCATATCTTATCACAAAAAAAATATGCATTTCATACGCCTATTAAAATATAGATGTTTGTTTTTGAGGTTCTACTCCAAGAGATACTCTATTGATCAAGGCATAAATTTCTTATTTAATGTAACTCATGCAGTTGAATCTACTACTTATAAGAGAATCATATGAAAGATTATCTTAACATTATCAAATAAAATTTTGCCTATAAAATCAATATCATTAGTCATTTCCAAGATTTTCCTTAACATATCCACTTAGATGTATATCTTCACAAACGAGAATATATGAAGAATTCTCCAAAACTTTGAATCTATTTCATAAATCAATAATATTTATAGTTAGTTGGATATTTAAATTTCAATTGAGAACTAACATGCATTTTGAGCACTAAATTTTTATAGTTTTAGAAAAGATGGAGAAAGATTTTTATCTCGAGATCAAATACAGATATGAAATTTTGAGCGATAGTAATAATTACTTGCAAGATATTTTGGATCTAGTACCCCTTTGGATAAATTAAGTATTCATCTTCTCTCATTATCATTTATTATCATAGTGAAATAATAAAGCATATAATATTTTATTTTATATTTCACGAGTAAACAAAATATATAGAAACACATTATTTCTTCCTCAATAAATAGATTTTGAAAAGAACCATTTTTATAGCTAGTAGGGATTTTCTACTTAAATTCACTAAAAATTATAAACTACTACATTCATTGTATGTAAACATATATACAACCAACATATCTTAGAATCTCTAAGCTGATGTATAGAACTAATATTATAAAAATTTTAAATTTTATTTAAACTTAATAATTTAGAATCATAGAAAATATTATTGAGAGATATTAGAAACATCCAAAATATAAATTACTCAAAATGATATGACTTCTGCAAGTTTCATCATTTATTATATTCATTCTAACTAAAAGTTAGTAATAAAATATTAAAATTTCATCATATTTTATATCCTTATGATGACTTTACAATATATTATTGTCTGATGACTATTATTAAGATATATAAAATACAATATAAAATATAATATTATATTTAATAATACTACAAATAATAGTATTACAAAAAATTTATTCGTAAAAATCATCACAAAGAATCTCTCAGCTAAGATATCTTATGTTAAAAAATATATCATATCATAAACTTTATAGCATAAGTTAACTTTAAAATAATTTTTCATTCATTAGAATATATTTAAAATCCAATAATATTTATTAACAAGTCTGACAAATTATACAATTTTTATAACATATAATAACAGGCCTGCTGCAAGTGCACATAAAACACTAATTTTTCAAACCCCTAATTGTTGAAATAAAACCCTAATTTTTCAAAACACCAATTGTTGAAATTAAACCCTAATTTTTCAAACACTAATTTTTAAAATATAACCCTAATTTTTTGAAATAGTTTCAAAAACCCTATTTTTTTTTTTGAAATAAAATAATATGTTATTTATTGAAAGGGTTAGGTACTCTTATCATCAAAAAAATATATTTTTTTGAAAACTCTGATACCATATTAAACATTCATGAGAAAAACATCCAAAAAATCATCAAAAAAAATATTTTCAAAACAATATTATGCATCATAGAAATTAAAAAAAAAAAACATAATCAATATACATAAACAAAAATTTATAGAGGCACCTCAAATGTTGGGTATTCATAGCAGTAAATAATAAAAAAATATATTGTAACAATAAATAAAAACTATAACCCATTGAAAGGGTTTAGGGTACCCCTTTACAAGGGGTACCCTAATTCATAAGATATTGAAAGGACCCAATAAGTAGTTTTCACCATGCAATTTGTGTTTTCACGGTGCGATGGAAAGAATAAACATGAAAACTCACCCAAAGGAGTCGCTGAAAACAAAGGGAAGCATGCCTGTGCGGTTCTTGTCGGTATCAGTCCAAATATGGCTGCACGGGTGAAAAGAATCATCATCCTGGAAAAGACGGCCGTGGTATATCTATAAATAGATGGTGTCAAACCTTCTCATGCTGAGGTAACCATTTGGCTTTCCTTCAGTAAAAGGGGAATTTGCAAAAAGAGCTGTTGCTATCTGCTTATTTATGCCAGTAAGATAGAAATAAAAATTAGAAAAAAAATTCTTAAAACTCTACACCACAGAATATCTCACCGGCTGCAAAGAAAGGCCAGCACGGAATTTCTTAATCATGTCAGATTCAGAACTGAAGTCCAGATTAACCTAATATAAACAAGTTTCAACGACAGTACACATCTCTGGATTGATTACAAAAAAAAAATATACATGAACAAGTGAAATTGCATATCAAAAATGACAGAATTTGTCTCATGATGGGAAAAAAGAAAATGCAATGCTCAGGCTTAGCATACCTGCACAGTGCATGTTCTAAACATCATATCAAGTCCTAGTGAACCCACTTTAGGCATGTAATTCCTCATGATCTCGTATCTCCCCTGACAGAAAAACATGGTATAAAATTGAATTAAATAACAACACAGCAATATCAGCTTCATTCATGGGGCAAAAAGTTGTCGTATCACACATAGAGGTGTCAACCGTGCCGGCCCAGCCCGGCCCTGCACGGTTCAGCCGTGCCTGGGCCGGCCCGGCACGGAAAAAATCCGTGCCCGGGCCCATGCCGTGCCCGGCTTTGGCATGAGCCGTGCCGTGCCCGGCACGAGCCGTGACGTGCCCGGCACGAGCCGTGACGTGCCCGGCACGAGCCGTGACGTGCCCGGCACGAGCCGTGACGTGCCCGGCACGAGCCGTGACGTGCCCGGCACGAGCCGTGACGTGCCCGGCACGAGCCGTGACGTGCTGTGCCTGGCCTGGCACGGTTCGGCCCGCGGCACGGCAAACCGGCACGGGTTTATCCCATGCCGGGAGCCCCGTGAGTCCGACCGCATGCTTCCCCTCCCGCAAAAAAAGGCCGCGGGTCGGGTCTAATTCGACCCAACCCGCGGTCCCCGTTTCCCGAACCGCTCGGACAGGTTTGCCCGAGCGGGCCAGGCAAGGCACGGCACGGCCAGCCGTGCCTGTGGGTGCCGGGCCCGGTTTTTTTAAACCGTGCCGGGCCGAGCACGGCACGGCACGGAAGCACGATCGTGCTGGTTAAAAATGGGTCGTGCCGTGCCAGGCCGGCCCGTTTGACACCTCTAATCACACATCATGCACATTATTTCTAAAACTATAGTTCTTAGTTTCAATGGAATTGCATATGCCATATATTTTTTCTCTTCTTACCACATCGGTTGATCACTCTTCAAACTATTGAAATATTGATGCCAAGAACAGTTTTTGTGATATTAATAACAAGTTTTCATTTGTTATCAATTCTCTATTGATATTAAGGAGGAGGTCTCAAAGGTGTTCTCTAAGAGATTAATATTTCGACAATATTACCTTTGAGAGTGGGACGTATTGTGTATAATGGTTCTCAAACCAAAGACTTACTGTCATTAGACGAAGATATTTTTCATTGTACCAAAATATGACCTCCAAAATATATATGCAATACAAAGATTCCCAAGGTGATTAGTATCCCAGTATTATTCTAGACCAAATACTTTTAAATTTAAAATTCTAATAAGATTCGTATGTTCATATTCGTATAATCGCATACTTCTCTATTATTATTTACAATTGTGAAACGCTCAAAATAAAAAGCTAAAGTATGATCAATTTGTCTAAGGTTACTTATTATTTGAATGTGAGATGTTTATTTTTTTCCTGTTTGCATCTTTTCTAACCTTTTCAAATGATAGATTATGCGATCAACATTGATGTTACAATATATTGCCATAATAGTGATAATACTATATACCATAGCGTCAAATATTATGGACTCAAAAGGAATGAACTATGCATGAGTATTGACATTTGCGTTAGCTATTGATCGATAAAGAAGAAAGACAATCAAATGAAAAATTGAAACACTTGGATCACTGATGAACATACTTAGTTCCTAGAGAGAAACATAATGTTTCATTTTCCAATGAAAGCATAATATAAGTGTATTGTTGGAGTTTTTTATTGGTTTTAGTTTAGTTTTGTATTTTTTATAAGAGGATCAGACATGCGAGATGTATCAATCACTCTGCCAAGACCATAAGTTAATAGAGTCTTTTACTGCTGTATCTAAGGATATTAATATTCAGTATGATGTTACTCTCATAAAATTATAATATCAACGATCAAAGAAATAATGAGATTTTTCAAGAATGGAGATCTCCATCATTCTCAGATGAGAGAATAATTAATGACTCTCCCTTGGTAAGAGCCTATATTGAGCCATTAACTAAGAGAGTTAACCACCCAGAATAATCTATACAATAAGATAGGGAAGTGCCCATATTGAGCTAGAATTATTCTATTCCATATTGAGCTAGAATAATCTATACAATAAGCTCATATTGAGCTAGTAAACAATTTTTTGATTATTATTAAACTAGATATAACACATATAATCAATTAAGTTAATCATTTCTTAGATTCCCATTAACATGTTAACTTTGAAGTAACTCATCACATATTGAGACACATGAAAAAATCTTAGAGACTTAAGATTTTTTTAGGGATCATAAACACTTGTAATTAATTGAATATTCATATTTAAATTAATTATCAAGACACACTAACAAAAGGTCTACAATAAATTTTTATAGTACAGAATCACATCTCAGAGCAATAATAATAATTATTTGTAAGATACTTAGGATATGTCATATGCACGAAGAGATTAGGTATGCATTCTCTTTTCTCACTATCATTTATAATGAAAGTCAGGCAGCGAGACACATAGTCATCAATCTGATATTTAACGAGTAGACAAAATATAAAGAGATGAATTACTTCTTCATAAAGAAAAAAATATTCTAGATAAGATCATTACAACAAACATTTATATAACGGAATAGTCAGCATATATTTTCACAAAGACTTAAAAAAAAATCTCAATTTATATTTCTTTTTTTTATGCTTTATGTATTGAACTTGTACATACTAGCTTGATGGAAAGTATCGTAATTTTTTAATACTTTTAATTTTATTTTGTGCAATTGATGAAATAACCCAACATATGGGCAGTCTCAATCACTCTTACTTATTATATAAACATATACATGTATAAAAGCAGATAATAAAAATTTAGCAAAATGAAAAAAAAAATTATACCAGCAATATGGGCTTATTAGTGGTGCCTACCAGTACATTCATTCAGAGCAAGGTGACTAGAATAATAAAAAAAATTATATTGAACAATGACAACTTTATTATCTTAAATGAAAATCAGCCAGTACCAGCAATATGAGCTTCTTAGTTGTGCCTACCAACACATTCTTTCCAAGCAAGGTGGTTTGAATAATAAAAATATTTAGACTGAACGATGAGGATTTTAGAATCTTAAATGGAAATCAGCCAAAACATGGTTCAATACTAACCAAGCACATGAACACTGGTCAAAAACATAAGTTACTTTTTGCTAATAGATATCAGTCTTATACTCAATTCCACCCCACGTAAGTTCAGACAAGTAATAACCCTAAGTTGAGATTGTTATGATTTTGAGATGAATCAGGTCAAAAGAGGAAAAGAGAGAGAAGAAAAAAAATAACTTATATTTTTCATTTTATTCAAACTAAATAACATAATACATATATACTCAAGCTGAGGAAGCTCACACATCAAGTGCTCTCAGCAGACATGACTCATTTGACACCTCTATTTCATAAATAGACACATAGACATTAATTATCAAATCATCATTAATCTACTTGCATGTAAAATGACAATGAATTAATTTTTAGATATATTTAAATCATCACTGATACACTGGATCTTATAAGAACTCTAAATATATATGTACTTAATCATGATCACTACTAAGATAATTGATTAGTACGAAAATTTTATCGTATGTATCCACCCTGAGATTGATAGGTAGGATTGGGCGAATGGTGGAAATTAAAAAAAAAAAGAATCAATCAATTTTATATATCAAGTTGACAATGATGTATAAAATTATTTGGCTATAGTAAAGTATCATCGGCCTTTAAACTTATAAAATCAACTCCTCCAAAAGAGATGATTATCTCTCAGAAAATTACAAACCCCTGAACAGATTTATTTTCTATGATCATGAAAACTTAGCTAGAATATAAATACGTTTTTACCCAACTATGCTAGTGATCTCTGAACATCTCACATTCTAAAGTCATCTTCACATATTTGAGAACCTAAAAAATCCATATAATTCTATCTAGAAAAATCTAAGAAATAACTAATTATATTAATATAATTTACATATCATACATACACTAAATACAATTATAAAATATGATAGTTATTATATAAATACATACTCCTCGATATCACATTGAAAAGATGCATATCTCACATTCAACTGATATGCAATCAACTTTCAAAAAAAATAATAAAAAATAATAATCTAAATTGTAATCATATCGATAATCTCATTTTTAAACCAACCAGCTTTACTTTCAAGTCTAGTTGTTACCATGTATTACATCATAAATTTATATAAATCTACCAAGTATTAACATAATTATAAACCAATCAACTTTACTTGCAGGTCTAGTTATTACCATGTAGATCCTCTTAAATTCCACTAACGACCTATCTGGAGACTTTAGAAGAATATCTCATGTATGATTGAAAAAAATTATACTTAGGTCATCCAGCTTAACTTGTCATCCTAGATAATTAATAATCATGAAAAGAGTATTAGGGATCTTTCAACTATCAAGTAAAGACCAAAAAAACAAAATATGTAATATCAAATTAAAAATAAAAGAATACATAAAACAACAAGTAATAGGCATAACACATCTAATATGTCTTTCGTAAAGCAATCGAAAAGTCTAAGTCGATATTAAGAATTGAATCAATTGACATGATTTAAGAGACTCTCCTAAAAGAAACTATTTATATACTTGTGTAGTATATATTTTTAAGTTAGAACACCAACTCTCCAAGCTTTTATCTTTCCCTCCTAGGAAAACTCATACACTATGTCCTATGGAACACTCATCTAGATTCTTCCTCCAAGCTCACAATGCCAAGAGCCCCAAAAGAGTATTGGTCTCATGAGGCACCAAGAGATATCTCACTATTCTCCTCAAGATCAGTCATGCCTACAAGGATTGAGCATCAAATACAAAAGTCGAATAAGCAGTCACCCAAGAAGGAGTAACAACTAGATAACGAATCAACTTTATCACTGTGGTATCTAAAAGTACATCTTTTTAGATTGAGTCCTTAAAATTGACTCACCTTCAAAAAATAACAAAACTCAAGTACAAAAAAAAAGCATGTCAATAAAAACTAAACATTAACATCATCATGCCCTATGACCCATATAATGGTATCATTAGTCACCACGATATCAAAAACTCTAAATTTTAGATAAAAAAAAATATTTGATCACTTATAAAATGGGTATTGACGCATAAATATATAACCCAAGTCTAAAATAAGGTGCGAAAAGAATAGTAAAGGTGGAGGTATCTTTAATGCATTTAATAATTAGTTTATAAATCAAAACTCTAATCAAAATGGCCCACAATGAATAAGTATTCATTTTCAATTTTCACCAAGATGCCCCTAGCTATCATACACTAATTACAATCATCATCCTCAACAAGAGACAAAAAGATAACAAATTGTGTGTGTGTAAATCATTGGAATAACCAAGCTCCATCACGCCACTATTACATCACAACGACACGACCACAACACAATGCAACAAGTGCCACCATGACACATCCCCTGCATGCCACAGCATGATAACAAGTACCACCACTGCATGCTTCTTCATATCACTACAATATAATTGCTTCACAACATGAACTACCATTGTAACCATCATGGAAACCACAGCATAATCATTGTACCACTACGACACCACCACTACGATGACATCTCCACAATGCACAATTAACATCATCATGGAAACAACTATACATGAAAATCATTATTACGCAAATGCATAATGATAATGTTGCCATTACAGACAACAAATGTTGACCCACGCTATCACCAACATTCATGCATGATGCACCACCACAAACATTGTATGCACAAGATTCCCTTGACATGTTGACATTTTTAGGGTTTTGAGGTGAATCATATATGAAGAAAAAAGAAGAGGAGAGAGAAAACAATAACTTATGATTTTCATTTTATTAAAAACCAAAAAACATAATACATACATTCAAGTTGGGGCAGCTCACATATTTAGTATTATCATATAGGCAAAAAATAATAATAATAATAATACAAAACAAACATAAATGAACCACAACACCCTCAATTTAAAGATAAGAATAAAATTTGAATCATAATACTATCGACCTACAATCTTGAATTCACCTTTTTCAATTGAATCACCTATAAAAACAGATATAATTTGTTAATCATAAGCTTGGGCACCTGCAACACGAGTAATCCAATTGGTTGGACATAGGATTCATGCTTCCTAGGGCACAAGTTTGATGCCCACTAGATACGCATCTGAGTGTGGGGGTGGGGATAGCCCTGGTCCCACCTAGGGGCCCCAGTGATGATAACACTGGTCATCGAGTTAAAAAAAATCATAAGAATGGGTGACATATTATCTTGCCCTTGCAAATAAATAAAAAATTATCCACGTAAACACAAAAAAAAATCAAAGCTATATTTTAAAAATTACTTCGGATATATGTGTAACCAAATAAATAATTTCTGAAGAAAACACAAAAGACCAAACTCGGTGCGCAGTGTTCTAAAAATAACTTAAGGGGTATTTGATGTAGATAATAAATTTAGTATTTTTGATTAAGTAATGATTTTCACATAGTGTCCCTTCATCTACAAGCAAAAAATATATAATTAATATATGTATTTCCATTGTACAAACTCACTTTTGTATAAAAAACAAGAAACATATAAAGGAGATGAACAAAATTTAGCCCTTGTGTATGTATTATAAAAAAACATATGCCTACAAAACTAGTAAAAAAGTGAGTCCCTTCAAAAATTTATTGAATAATATACCAAAAAATATATATATTAGGCCATAAAGAATCCCATCTTAGTATACATTAAAATTTACCTATTTAATAACTAATGACCTCTTTATATATCATCAACAATTACTTAGAGAAATGAAAGCTAGATTTAGAGGTCAAAAATGTGCCTGGCGGCCTGAGCACAACTCAATTTCACCAGCCCAGGCACAACACGTCTTGAGTAGTGTCCGGTAGCAATTTGTGTCAGCCTATGACATAGCTCATGTCAGGTCAAACCTAAAAAAAAGATACGCATGCCTAAAATTGTTGGCATGACATGACTCAATACGATGGCCTGACCTAGCCAAACCTAGCTCATTTTTGTTAGGGACATGACTTCACATGTCCATTATTAAAATCCTCAAATTAGAGGTGTGTGCATCTCATGCACCTCTAATTTCAAAAATTCAATTGTAATTTAAATCGAGCCCAAGCCAGATTCGAATCAATGTTAATCCAACCCAATAAGATAATAAATATACTAATACATTATACAAGTAGACTTAAAAATAATTTTATCATAATTAGAATAAATTAAAAATATATTAAAATATAAACACCAAACATGTGAGTTATCTCAATCTGGCTTCTAGTTAAAATCAGTTTATAAAATATTCTGATCATACATTGATTATTATGAGTTTTTATGAGTTTGTTGATATGTGAGTTTAGTTTCATCATGTTATCACTAAGAGATATGCAAGCCCTAGATAAGGAAGAGAGAACATGGTATATGTCAACATAAGGGTGCATGCGTGCAGTGGTAGTGTGTTGTGGTGTACAAGTGTGGCGTGCAATGTGTTACTATGGCGCACATTGTGTGGCAACAATAGGTGTGTGTGTGTGTGTGTGCTGTGGTAGTGTGTAGCGGTGTAATATAGTGTGGCATGCATTATGTGGTAGTGTGCACAATTGGTGTGTGTGCGTGCGCGCGCCCGCAATACAATGTGTCTAATGGTGAGCATGTAGTGTGTAATAGCAGAACATAAAGTGAAAGTAATGCTGAAAATTTTTTAAAAAATAACAAAACAGAGAACTATGTATGTATTGTAGTGTGGCTCATATATGACTAATGGAGCAAGTCAAATTCTTGGTTATTACATTATTGTAGCTCGAGGAATGAAATTATACATAATGTGCTATTGAAAATCAGATATATTTTTTTAGTCGGAAAAAACTTGACCACCTAATAAATGAGCTTCCAGTGATAGACAAAGAAGACTTGATCACAAATTGACTATCGACTTTTAATTGTCATGTGAAGTTGCATTGAGAAAGTATTATCTTCTATTTTTTTTTTATCTTAGACAAAATACATCATATTATGTGAGCTAGGAGGCTTGCAGCATCATTATGTTCATCCCATATTATGCAAATATAGGACATTGTTTCATAGCTCAAGAGATATTCCTACCAGAGGTATATGCGACGAAGTGAATGAGACAAATTGAATAACTTCTTGGCATGAAATTTCTGTATACACTACCTAATAAGTTTTCAACATTCGCAAGTAAATTATGGGTGATCATGCCTCAACCAAAACAAAGATGCATCACTAGACAATTCAATAAATGTGAAATAAATAAATCGTATGAAATCTTATTTCATTAATAATATCTCACAGATTGAAGATATATATCAATTATACATCAAGAGTTTTACTTCACTGTAATCTTGAGAAAGATGTGTATAGCCTAAATCAACATAGTCATACATAATTTATAAATTACAAAAAATACTGTATAACTTAAATCAATCACTAAAAGTCTAATTTGCAAGATTTTCATAAATACTTAATTTTTTTTTTTATTTTTTGGATAAGGTCTAATAGTAAGATGATTTTATATACTATATGTGAATGATATTTAATTTACAAAAGAAGATGGGTTGAGAATTACTCAACTTTATGGGTACTTTCAATCATAGTTCCCAACAAAAAACTTTAGAAGGCTCAGACATATTTTTGATATGAATGTGGCTTATTCCAGAAAAGAAATTAGTTTATCACAAATGTGATTAATACTCTTACAAAAGTTAATCTCTAGGTTTGTACTTCAAACACTCTTATTAATTTAGATGTTTCTTATTTAATAACACTCATTTAGTTTACTATACCACCTGCATGAGAATCATAATACAGATTAACTATAAGATTATTATCATACCAAAATTAGTCTATACAATTAGTTTATTATATTCTCCTCAATATGTTTACCTAGGCAAAGTTTTTCACATGCCAAGAAATGTGAAGAAATTTCTAAAACCCTTGATCTCTATTAGTGATTACGAGTATTTATAATTAATTGAGCATTTATTTTTCAATTGGATATCACTTTGCACCAATAAAAAGTTATTAGCATATTTTTATATTTTCCTTTGAGACAATCTCATCTCCTTAAAAAAAAGAGAAACGTGATTCTTTTAAGATCTAGTGTAAATGTAAAATTCAAAAGAAAACCATTACTTATGAAGATCAGATAACAACTTCCCCCCATCATTACTCTTTATATTAATAGTGACGTACAATCTCTAATCAGATATTTCAGGAGAAGATAAAATAAATACAAATTGACTAATTATTTCTTAGGTAGAAAATTCAAAAGAAGATCGTTAATATAGCATATATTCAGACAACAGAGAAATTAATGGATATCTTCAATAATATCTTAAAAAGTCCTCAACTTATCTTTCTTTCCACTAAGTTTAATAATCAAAAAATATATATGTATTAGCTTGAAAAAATATATAGTGATTTACAATTTATTGTTTGTGTTTTTTATTTTTCCTCTTTATTATAAATAGGAGTACTCAGCATATGAGATGTTCCGATTTGATTAGTCCCTTGTATAAAGGTTTAGCTTGTATATACTTCTTGTGTGTGATTTCATTATTTGTCATTTACTATTAACTTCTTTCTACATTAAAACTATAGTTAGGGCAGCCCATATTTTGGTTGCACCTGTTCAATATAAGCAAGAAAATGAATAGAAAATAAACTAACAAATTACACTAGGCTTCAACAAGAATTTAAAAAGTTTATTTTTTTTTTAAATTAAGAGAGTTTGATTGTCACAATGAAAGATCAAAATTGAACTTGTTCATGACCATCAATTTTGTGCAACCTCAGACCCAACCATTTTATGAGTAGCCCATTAGCAAATCTAGATGGAAATGGGTCGATGATTCATTGCACCAAGATCAGTAATCAATCGGCCCATTGTGGCTCATTCATCGGTCCAATACAATTTATAAATTGGTAATTTTACTTTTGAATAAAAACTAAAAGAAAATTTTCCATCCCACACAAAGCTAGGGTTGCCATATTCCACTTGACTTGATGATCAAATTTGCTGTGGTCCCATCTTTTGAGATGTGATGCGTTTATTGAAGCTTTGTGGGGATCATGTCTCAGCTAATTATCCTTCAAATTTGATATTCAAAATATTTATGCACTAATTTAAGGAATTAATTATTTTTGCAGTTTTCTATACATGATAGCGCTTAGAGCACATGAAAGTGCTCCAATCAATTTCTTTCCTTTTGTTTTTACAAATTGAGTTGTACCATTCGTAATTACACAATAGATTAATGCAATTTTTTGTCACAACAAAATATTTACGAGTTAGGACCAATACAACAACAATATTTTGCTAATTGGTCATTAATTTAATGTCACATTTTAATATATATTAATTTAGGAACTACAACATAACAATTAACCCTTGTCTCAATAATTTATGAGCCAGAAGTAGTACAATATAAGTTGTGAATAGAGATTCAAACTGCACTCGCCCCAACCATGTCCCCTATCTAGCCATCCTTCAAGGAGTAGCCTCCAGCAAAAGTCCTCTAGGAGCATCATTATCTCCTACAATGAGAACTGCAAGAGGTATTTGTCAAATATGTCCCTTATTCATCACCTTTCCTCTCTCTCAAGTGAAAATGAGAAATCAACTATCCCAAAACACTAAAGAGACTTTGTATGTCTAAAAAAAAAGTTTCAGCATTATCAAATAAATTTCATGTGATATCATCAACAAAAACTTTACAGAATCTAGGCCCTCATATTTTTTGTCCAAAAATGGTAAACAAATACCCTTTTGGTGTCCCAACACAACATTTACAATTAGTGGCCTAAAATGTGAAGCATTGAACTGAAAATAAAATGCACAAATGACTGGCATAGATTCGAAGGTACACTCCCTTATATAAGGAGCTAGTCAGATTAGAGCATCCAATATGTAGGGTACACTCCCACACACAAAAAAAAAACTGTTCAAAAAGGAGATGATTCAGTTTGAAAAATGTTCATTTTTATGCCAACCCAAAAAAAAAAGGTACCTTTGGCATAATAGGTATGTCTTCCAATCTCCACTTGGGCTGGAAGCCAATTCCCAAAAATCCTATTCCAATATCCTCTGCCACAGCTTTTACCTGGATACCAGTAATGTAGTTGGATAGTTAATAGACAGAGTTCTAAAATAAAGCATGGCATGCCCTAAATCAACAATACACAATGCCCTTATATAATGAGCCAATGAAGTATGGCAGCCCACATGTTGGGTTGGGTGCTCTCATCAATAATATAATAATAATAATATAAAAAAAATACAAAGGGTACAACTGTAAACATACAAAGCCCTTATATGTGAGCCCAAAATGTATGTAGCAGCGATATCAAAATTTAACCAATGCAATTAACAAATTAAATTAGAACATTAAAGTGTCAATGTTGACAGTAATGAGACAACAAACACAACTATGTGATCACATGATGGAGATCACAGATCCAATGATATCATTTTACTTGATTAGATTATCTCTAATACAAATATGAGAAGCAAGTGTTGAAAGTAGTGTATTTGGAAAGTAATTAAAAATTACTGCCTCCATTAGTTAAAGGCACATAAGATCTTTGCAAATTAATTTCAAGGTGAACCCTCTATTTTTCTATGATACAACTCTCTCATGAACCCTAGGAACCAAATCTATAAATTATCTCCACCTCTCTCCTCATACTCAATTGTTATCTTAATTGATGTCACCATATTCAATTCTCATCTCGACGATATACATTTTGTGTATGTTTCTTAACTATCCAGCATTCACTCTCACACATTAACATTGGATCAGGAACAATCCAACCGGTTCCAAAAAATTTAACACAAATGTAACAAACGTGTGATACTCCAATTTCACCCATCCATTTAACATCATATTTAAATTATCAACATCATTAAAATTTAAAACTTATTTTTGATGTTATTAAGGTCGAGTATAAAGGTCATACCTAGTGCAGAGGACCACCTATTAACATGGGATCTACAAGAGATTAATACTTTGATAGCCTTGGCTTTTAAAATAAATAAGATTCCATCTAATAAATCTTGAAATTAATACATACAACAAGTGTCAAACGGGCCGTGCCGGGTCGACACGCCCATTTTTTCAAGCTCATACGAGCCCGCGTGCTGTGCCCGGCACAAAATACTATAGTAACTGTGTTGTGCCTTGCAAGACAAGTTCCCTGGAAGGCAGTCCCGGCATGGCCCGATGCCCAAAGTCAGCCCGATTTCGAACTAGTTCATGCCGATATTTGGGGATACGGCCACCCCCCAAAGCTGAGTTGGCGCTCCCACTAACCCGCTCGGCTCGTCGAATCACACGTCGGGCATCACACAATCACCGATTTGGGCATCGCGCAATCACCGTGTTGGGTATCAAGTCGAGCCCGATCCTAAGTCCCGAAGGATTTACGGATCCAAGGGGCACGTGTCAGGTCGTACCTCGTGTCGTGCCCATGTGCCACACACCCGAGTCGTGCCTAGCATGGCACATAGGCCAAGTTCCCTCGGCACGGCACAACACAAGACATGCTGAGAGTCAGCTCGGCACAACACGAGGCATGCCAATAGTCCGCTCGGCACAGGCTCAAACACGGTCATGGACCGTGCAGGGCCAGGCATGGCAGAATCGGGATGGGTTCTAGGCCAGGCCCGTGCTATTTGACACCTCTACATACAACCCATTGACTAAGACAATCAACACAGAGTATATCAATTTTAATTCACCAAGCTATATGATCTCCTAACATATTATCACTCAAATCAATTTCTTGAATGTACCCCTTCAATGTGTATCTATTTTTTTAATAGTTTATATCTTCTTTCATAATCTTCATCAAATTAATCTAATTTAAAAAAAATGAGTTTAAGCATAGATGAGAAAACTAGATTGGCCAGTTAGACCGGTCCAACCATCAACTAATCACTAGGCCAATCCAATTCTGTCAATGGGGCCGGTATCCCATTGAATGGGGATAGAACTTGCAAAAATGATAGTCAGACTAGATGACTAGCAGAACCAACTAATTTTTAAGGAACTAACAAAACCAGCCAATTTTTAGGAAACCAACCAAATTACATGTCCACTTAAAAATATTTTCGTTAAGGCCGATGGGATACAAACCCATGACCTAAGAGCTATAAAACATGGCACTTACCAACTAAGCAAAGCGAAGATTTACATTGGATAGTTAACTATAAATATACATAAACTAATGATAAAATAGTTTATATCATTACTTTTATATTAAATTTATAAAATAATAACATCAGATTAAGATGAAACATCTATTTCATTTATACATAGACAAGAGCATGATTAAGTTTTACTTCAATTAATATAATGTTTCTTTATAATTTTATCAATTAAAGTTATGAATAATTAATTATATTATATTTTTATATATATTAAATTTAAATTAAAGATACTTTAAACTATAATTAAAGTGTAACTAATAAATTATAATGAGTATCATAATTTATCAAATATTATACCATTTAAAAATATAAAAAAAAATACTTTGTGCAATTTAGGTATAATTTAATTTTCAATTACATCAAAAATTAAAAATCATTCATACACGCATAATATTTTAAAGGGTAAGGCACAAGCTTTTTTTCACCAAATATTATTTATAATTTTTATTTATTGATAAAATATAAGTAATTAAATGATGTCAAATATAAAAATCAAATATAATTAATATTTTTATTAAAAAACACAAACATTCAGAATTTTAAAATAAAATAATAAAATTTCAACAATCAAACATATAAAATTCTAATATGTTAAATATATTATCTATAATTAATACGAGTAAGGGAGAATAAGACTTTGAGAATTATATAATTTGTAGGAAAAAATATAAAAATAATTGATTTGCAGGAGGGCTTTGAGAATAGTATGTTTCATATGGTGTGCCTAAGGTGAAGCGATGCACTTTTGTCTAGGCCTAGTAGAGCTTTAGCTTTAGGAATGCCTGAGATGCACCATTAATAACTATGTCCACACACACACAATATTTTTCATCATAAAGGCTCATTAAATTTTCATAACAAAAAATTATCACTTAGTAAAATTTATTTTACTTAATTACTTGCTCAAAAGAAACTAGATAGACACTAGAATATTCTTGATCATTACTCAAATAATGAATCAATTTCTCTATTAGTTTCCTTACTAATATCACATATATGATTCATGGACAAGCCAAAATAATATTTTCATGAATTTTGAATAATTTCATATTATCAATATTTTATTAATATTTCTAATATATTTATATATTCAAATACTATATAATTATATTTATTGATATTTTTATCTATATGTGTGGGTAATCTTTTTAAATTATTTTAAATTTTATCAAGTTATTGATTTGATAGTGGTTTGATAACGATCTGACTGCCAATCCAACCAATAAACCATTAACCAAAAATTTTTTCAATTCAGTCATCAATTCAATTTTCTCAACATTTAGTTTAATCATTCATATGATCAATTGAATAAAAATTATATTTAATAAAATTTTTCAATAATTTATCCATCTTTAATTTATTTTTTTATAAGTGATACATACATCTTATTATCTATTCACTATAATTTTATTATTATTACATTTCTTTCAAATTTATATTAACATATTACATTTTTTGTTATGATGAGTACAAGTGTATCTTGCCTCTAACTTATAAATTCTGATTGGTCATATTTATATTATAATATTTTTTTTTTAATTAAATAAATATTTTTATAATACAAAACTCATGATGACATTGACATCTTCTGTGTTGTTCAATAAATTTTAATATTATTATCTAAGTTTTTCTAATTGTATATTCTTTTAATTATAAATATTAGATATTAAAAATTTTAATGTGTATTAATATTTTTGATCTCAAATGAATGAAATAACTCATACTCATAATTAAATATTAGACTTGCAAACTAAATGAAATATTTTAAAATTTTTAGTCAACTATTTTATTATGAATAATTTTATAATAAATAATATTTTAAATATCTCATACTTCTAGTTTCTTATGATTGATGCTTTGTAAATTCTAGGCATGAGTTTAAGCCTCTGTCATACATGAATTGATGATAAGAATTCTTAAAGAATAATTAAATGACCTTAAGTATAATGATGAGATATCACAAAAAAAAAAGTTTAAGAATAATATAAATGTTTAATAATGTTAGATGGTTGAACAAATAGAAAGAATGTATTTCTTGATAATTTTTTAATAAATAAGCTAGTGAAAAATTAATTTATGAAATCAATTAACTTTTGATACAATAAATAATAGAGAACTAATATTGAAATATATTGATGAGGTGATTGACAAAATTAAAAGGACAAATATTATGTAGATCATCATAAATAATATCCCCAATTGCGTGAATGCAAACATGAAATTGATCATAATTGTTAGGTTTTAAGGATCATAGAACTCCATGATAGTATGATATAATTAATTTTGGGCCTAAGCCTTCATAAATTAACTTTCGAATTTTATACAAAAGGTCTCATACTAATTGAGTTAGTGTTCACCCTTATATACCCATATTTTCACTCATGTTTAGACAATATATAACTTTGATTGTCTTTCCAACAACCCCCCTATAACGAAGAACCACATTGGGCTTATTTCTATTTTCTTTCTTAGGTCTCTCTCTCGGACCATCACTTTTTTGTTCAGCATTTTTGAGCATTGTCAACCATATTTTTTTGTGTTATATCTAGGTCTTGAGCTATAATACCAACTATTAAGTTTATGAATCATGATATTACATAATAGTATGATATTGTTCACTTTAGGCCTAAGCCCTCGTAGATTTACTTTTGATCCTATTCAAATGACCTCATATTATTTAATAGAGTTCATGTCAACCCTTATAAATCCATATTTTTTCTAATGTTTAGCCAATGTGACTAATAATCATTCTAGCCTATTATTAAAAAAAAATCATAAAAAAGTTATATAAACACCTAGAATAAATTATTTCAATTTAAATCTTTATCTCTAATGTCATTATCATGATATCATTTTTATTTAATATATCTGTAGTAAGAAACTATCCATCATTATATCTCATCATTTCATGAAAATCTTGATTTTCATGAAGTCGTATCAAAATAAATCTTCTTTTTGTTTTTTCCTTTAATTGGACATATAATATTATTTTAAGTATAAATATTTTAAATTTGTATATTATGTTTAATCAAATGTATAACTTTAACTTGTTAATACTTATTATTTCATTAAATTTCTTTTTGTAGCAATCTGACAAAACCATATGATTCTAAGATACTTGAGTCTCATGATTTTTAGATAACACAAAACATTATTTTGAAGCCAACAAAGAACAAGGGTGAGAAGAGGATTTTCTTTCTCCATGATTTATTCATCATCTGAATTCATCTCTTCCCCCAAAATTAGATCAATATTTAATTTTCTCTAAAAATTTTATTTGTTTAATCTAGAGGTGTCAAACGGGCCGGCCCAGCACGGCACGGCCCGTTTTTCCCGTGCCCCGCCGTGCTACCGTGCCGTGCCCGGCACGGCACGGTATTTTAAAGTCGGGCACGGCATGGCCCGTGGGCACGGTTCGGCCGTGCCGTGCCGTGCCCGGCCCGCTCGGGCACGTTTGCTCAACCGGGGTCCGGGTCCCGGGAGCCAAGAGGCAACACCAACACTCAACAGCCAAGCACGGGCACGGGCGCACGGCCCGTGCTTGGCACTTGGCACTTTGACTTGGCAGAATAAAAAAAAATTTTTTTTTTTAAAATTTTTTTATTAATTTTCTGTTTATCTTTATTTAAGTTTATGTAATAAATAAAAAATAAAATTTTTTGTAAAAAATATTACATTTAAAATTAAATGTAAGAATATAAAAAAAAAATTAGAAAATTTATTTTTTTTTTCAATTAAGTTTAGCATTTTTTAATATTATAATGTATTAATTAAATATTAAGATTTAAAGTTAATAAATTTTAAAATAATATTTAAATCTTAAATTAATAATTAAATACATTAAGTTAGTAAAAATTTTAATTAAAAAAAATTTAAACTACGCAAATAAAAATTACCATTCATGCTTTTGAAACCAATACTCCGAAAAAAAAAGTATAAGTTTCAACTTCAACACAACGTATAATACAAAGTACAAACAAAGCGTATAAATAAAAAAAAATATCGAAAAAAAAGAGCAGATGAGCATCAATCGTCAAGCAGCATATAATGAGAATCATCAGCCGCAACATCAAGATCATTATCATATGAGTCATCATCATCGGCAATCAGCTCCTCCACCATCGTAGTGGATGTGGATGCGACTGCAGTGTCTGTCATAGTCCCAGCTTCAGCACGATCACTGATGCTAAATCTCGATTCCTCCCAATCCTTCAAACATGCCAAAGCCTCAACCATATCTGGACGTAATCTCGATCTCCTATCCGAAATCACGTTCACTGCAACAGAAAAAGCAGACTCCGATGCTACGCTTGACACCGGAGGAGTCAGTAGATCCCGTGCCATCCTAGATAGCACGGGATAGGCGGACTCATATGATTTCCACCACTGTAATAAATCAAGATTCTTATTGTCAGAAGGTGATAGGATTGAGCAGTAATCGGTATCTAAGTACCGAGACAGCTCGCTCCTATGTGAAGGTCCACCCCTACGTTTCCCCCTCGCTAGGTTAATGGAATAAGCGTCATCTCCGAACAAGGTATCAGTGTCCGTACTCACAGTCTCAACACCACCACCACCATACCTAGTATCGTAGTATGTATATAGGTCTGTCAACTTCTCGTAAATGAACCCTTCAGGTGGCTCTTCCAGGTTCATGCACGAGGAAATGAAAGTCAGGGTATTTTCAACCCCTTCCACCTTAGCCCTAGGGTCCATGCATGCTGCGAGGCAATAAAGAGATAGAATGGTGGACCAGTACTTCAGGTGCTTGGTCTCCATCTCTGCAACCATATGGGTGAGCGTCGGGTCCGCTCGATATATCCTAAACATGCTACTAATGTTGCATATGCAACGGAGTGCAATGCAAGTGGTGGGCGTATAAACCGACGAACACATGTTCGTCGTGTCATAAAATATCTTCAGAAATTTCATAAATGAAATTCCTGAATCCCAGTCAGTGTCGTCAACAATAAGTTCGCCACTCTTACTATTGACGTAGTCGGATATCACGTGTTCGTATCCAACACATGATTCCAACATCAGGTACGTGTAATTCCAACGATGTCTCACATCAGATTGGAATTTCTTCTTCTTAAGATTCGCAGACAAACAGAGATTACCAAACTCTTGTAGTCTGCGAGGAGTGCGAATATACTTGAGTGCATTGCGTATATTTTCCAACGCGGGGGAACACACCTTCATACCCGCTTGAACTATCAGGTTAATAACATGACACATGCATCTGACATGAAATATCTCTCCTAAAGGTGCGTCTCTAATATTCCTAACAAACATATTGATCGCTACTCCATTATTCGCAACATTATCGAAAGTGACACTAAAAATTTTATTTTGAATTTTATATTCCCTAAATATTTTCATCATACACTCAAAAATGACCGGGCCATCATGAGGATGAAGAATCTCTGTGAATCCTAATATTTTTTTATTTATTGTCCAGTTTGAATCGACATAATGACTAGTGATACATGCATAAGAAGAATCATCGTGACATGTCCATATATCGGACGTCACGGACACCACTCCACTAAATGCCAAAAATTCCTTAATTATTTTTTGTTTTTCTAACTTATATATCTTTAGTATGTCACTCCTAGATGTGGACCTAAGAATCCTACGATAGGATGACTGAAAATAAGTCTGCATGATGCGCACTACCCTCGGATCTTCCGAAAATCTGATCGGAAGACCCATCAATGTGATGAGCCTGGCCATGCCGTCCCTACCCAACTCGCTGGAGTATACGAAGGGAGTAAACTTTGAGACTGTACTCGATCCAGTCTCAAAAAATGTAGTGCCAAGTTGGGTTTGCCTAGGATCTAACGGTCCATGTTTTTTGGAGCATATTTCAGCATGCCTCTTTAGGTGCCCAGTCCCACATGTACTCTTGCATATTAAAAGTCGCATACAATATTTGCACTGTGCCATTTCATGTTCCTCACCCCTAACATCTAATTGTGTTATTATTTTAAAATGTGTCCAAACTACAGAAGTCCTCCTAGTTTTTTGTTTTTTAGAACTTTGGGCTGAGATGACAGGAGAAACCAAAGTTTCAGGAGCCACAGACGTTTGTGTAACACTAACATTTTCATTTTCAAAATTTAAATTTGTGTTAGGTGAATTTGTCATTTTTTATTTTTCGTACTTTTTTCTAGAGTGAGAAGCTTTAGAGAGAGAATAAAAAAAAAGCAAATTATATTACCCGGTAAAAGCAATGAGGTCACTCACGTGCAAGATGCACCGCAGGATGCTTTGATGTTCAAAACTCAAGTTGAGTTTCACGAAAATCCAAGCCGAAATCAAAAACACGAGGGCCGAGAGAGAGAAGCACGGATTATGTGAGAGAGAGAAAATATAGAGAGGATTAATATTTTTGAAAAACATAAATTTTATAGGAAGGGGGGTAGATTTTATAGGCTAATTAAACTTTTTTTTTAAAAAGAAAATTATTTTTTTAATATTTTTTTGAATTTTTTTATTATATTTAAGGGGCAGAATCACGAGGACCGTCGGATTCTGCCCCCTAGCCGTTGGAGTCGAATCCAAGGGCTGAAAATCGCTCAAAATTTGAAAATTTTTTTTTTCCCGTTAGATATATCGATTTTCTTGGTTTTCGGCAGAAAATACCGCGGGTCGGGTCTGTTTGGACCCGACCCGCGGTCTTTTTACCGGGGGGGCCCTGAGCGGCTGAGCCTGATGTGTCGAGTGACTCGAGTAACGACTCAGTGAGTCGTGACTCGTGACCGTGAGTCGCGACTCACGCCACGGCACGCGTGGCACGCCGCCAGTGCCTGAGGGACCGGCACGGGATGGACCCGTGCCGGCGTGTCGTGCCTTGCTTCGCCCGGGCACGGCACAGGCCCGGGCACGGTTTTTGAACGTGCCGGGCCGGCCCAGGCACGGCCGAACCGTGCCGTGCCTCGTGCCGGGCCGGGCCGGCCCGGCCCGTTTGACACCTCTAGTTTAATCTAATGTTGTACCTTACACATATAAGAGTATTAAACATTTAATGTTCAAATCTTTTTTTTATAATTCTACAAATAATGAAAAATAAATCTATGTTGAAATGAATAAAATTCTCAGATTAAAATAATATATATATATATATGTATATAAATATATATAAATTTATCAATTCAAATGTGTTTCATTTTTTTCACATTATAAAATAATATGAGTAAAGTTGAGAACTCAAAAAGCAAACATTTACAACTCTAGTTTAAATCCGTGAACTTTTACAACTCAAATAACAAATTTGTTGGACTTCTTAATATTTGAGAATTAATCACAATAAAAATCTCAAATTCACTAATTGATTAGTCATATAAGTTTAAGTGAACGTTAGTTTGTAGATATTCTTGATAATCATCAATAATATGATAGTCAAAATGACAAAGATGCAAACTACCTAATTTTAAAAGTTCCCCAAGAATGCCAAATATAGACCCCAATGTATTTTTGTCACTCATGTTATTCATGTGTTTTATTAATTGAGTTTGGAAGAGAGGGAGAGAGAGCGATAAAAAAACATACTCGATAATCAAATATCACATTCATACATTCAACTAAAAAAACAATAATCTTTATCCAAAATAATATGAGATCAAATTTTTAAATCAAAGAACATTATACTTTAGTTTTTTACACCTACTTTTTTAGTTCATGTGTT
This sequence comes from Sapria himalayana, assembly GCA_029783825.1. NCBI lineage: Eukaryota > Viridiplantae > Streptophyta > Magnoliopsida > Malpighiales > Rafflesiaceae > Sapria > Sapria himalayana. The sequence continues at coordinate 1,279,075 of JAREIK010004892.1, forward strand.
TAACCATCATTTTTCTAAGAACATAACTATAAGAGCATGCTTATAATTATAAAAATGTTGGAAGCATAAGAAATACTGTTAAAACACATGTAATTATTGGAGGAAGGAATTTTAAATTTTTCTGAGTATTCTCATCAAGCTAAGAACTCCAGTATGCCTATATATAAGCTTTACAACTTGCATAGCTCATGAAAGTGTGGTATCATTATATATTTATTTTTCTAATATCCTCAAATATCAAATCAACAAAAAATGAAACACAAGTAAACCAACATGATCTCCTTTTTTCCATGAGCATGATTCTTCCATCACATGATTAGAGGCATTAATAATAAAGACTTACACAACATTCTTCTCTCTAATTTCCTTAATTACTTTACAAGATATTTGAACATCAATTTATTATTTTTTATTGTATCAGAAATAATAATTAATTTCATAAATAATGTGTCAATATGACTATTCACTAAAAAATAATTAAATAGAATTTTCATCTATCTAAATATTTAACAAAATTGAATATCTATATTATTTCCAAATTTTTTTATAATTTTTTCATCATAATAGCTAGGACATTCACTTCATTAAGAATTCATATCCTCAACTCTTCCATAGTTGGAGGTTACCTCATGTTTAAAATTTACAATACCATCAATAATAATAAATCAATATGAATCATTCACAATATTGAATAAGAGACTTTTTGAATACATAAACTTATTAATTTTTTATAGATTTTCTTTTTTTATGCTTTCATTATGCATTCAAAATATTTTGTTTAGGTTGTAAAGTGATAAATTTATCTATAAATTCCCTAAGTATTAATTCCTCACTCTCACTTCTTAATGTCCTATTGTATTAAACAATGTCTTTGAATACATTAAAACTGGATTCATACTAATTTCTTGGATCAATTTTTTTTTTATTTTTGAAACATAAAATTAGACAATGTCTCATGGCGATCAAATATACCATATTTACTAATTTTGTTATATGATTTCATAATATGATGAGTTCCAACTATGTAGTGATTGAGTCTGTTTATCCCTCTAGTGCATCTTTGACATATTTGCACACAATCTTTTTATGAATTTTTTTAATCAAAAGAACTCATTTAAAAAAAAACTAATAACAATATTTAAATTTTTATACAACAATATAATTGATTGACTAGAAAATAATAATATTTTATTATTAAATAAAAATTAAAAACAAAATATAAAATTTAATTGGTTTAAATTTAAATGAACCAATACCTATATACATATTGGTTATTAAAAATGTAAGCCAGTTAATTTTTGTATACATATATAAAATAATTTAAAATTATATATATATATATATATATATATATTGTTGAGAAAAATGACGAAAAATAACAAATAAAAAAACTTCATGATGAATATATACAAGCTAAGTCTTTATTTAAGAAGCTAGTCAAATTGGGACATCTCACCGATTGAGTGCTCTCATTCATAATACAAAAATAAAACAAATAAAATTAAAAAAAAAAAACAAACAATAAATCAAAACACCCAAATTCAAGTTGGTACATAGTGGTCTAAAACACTAAATTTTAAGGATAGGAAAATAAGGTAGGCTGTTGCAAGGCATCGATGAAGATGTCTACTACATACTTTATTATTTCAATATAAGTTATAGTAATAATTTATCCTGTATTTTCTCCCTCAAAAAGACATTCATCAATCTTGTATTTATCTTTATGTACTCCACTCTAGTATTAATTTGATATTCACTTATAAAATATCAGATAAAAAGTTGTCATATTGCATGATTATCACATAAAAAAATAATGCAAGAAAAAAATGAATATCTAATGTTCACAACTATATATTAGAGCCAAATATCTCACAAATAACAATGTAGGCTGGTGCTCAACTAAAACATTGATTTTCAACTAACTACAAATACTCGTGATCACTAAAAAATATCTGGGCCGACAAGTCTTGAAAATTTTTTTATATACCTCAACATGCAAAAAATAATGTCCGAGTGAACATGTCGATAAGAATCTAGCTAATGACTAACAATAATGTCCGAGTGAACATGTCGAGTGAACATGGCAATAATAAAATAATTATTATTATTTATGATATTCTGATAAATAATATAACCAAATAAATGAGTACAATTCAAGAGACTAACCTCTACAAAAATATCAACAATATACTTCATCTACGACAAAATAATCTCACTCTTGGAATAGACTACTTTTATAACAAGAAAATTAGTCTCCCAAAATTATTCTTCTAAAATTATAATTAAAGATACTTTTTGGATTGAATGATTATCAATTATTCTCTCATAATCATAATATCAATCACATAGCAAATAAAATTATCATATCATCAAAATATCATGTTTATAACAAAAAATCCAAAAGACACATTTTTAACTTGAAAGAATAGACTACATGAGAAAATCTCATAAATTAAACTCTTGGTGACCACTTCAGACAATATAATAGCTTCTAAAATAATCAAAATACATTTGACTGTAGTGCTCATGACCCAAATAACTATTTCATACATGTTTTTCTCCTTAAGATCACTATGGAAAAAAATATTATTCATATCTAACTGGCATATCCTCCAACTATGAGATGCTACTAATAAAATAAAAAATCATATGTATGCCATCATGGCCACTAAATAAAGTATCATGAAAATTAGTATCAAATTTCTAAATGAACCATCTTATTACAAATCTAACCTTAAGATTATTTACTTTTTCATTTGAATCAATTTCCATAGTTAACTCACATACAAACAACAATAAATTTTCTCGTATGTCATGATATTAATTTTCAAGTCTCATTAAAGCGAATGATATTTTCTAATATGAGTAGACATCATCCCGTGTAAGATAATGTCTCAGTAAAAAACTTTAATATCATAATACCATCAAAATAAATAATAAAGAAAATAATGAAATAAAGAATATGACAATACCTGTCAGATTGAGTATTATGTACAACTCATTTGTTCCTTCCAAAAAATGAATTGAAGATAAAAATCAAAAGGATCGCTTACAAATATTTATATAAATATAAAAGTCATCAATAAATATAATAAAAAACATAAAATTCTATCGAATCTCTTACTAGATCCTCATACATTTGAATCTATCAGATTGAATAGAATTTTATTCACATCAGTCTAACATCCAAGATAATAAATTCTAGTATTCTTTTCTAATTGATTTATCACTCTAAGATATAATTACCCTTAAGAGTATGATAAGATATTCGTATCTGGTTAAAGATATGTGACTAAGTTAAGAATGTATTAGCAAGAAATTCAACATATTCAAACACCTATCAAGAGATATGATCATAGAAGAGATGACATAATTTATCATGCATAGTTTCAAAGAAAATCTTTCTCAAAATTTTTTAATCTTATAAATAAAAATAGAAAAAAAAAAAGAAATAAGATTAGAATTTATTTATCTGAAAAAATAACTCAGAAAAAAAAAGAGACTAATTAATCAAAAATAATCAAAATAGATAAAAGAAATAAGTCGAAGTGAATATTAATGTACCAATAACTTTTGAAAAATTATAATTAGATATTATAATACTCCAACAACATGAATAAAATAAAATAAAATAAAATAAAATAAAATAAAAAAAATATAGTCATCTTTAATAAAGGTATTGTCTCCTGAGTCATAACCCATGTGTATGATGTAAATGAATAAGATACAAGAATTATAATACCTAGAGATCAAAAAATATTGTTACCCAATGAAGAGGAATCTTGAAACACCCTCTTCAATATGAGTTTTGAGGTAAAAACTTTGTGAGGACCCTTGGATAAATTTAATAGAATACCTATCTCTTTTAACTATTTATAGTGTTCTCAACCTCATATCAGATAATAACTCCCAACAATCATCTATGATATGTCCCATTCTCCTTTAGCGTGTACATTAAATTGAGATTCTTCTACTGTTGTCTTAGTTGCAAGTAGTAGCCCCTTGACTACTAGCAAATAAAGAACAAATGAACGATATGTCTTTAAAATAAAATGAGATGCTCAATGATACAAATCTGGTTTGGGGGAAAAATCTATATCATCCAAAATTTTAAATGTGAAACTCCAAAAAATTTGTCTACTAATGAATATATGAATATCATACTCAGAAGCCTCTTTACCTATCACACTATCTTGGTAGCCACAAATTCAATTGCAAATACCTTTATAACTTATGTAGCCAACCAATAAAATTGAGTAAAGTGAGTAGTCATGTGCTCTAGCTCGCTATTATTCTCTAATCTCAATTTAATAAGCTTAACAAATATATCATATATCTGAGTCACATGAGACGAGTATAATAATGTCGTAAACACTCAAAAAATATTGCATTTCATACAAGATGAAAAAATCAATGTCGACTTCACCTCAATAGACTATCACATTGTCACTAAAAGGCAAAAATTTATCTATGATCATTTCTTTCTCATCTCTCCATCGAGTGGTTCATTTATTATGTGGTATCATAGCCCTGACAAAAGCATCACATGCAAACTCTAATGGCTCATTATGCATAATTCAAATTTCTAAGATCTCATAAAATAGAAATCATACCTGATGTACAAGACCCTACTTTTATGTAATATAAGAAAAAATAATATTTTGACAATTTTATCTCCAAAAATCATGGAGACTATGCCAATAAGTCATGAATCCAAATACAAACTCCTTAGATTAAGATACTTGTCATTGCACTAAATTATGACTTCCAATACACATACACACACACACACAATACAAGAATTAATCAGATGATCAGTCATTTCAATATTAATATCGCTCAGACACATTTAATTTTAAAATTATTAATATATCCGGTAAGTTAGTGTCTGATTACCACACCAAACTTACATAAATTGGTTACCAAATTTCTAATTTCCTCCATTTAGACAAAAAATATGCCAAACAAACCACTACACAATAAAAAAATAATTCACACCAATCTAGGATGCTACTCAAACACAAATTGCTCAAAAAGTTGGGTTTGCCTAAAATGGGATTCTGCCTAAATTTCTACAATTTGACTATTACCGAATAAAATCTACTAAAAAATATACATTCATAATTAGCACAAAAATATAATGATTAAGTTATAATACTTAGTTTAATTACACAGTCATTGGAAATTTGTGAATAACATATTGAACCAATCAAACTCTAGGCATCACTCTCTAATACATAATACTCACCAAATAAAATTTCTTGGTATTATATAAGCTCTTTCCAAATGAATAAATATCACGTATATATATTTTTTTATTTTTCTTGTATTTCTTATTTAATTATTTAAATAACTAGATAGCATTTATTGTAGACCTACCCATTATAAATTAAAATTAGTCTGTGATATTTTTATTTTTCTTAGTTTGCGTTCAAAAATTTTCTTTCAAAGTTTCATATAGATCTATCAAATAAGTCGGGCGGCCAGGGTACGACCCACGATACAGCATGATTTAGCCATGTCAAGGCCAGCAAGGCATTGTTCAAGGCCGTGCCGGCCCAAGGCACCGCTCATCCAGTGCAAGGCTGGTACGAACCATGTCTCATGTCAGACCAAGCACGACACATTTACCTGACTCGGTGACTCATGACTTGGCAAGGAGCAAGTCTCAAATCATGGGACATGCCCCATTGGATGACAATAGGATGGGATGGTTTTTTTAAAAAAAATAGCCAAGTAAGTCAAATTCCATTTATGTGTACCTGCCATGCCAATTGTGTTTTCACACAATGGGCTTTGATGCCTCGAAACTGGGCACAAACAATCAGGCGCATCTTGTCACATATGTAACCAAATTTTTAATAAAAAAAATCATTTTAAACCATGGTAGTCGAATTAAATCCGACGACTACTGGCCATAATTCGATAATTATTATGATTCTAACCAAATAAAAATAAAAATAAAAATAAAAATAAAAAAATTATATTAATAAAATCTCTATAAATAAAGATATTTAGAATTTTTATTCTAAATTTATTCTCTTCTCTCTCTCTTATATGCTCTCCTCTCTCCTCCTTTGATATATTGCTCTTTTTTTTTCATTAATTTTTTCTTTAATTATTTACTTTATAAATTATGGCTTAAGGTTTATGCTTATGCATACAACACATGGTGGAGTAGCTATGCAACTTGCCTACAAGTTAGATTTTATATGTGATATAGTTTATATAACAAAGTGATTATGATATATTTATTTATGTTATTTTATGTTTTGTAAGTTTTATATTTTTTTAGTTTTATAATTTATTTAATAAATATAAATATTTAAAAAAATCACATGATGAATTTAATGATAATGAATATAAAACTATCGTAGAAATAGATAATAATGATAATTATACGGAAAGATCTACAATCAAAACTATATTTATTTCAATAACATCGACCAAACTCCTTTACCACCTAAAAAATAAAAAAATTAAGCAAACATCAATAGTATGAATGTACTTTAAAATAATAAAAAATAAAAATTCTACAAATATAAAAAAGAATCGGCAGAATGTATATATTTTTGCATTGTCAATCAATGTACCAAAAAATATGATATATTAGATCCAAGATAAACCTAACTTAATGATGAGATCTTTCAAGCTGAATCTAATGCAATTTTGTTGACCATTTTTATATACATTAATAATTTAGAAAGAAAATATATGACCAAATTAATTAGAAATCAAGAATCTTTTGATTAAATTTTTAGAGATTCCTGAGATAGTCAGTATTATGCAAACTTACTTTCAGACTGTTTATCATAAAATTCATAGGTCCACAAATAGAAATAACATAATAAAATATTATAAGTTAAACAAATAATTAACGGATTTAAAAAATTTTGTAAAATGACGTCTGTGATATCTGATATATGGACTAGTCATGACGATGCATTATTTATTTACCCCACCGCTCATTATGTAAACTCAAAATAAAAGCTGAATAAAAAAATTTTTTAATCTTCTAATATTCTTCATCTTCATGATGGTATTACCATATATGAGTATGACATAAATTTTTTAAAAATATGAAATTCAAAATAAAATATTTTATTTTATTTTCAATAGTTCTTTTAATAATAAAGTATTCATTAAAATGTTTGTTAGGATTATTAAAAAATATCTGTTATGTGAGATATTTCATATTAGGTGTATATGTTATATAATTAACTTGTTGTACAAACAAGAATAAAGATTATTTGTCACACATTATAAAAAATAAGAAATTCACTACAATGCTTTAAAATGTCTAGCAAAGAATAATAATTTAACAATTTTTGTTTGGCAACGATCCTAAAAAAGAAAAAAAAATCCAAATGAATATGAAATATCATTAGAATTACATCTACATTATGTTAGAGTTATGTGTTAACTACCAACATGTGATATTCGACTATGTCAAAAGTAAGAGATATTTTAGTATCATGGCTGTTTGAGATAAAAACTAAGTATTTAAAATACTAGTATTCTATTTTAACTTTGTATTATTTAACATACAATTCCACATACATGAACCATGTACACCGACTTGAATGATTCAATCACAAAAAAAATTAACTAACATGTTTATATATTATGATACTAGGTATAATAGTAACAGTCAAACTCTAAGTACGAACATGAATATCATATTAGAAGATGATAACTTCTCAATTATGTTAGTCAAAGACAAACAACAAGGTAATTCATCAAATAAGATCAAGTTGTACTAATACTTAGATTTGATTAATACTTTATCCTATCACATGATGATAATAAAAATTTAAATATTTAACTATAATAAAAATTATACGAATTCATACATCTCATAGTATCTAAGATATCATGTGATCTACTAATTTACCATCATGATTGTTTATTTTTACTATTTTTTGATTTCATTATGATTTATGTATTTTTGATATATTGAATATTTGGATTGTGCTTATTATAATTTATATTTTTAATATTTTTTTATTTCATTATAATTCACACATTTGTCATATTATATTTTTATTTTATTATTATAATTAAATGAATTTTTTAATATTTTATTTGAGTCAAACCAAACATTATAATAAATTACAATCGTCATACACGAATGTGAATTACAAAAGAAAAATATCATTGCCAGAATATCACTTTTTTTCTTTAATTTGTATTTATTTAATTTTTTAAAGTTTAATATTTTTATTTTTAAAATAATTAATGAGATAGCCATAGTCCATAGAGGTGTCAAATAGATTGTGTCGTGCCAACATGGCCCAATTTTTCTAGGCATAGCCATGCCAGAGTGTTGTGCTAGACATAGTACGAGAATAATTTTGCAAACCCAGCACGGCATGATGGTACAATCAATTGCAACCCCAAGCCAAACCGTGTTGGACGATTCTCTGAAGAACCTGTAGTGTAAAAACACAATGAGTGGTTGGCTTATGTAGTTGGCCAATTGCAATCAGTCATATAAGCAAAATCCAACTTATGTGGATAAATTTTTTTAAAATTTATAACCTGCCATGTCGGATGGTCACCCATCGAGATTTGACCTATGACCCTTAGCCAGTCCCAAGTTATCTGGAGGCTAAGATGGTGGAGCATGCCTCCAGGCCAAGCACACAGGTCATGCCTAGCCCAATACGAGGCACGGCTCATGCCCGCCTAGCACGACATGAACCATGCTATTGGGCAGCACGGCATGAACCATGCCATTGTGCAGCACGACCCTGAACCATGCACAGTTTCAAACCAGGTCGTGTCGGAGCCGCCTGGCCTAGTTGAAATCTCTAGATAACAAATACTAATTAACAAATTTTATATGTATAAAATTTAATATTTTATTCACATTTATAATTTTAGCCCAAGAGACCAAAAACTAACAAAAAATTTGATATAGTTCATGCTAACACAAACCAGCCCAAACAGGCACGACCCACATTAGACATGGTTTTGGCTCAGGCATGGATTGGGCAGTGCCTCAGGCCATACCCGAGCCACCTGGCCTAGTTGAAAACTCTAGATAACAAATACTAATTAACAAATCAAATGTGTATAAAATTTATTATTTTATTCACATTTAAAATTTCCGCCTAAGAGATCAAACACTAACAAAAAATTGATATGGTTCGTGTTGGCACAAACCAGCCCGAACATGCACGACCCACACTGGGCCCAACATGGCAGAACATTTTGTAGTCAATCTGTGTCATGTCAGACTATTATTGTAATTCTCATGTCATGTCTAGCAAAACATGGTGGCATGTCCATGCCTCATTGAAATGGGATGTGCCAGTATACACGACTCATTTAACATATCTAATTTTATAGTAACGCATAAGTTTAATATATCAATTATTATAATTATCTTAAACATATCTTGTTCTTATAAATGAGAATTATGACATTTTGTTTCATTTATTTGGCATCTTTTTGATTCTCATGATTTTGTTAAATAACCTAGTCAATTATATTATGTCTTTATCTCTCATAACCTTCGAAACTTTATTATGAATACTATTAAGCCCCTATAACTTTTTAGGATTCTTTTTTTTGAGAGTTTTTCTAAATTATTTGAGCCATAACTTGACTATATATTTAAATTTATTTACTCCTCTATAATCCTTAATTAGAGGTGTCAAAAAAGTTGAGTCATGCCGACATAATCAATTTTAGAGTGGCCCAACCATGCGACATATCATATCAGGTCATTCTAGTTCATGCCAAAGATTGTTTTGTTTTGGCCTCTAGAGTTGAAATTTTTAATTCAAATAAAATATAAACTTTTTAAAAATTTTAATTTGTTATTAAATTATTTTTTAAAAATATCAATTAAAAAAATTTAAAAAATAAGCATTCACATCTGGCATTCATATCTCATTATAGTATGACGTATTCAACTCAAATGAATAAATAAAAAAATCATTTTATTTCTTAAACAAAAGCAGAATATGATACATACAACATACAATAAAATCTGAAAGATAAATATCTATAAAATTAAAATATGATAAAACTAAAAGCAGAATATGCCGACATAAAATTAAAATCATTTTATTTCAGTGAATTTTTTTCCTAATGCACGAAAAACAACTTTCAATCCCACACGCACTATCAGATTAATAATGTGACATATACACCTAATGTGAAAAATCTTACTTAACAGCCCCCCTCTCTCATGATAGTAACAAACATACAAATAGATATTTTATTATTAGAAGAATTATAAAAAATAATACTAAATATTATATTCTAAATATTATTTTTCCTAAACATTGGCATCACACACTCATATTTAGCAGGATCATCATGAGAATAGAAAATCTTTAAAAATCCTAAAATTTTTCAATTAAATTTTTCAAGAAATCCTAACGTACATAATAATTTTAATTAGAGGCATCACAAACTCATATCAGGTTAATAATTTGAAATAAGCACCTAAAGTAAAAAATCTTACCTAACAACACATCTCTGATTGTCAAAACAAACATATTAATAGATATTCTATTATTGAAAATATTAGCAAAAATAATACAAAATATTTTATTATGAATATTATATTTACTAAAGATCAGCATTACACATTCATATATAGCAAAGAAATCATGAGAATGAAAAACATAAGAAATTCTAAAATATTTTTATTAAGTTTTTATTTAAAATTTACATATTAGGTGGTGAGACACGGATATGATATATTATTACGACTAATCTAGACATCAAACATTAAGTTCACCATTCTACTATATTTCCTAAATTTATTAATTATTATTTTTTTCTAACTTATAATATTTTATCATTTCTACTTGTAGACCTAGAAATAGATTAACTATCTTATTATCCTCCTACATGTATATATCTTTTGATATTAAATACATTATGTCGATTCTTTTTGGACACACTTGAATTTTTATTTTTTATTATTTTAAAGTATTCTCATACTTTTGAAGTTTGTCTAATTTTCTATTTTTTAGGTGACAGATAAGTTTGGGTCGAGACTATAAAAGAAAACTTAATTTTATTTTCAGACCTTTCAGTAGAGTTATCATTATTATCTGCATCTATGTTAAATTTAAAATTATTATCACTATATTTATTATTTATCATTTTATTTTAAATATTTTTATTTATTAAAAAATTATAAACCTAATTTAAAATAAAACTTAAATAAAATTAAAAAATAAATGTACAGTAACCACTTTGTTGAAAAATATTACACCACTTCTAACCTCAAGACTCAACAAAAATTTTCAAACCACAATTATAATTTAAAAGTTACACTACATATATCATAACCCATATGCATAAGCATAAGTTATAAATAAATATTACGATAATAAATAATATATACAAAAAAAAACATTATATTTATGAATTAGGAGAGAGCAAAAAGGTGAAACAGTTTGAGAATTAAAAAGAAAAATTTTAAATAAAAATTCTAAATTTCATAATATCTATTTTATAGAGATTTTAAAAAAAAATTAAAAATATATTTTTAATGCAATGACAACAATAAGTCATGTCTGTCGTTGTCACTGTCATGGTCCATTGCATTAAAAAACAATGAGCTTCAATGATGCAGGCATGGCCACTAGCTAGTGGCCAAGTAAGCTGAATCCAACTTATGTGCTCGGTTTTTTTAAAACTCACCTTGTCAGGTGATTACTTAATGGAGCATGACCCATGAACCAAGACCAACCCGTGCTCGATCATGAGTCACTAGGACAACGGAAATACCACTGGGGCTAGTGGCTCACTTGATACCTCTACTCTTAATATTCAAATCTAAATTCGTGAACTTTATTATAAAATCATAAAAATATATCTTTCATCTCTCTTTTACTATAGTTTTATTAGGATCTAATTGTTTTTATTTTTAATATACTAGAATGATAATATCTTTACTCTTTTTCTAATTCAACCTAGTCAATTCATAAATATCATTTTTTCCTTATTAATATTGTATCTTATTATACAACTTATCATGTCTTTATTTTAATTTTACTCGCCACTTTTTTAACTCTCTTGTCTCATTATACAACTTCATAGTGTCTTCTGTTTTCTTCATCAACATTTCTTTAAAATATGTTCATTTCTCTTTAATAGTATATTAAACCTCGTATTTCCACCATGTTTCTTTACATTAGCAGATGTTTCATTTACACATTCCTAAAATCTCTTTAGATGCTTTTTTTCATATAATTTGTCACTTCATTACACATAGTATTCGCATCTATGTTCAAAGACTAATAAACTTCATTATCTGATTTTTTTCCTGAAAATATTTATTGTTTTTTCTTTTATGTTGTACTGTTTTATTTTCAGATACTTATTTAAAGTCTCTATATAATTATACTTTCTAATAAGCATATGCATATCAATTATGATTAATATAAATTGAGTGATTAAACTTTCACCTAGTATCACTATAGAATTTTTGCATAATATTTTATCTACTTTTCTCATTAAAAAAAGTTCATTTGAATCCTATTAGAATCACTTTTAAAGGTCATCAAGTAATCTTCTCTCTTCTTAAGATAGACCATAGACATTAGATATAGAAAGATCATGAACTACAGCAAAATCTAAGATTATTCTTTATATTCATTTTTTTCTCTAAACTTATATCATTCATGATGTCTTTTATAATGCATATTATTTATCTCTACATGCTCATTTTAAGTCTGTACTAATTATAATCTTTTTTTTCTCTTGATATATATTATATTAGTCTATCTAAATCTTTTCAAAAATATTTATTTATTTTTTTATTGTGTCCTACTTATGGAGCATTGGCACTAATCACATTTAAGATCTTTTAATCTACCACTATTTTGATTGTTATAAGTCTTAAACTAATTTTATTAACTTCTACCACTTGATCTTTTAAGTTTTCATCCATAATTATCCCAACATCATTTATATTTTTATCTTTTTGTACACATGCAAAAGCTTATAATTATCAATCTCCCTAGATTTCCCTATCTTCTACGTGGTCGCTTGTAAATATCCTATAATAATATTTTTATGCTTTAGGATATTAACTAACTCTAAGAACTCACCATTCAGTGACCTAATATTCTAAAAATCTATCATAAACCTACTAAATTTGGTTAACTTCTTTATTGTGTCTCATCCAATCATCCAAGAAAGTATTGAAATCCTTACTTTTTTTTATCATTAAAGTCAGGGAACATCATAAAGATCCTTGTCAAATCACTACATTCGAACTATGCAGCATGTTGCTTAAAGCAAGTAACTTCCTAGCATCAATCAACTTATCTCAATAACTTGGGATCCAAAAATAGTTTATATCAATTTTATTGTGATCGAACAGTCTACCTACTTCAGCCCTTCTCTTTTATCCAGACTTGGGACTGAATGCATGTGTAGCTCACACAGACAATTAATTAATACACACACACACACACACACATACATATTTATGTACATATAGATATGCACCGACACACTCACACACACACACCCACACACACCCAAAGAGGTGACATTTCGCCTATGTGAGCTACACTACATTGGCATTAATATAATGACAAATTTAATGAAAATACAATTACTTTTTCTTTTTTTTCCTCTCCTCTCTTCTCTCTCTCTCATGATCCTCTCTCTCCCCTAAATATCATTGAAACCCTAATGTGTTCTATTATAACAATTTTTAATTATACATGAGATTTTATTTCAAAATATTTAAAAAAGCTTATAGCAAGATGCTAGTTAATATACATGACGCATACCAAATTTAAATAAAAAAGTTAATTAGCTTAAGGTCGAGTCGTCAGCAATGAGATCTACACAAACTTATGTAGATTATTAGGATATTTTTTTCATGGCATCCAAGATTGTCACCATCAAATTGTGTTATGTCATTGTTTCTCATTTAGAGATGTCAAACAAGTTGAGTGCCTCGGGACAGGCCCATGGCACAACCCAAAAAAGTCATGCCATGCACGACGCAACACATGTAAGAGTCATGCTAGCATTGCACACGAGCCAACCCGTGGCACCGCACGTGCCATATCAGGCATGGACAAATGGGCTGAATGCCAAAACACAACACATCCCAATGCCTTCGGCACAACCACCTGCCAACACGAACAGGCACTGCACACGGACCTCACGTGCCTGCCCATGATAAAAATTAAAAAATAGGCATGTAAATTCCACGTACTAATTTTTTTAATATATTTTACTAAAAGGGGCATTTAAGTCCAGTGGCCTATTTTTTTATTATATTTTACTACTAGGGGCACGTGAAGTGCATAATGTGCCCATTATGCAGCTTGAACATCGAGCCAAGATAGGACTCCTTTCCTAGCCATTACACCAATGCGGCATGGCCCATTGGGATAGATCATATAATCCCCATCATGGCACAATAACCCAATTGGGTCAAAAAATGTGTCGAGCCAGCCCGACATAGCCCATTTGATACTATTCACAGGAATTTATATCAACTATACATGAGGAATGTATTCTTGCAGAATGATCTTCAAGATGGTGTGTTTACGTGGTGGCTATCAGATTTTATTATTCCAATGAGTGCATGTATGATATGTAGACTGCAAAAGACTATTTACAACATGAAGAAATCTCCAAGGACATAATTAAGCACATTCTCTCACGTGGTCACTACTTTTGGTCACAAGGGATATGTGTTTGATTATTCTAGTTTTATTAGATGAGTGGCGCTAATAATACATATTGATGATGTTCTAAATTCAAAAGATGATAAATTAAATACATCTCAATTAAAATAATTTTAATAAATCAAATTTTAAACAAAAAATTTCAGATGTCTTGCGTGTTTATTAGACATTAATATCACATACTCATGTGGTATGCTTTTTTTTTCTCATTTGAGATGTACTTAAATATTTTGTATGATTTTGATATGATAAAAGTGTATTAGTTGACTCATCATTTAAACTTAAGAGTAAATTTGTCCAAGTATACCAACTCTTCAATTGACTCCATATATATGAGAATCATAGGATAGTTAAACTATCAATAGTGACAAGATCAGACATAACTAATATTTTAGAATAGTTAATCATTTACTAATATCTCCATATAAACTTATATAGATACAATTCTCAGGATTCTTTGACGTATAAAAAAAATTCTATGATGTGTTATTCAGTTTAGAGATAATGAGCATGGTCGAATAGAGACGTATTCATATTCTAGCTGGGCTCTAGCAACTACAGAAAAGATATCAGCCACAAGATATTATATTTTTTTAAAGACAATATTATCTCCTAGAAAAGCAATTAACATAATATTATTTACTTATTCATTGCAAAGGTAAAGTGTCGAGTTATATCTTCGATTATGTGTGAAAACTAATAAATTATTTATTTCTTGAAGAAACCGACCAACTAGTTCAGAGGACAATATTATTTCATCATGACAGTCAGGTAATTCAGCACATTATTGTCAACTCGATGCTTCGCAAACGAATAAAATATTTTGAGATTGATTTTCAATATCTTCATGAAAATTCAAGATTGCTCGATAGTTATCATCTACATGTCTACCAACAATAAGATTACAAATATATCCATGAAAACATTTTTTTGTAGATGTTTTATTTTTATTTTTATTTTTTTGATTTTTGGTAGAAAACATTTTTTTTTTATAGAAAACATGTTACAAATTTGAACACCATAGTTTAAATTCGAGGTGGCAAATAATTCGGGTAGCTTAGTATGCCCCATGACATGGCCCATGAAACCAACCTAGACAAGACCTAATATGGCCTAGGTACAGCACCACCCGTGAAAATGACCCACAAAAGCCAATTCGCCCAAATGACATAATGTGCCCTGGTTGAGCAGAAATAATGACTAGAGTCGGAACAAAAATACTAAGTGCCATTTAAGAAAAAGGTAATGGTGGGTCGGGTCGAGGCAAACACATTCGCTCGATTCCAACTAGACCTGAATGTAGTCATATTGCCGGGCCAGGCCTAATCTTAGCCCATGCCCAAGCTGGCCTGACACGAGCATAGATTAGATTAGCCTGGACTGCCCCAAGCTAGCCTGGGTTCGAAAATGCCATGCCAAGCCAGGCACAACCCATGCCTAGTGTTAAGGTCATGCCAGGTTTGCGCATGGCCCTAACACAGCCCTCTTTAACAGGCATGCCCGCCAAGCAAATTTTTTTAGCCACCTCTAGTTTAAATACCTTTTTCACAAAAAATCACAAACAATTTACCGGCAAGATTGCAATAACTCTCCCAAAAAAATAAAAGAAATGGTCAGGAAGTAACATGAAAACAATGGTAATACCTTCAGAACATAGCAACACGTTTTGAAAGCAGCACCTTCAAAAAAAGTGACCCAAAACAGTGTCAATTTCAGCAGCACCTAGATGAGCGGTGTCTACGGAAATAATAGCACATGCACACACGCACACAGCGAGTGCAAACAGGCGAACAATGGTGATAGGAAGAGACAGAAAAAGTTGAGACAATCAAGAGAGTGAACAAATAACAAAGCGATTTAGAAACAACCGATGAGAAAAAATGAAATCAATATGATACCAAAATACATTATTTTTGCCAGAAAAAAAGGCTGAATTTAAGCACCATCATAAAATATAAATAAATTTCATCACCAACAATGAAAGTGGAGAAAATGGCAATAGTGGTATAAGTACCATATCACTAGTCTTTTAACATGACTCTGATATCATGCATGATGATAGTGTGAAAGAGAAAGTTTAGTACGAATCTTAATTATTTGATGCACAAGGCACACTGAGGTACAATAGTGATTTAGAATTTTGAGATTCAAGAAGTAATTAAGACACAAGTCTTTTTTATAATGAGCACTCGACCTAATATATATAAATTATATGTATTTAATAAATAATATCTATAATTTTTATCTATTAATAAAATATAATTAAGCAAAAAATATCATATATAAAAATCATTAATATTTCTCATCATCACAAATACTCAGAATTCTAAAATAAAATAATAAATTTTCAATAATTTAACATGTAAAATTCTAATACAAACACATGATCTATAATTTTAAGAGTTGAGAGGAGATGAATTTTGAGAATAATATAATTTATGAGTGAGAGAGACTTTGGAAATAATTATTTTGTGAAGAGCCCCATAAATAATATATTTTGTGTGAGACTGACCGTGACGAAGAACTTTTGCCTGAGCCTAATGGTGCCTGGGCTTACTTTAATGACTATGGTATGAACATTAGTACAAAAAAAAAACATCAATACATAAATACAAGATGAATGGAGTATCCCAAAAATTCCAATGGGCACTCAACTGATTATACTCGCATACATCACCATCAGTATGAAAATACACAAACACTAATATTATATGAACAACTGTCATAACTGTACATGTACATTATGACAGTTATGACAAATAAATTGAGTTTAGATTTAAGATTTGAGCAGAGCACCTTCTGCTTTAATCAGATCTGGGTTAGGTTTTGGACAAGCATGAGATCGAGCAGTTTTATTTAGGTTGGTACCTAAGCCAGTTGCATCTTACATTATCTAGACTATTTGCCCCGCAAAAAACACCAAACAAATCACTACTAATGAAATAACAATTGCATCCAGTTGGCCGCACTGTAGTGCCCACTGATGCATCAAATAAGACAGCAACTGACAGACACAGACATGATGGCAAGACACAGGAACAGCACAAAGGGGTTCCAGTAAATTTCATGGAGCATGCAAACACCTGCAGGATGACAGAGCAAGCAGTCCAAATTGAGATGGAAATCAAACAGTGCCGAGCCGGCAGGGCATGGTTTTTTTGTGGCCCGAGACAGGCCGCAAAGCCTGGCTAGCTAGGCCTTGTTTGACAGATGGGTCTTGCAGCATGGCACGGTCACAGAAATAAAGAGTCTGGCACAAGCCTGTGGCCCACATGGAAACTGAGTTATGCCTGGTCAGGTCACCTAGCTAAACCAGAATGTCCCTATCTAAAAGCACAGCAGATAGTGACGGATGGCTCAACCCGTGCCTTACCACGGCCCATGGCTTGTGCCGAACAGAATCCAACCAAGGTTGTGTTCATACCTGGGGGCTGGTACTATCTTTGGGAAGCACGGGACCAGGAGACTAGCCTTAGCTCGTGGCTGGCTAGCTTCTAGCCTTAGGGGCAAGGCTCCAGTAAGGAGTGACTGTGTTGTACAAGTACTAGCCCACTGTTCTCTGGCAAACTACTGCCCAGTGCCCACAGCACAGTAACTGTGACTTCGGGAGTAGCAAGACAGGTCGTCAGGTGTGTTGCACAGTCACAGCCCACATGCCCACTGGACATCCCAGATTGGTTGTGAGCCTGTATACTGTTGTAATGCTGTACATTTGCATTGTACAATTATACAGATTATACTTGTACAAATAAAAAAAAAATTGAGATCGTGTCTAATGCACAAACTTTCACTTTAATGCAGTCTAAAAAAGATTGATATTTCAAAAGTCTTATCTATGAAAGTCATGGAGACTACATCTGATGAGTCTCAAACCCATGACTTAATGTCCTTGAACGAATATATTTGTCATTACATCAAAACATGATCTCTAATATATGGATGCAACACAAAGGCTTCTCAAATGATCAGTCATCACAGTATCATTCTCATTCAAACATATTTAACTTAATAATACTTATGAGATCCAATACATTAGTATTTTTGTAATCATACACTTAAAAAAATAAACTTAAATAAAAAAAAAGAATTTTTTTTTATTTAAAGTTATACAAAATAACAATAATATAAAATTCAATTTTCCCTCCCTTAAAATATCTTCCTCTAATGTATAACCTTCCCTAACATATAAATTCTTATCGATGCCAAAATTCTCCCTAAAAAAATCATATAAATACATAATGTACATAATTTTTGGTCATTATATTTTTCTCATACCGTAAAATTTGTTTTAGATAACTATAAAAAAATTAGCAAGTAACGAAAGAGGTGATTTTGAATTGATGCACTTCTGAAAAAATCTATAATTGAATGTCACAAATAACTTTGTGCACAATCTTCAGTAAGGAGAGGTGTGATCTAGCCAAAAGTGAGTCATTTTTATACTCTACAGTGATACTAAGTTGTCAAGATTAGGCTGAGTACAATTAGTTTAACTTTTTAGCAAGATTGTAACGAGCATTATTGATGCATATTAATTGCTTCTTATTGACACACGTGGATTGTTCACCCAACCCCTAGAAGTACTTTATGCTTGCTGCTATTCCAGATTTGTCATCGAGTACACTCCCTCATGCCTCCCCCCAACAGGCTCATGATAGATATAAACATATTCATCCCCGAAAGTTATAATAATTATTAAATAGTGACTTCTATGCTCACATACAGGGCAAAAATAACAAGATTGTAGCTCTGCATATAGCAAAAATCCCACAATACTCCAATTGATCTTGACATATGATCGAGAGTCGTTCCATTATCATCTTTTCGTCAAATATTCGTGTGATAAGGCTCTCATGAGTATACCCCTCTCACCTCCATTAATGTATAACATCTACTAAAATATTGAAAATGATGTCAATTGAGGGTATACTTTATGAGAGGGAAGATTGTATATTCAAATTCTTTTAAAATGTGGTAAAAATCAAAATTATTTATAATTAGCAATAATATAAAATAAAAAAATATATAAGAAAATTTAATTTTCAAAATTTATACTATTGTTAATGTCAACTGGTGCTTGATCATGATCACTAATTCTCTAGTTTTTTTCAATTTTTTTACTTTTTTTTTCTCTAGTTCTGATGTTTATTATTTAAAATTTTAGTTTCTTCATAGAATTCATCTGCCATAACTTAATCAGTCATCCGTGCAACTAGCCAATCTTTTAAACATATCAGTGCTTATATAATATTCAATATTTGATTTATGATAATGTCTATAATTATATTCACAATAATAAAACAAACAAATAAACTCCAATACTGCAGAAAATATAAGATAGAACATTATAACACATATTATTTTAGATAACATTGTATGGATTGATAAGATTTTGATCAACTTTATATGTTAATATTTTTTAAATCAATTGTGAATAAATATGAATAGTAATCAATATTTAAATATTTTAACAGTTCACACATATTAGACATACAATATCATTGTTTACTCTTAGCTAATTGAACAAAAAATCAATTATCTCCATATATAATTTGAATCATGATACTTAGAGACTCATTATTATTATTATATTTATTTTTATAATATTTATACAAATTTTTGTAATTATTCATAAATTTTATATTATATTTCTTGTAGTGGTTCATGCCTATTAAAGGCATGTTTAAAGCCTAGGCACCACCTCACCTCCAACGAGGCGCAAGGATTTGCAAAAAACCCACAAGGCATCAGCATATCCTCGCCCATCAGCAAACCCCCCACACAAATCCATATCACATAAGTACCCCCCCAAACCCCACATTCTCGAAGCCCTCATCTCTCACACAAATTCCATATTCATAATATTTAATAAAATCTATAATTTATATATAATAGGTAGAGTATATCTCACAAAAAAAAAAATCATCCTTCATTACACATTCCCTCAACGTCCCAAATGATTTTTGCACATCAATACATCTTGTATCTTATATCTTGTGTCTCAAAAAAATAATTCATGTAATAACATATGAATTTTATAATACTTTTGATTCTAACAACCTTAACCATAAATTCCATTCAATAAAAAATTTTTAAGAAAAATCAACTAATATTTTAAATATTTTATTTTCTTCATAATAATTATAATATTATATATGTACCTAAATATAATAAAAAATATGAGAAAGTAAAAAGACATACAAATTTATCATATCAAAAAAAAATCTTAAGAAATTTAAAAATAAAAATAATATATCTCAATAGAAGTGTCAGCTGGAACGGGCGGTTTGGAGACAAAACAATTCAATCGTGTCTGACATGGCAAGACCAGGTCCATAGTTGTGTCTAGACTAGCCTTGTGTTGGCCTACAGCATAGTTCAAGGCTTGTTGGGCCAAAGTCTAAATGAAACTAGCCTGAACTAAACTATGCTAATTTCAACCCACATCATGGTCCACACGATAGCCTGAATAGACCAATTTCAGCCCGACTGGCTAAAGAAACTAGCCTGAACTAAACTCAAGCTAGTCTAGAATGAATTAAGCTAACATAGCTAGGGTTAACCCAGTTTGGCATGATCTGACATGACTCGGCATGTCACAGTCTATGCTGTGTCATGTCAATGAGTCATGACGGGCTACCCATTTGTAGAATTATGCTGGCACTACACAACCTGTGTTAAAAACCATGTCATGTCAATCATGACACGACGACATAGACGAGCATAAAAAAATGAGTCGTGTCGGCTACGATATGACCCATTTAACACCTTTGTATCCCAATCATATGCATTTATTATGATTTCATTAGTTTTATTAGTCATGAAAATGAATATGATACGTTGATAACCAACATATGAATTAAATATTGGATATATTGAATTACAACTATATTTAACATCGAATTAGAATTTTTTTTAGATGAACCTAAAAAAATGAGTTAAGTTGGCAAGATATGGCCTATTTGACACTTCTATATCTCAATCATATGCATTTATTAAGATTTCATCAGTTTTACTAGTCATGAAATTGAATAAGATATGTTAAATAATCAACATATAAATTAAATATTAGATATATTGAATTTCAACTATGTAACATCAAATTAAAATTTTTTCTTTTTTAGATTTACGAACTTACATAGATTATAAAATTTTTATAATTTGTTAGATGTATTATCAAATTTTATTGAATTTCAAATATATTCTAAAAAATAAAAAACTAATTTTAAGTTGACATGTATTATTAAATCTATGAAGCCATATAAATATATAATATAAAATATCTTACCAATAGGATCCACTATGATTGTTCTTATAAATAAACTTATTACTACACCATTATTTGTAAAAATATCAAATATAATACTATATATTTTATTTTATAGGTTATATTCTTTAAAGTATATCAATAAATATTCATATATGACAGAATCATCATTATAATATATAATCTCATGAAATCCTAATATTTTTATGATTAATTTCTAGTTGTTAGTGACATATGTGAAAGATATATAATTTTGAGTAGTCCATTCATCAGAGAATCATTGATATCACTCTACTATATTTTCTAATATCTTAAATTAAGTCTATCAAATTTTAATTTTTTTTAAAAATCAATAATTTTAAATACACAAACTCTATATTAAATAACAAAAATGGAGATATTGACGATGATATATCACATAGGATTAAAATTAAATATACCAATGAAAAGTTGGACCAAGGGTTATTTGTGATATATAAGTACCATATGGATTAGAAAAAAAATTTAAAGAGCAACTACGAAATCAACTATATTATATGAAAGTGAATATTATGTGACTAAGAAATGATATATTTAAAAGATAAAGATTATAGAGAATATAATGATAAGATAAATAATAAATATGTGATAAGATTAAGAATAAAAAAATTAGAAAAAGTAATAATTAGAAAAAAATTAAAATAATTAAAATAGATAATATGAATTAAGACACGGGAGAATTATTTAAGGTAACATGATCCCATCTAATGAATACTTCCTACTCCATTAATTATTAAGTATGAGATTATTCAAGTAGAAAGATAAACAAATTAGAAATAAGTTCATAAGAAACTAAAAAGAAATTACATATAATAATTTAATAACTAAATAATTGAGAATAAATAAAATTTTTAATATAATTAATTTGGAAATATATTATCCATTCATCCAACCTCATGTAGTTGTAATAAAGTTTAGTTAATGATGATGTTAATCAAATTTAAAATTTTATATAATATTAATTTTACATGTCAACATAGAAATCATATGATTTTATACAGGTTATAAAACTTGTATTTAAACTTGTATTGAAACTTGAAACTTAAGTCTTGCTTAAATTTCTGAAGATAATATATTTAACCTGTATATAATATTGATCAAATTATATACAGGTTAAATATATTATCTTCAGAAATTTAAGCAAGACTTAAGTTTCAAGTTTCAATACAAGTTTTATAAATATATGATTTTTTTATAATATTAGTATTATGCATTATTTTATTTGATACTTATATTTCTTTATTTACATTAAAGTAATGTGATATTTATTTTTTTTACTTAACGTTGGATAGAATTTTTTTTAAGCTTAATGTTTAATGGTACTTAATAGCATTTAATATTAAGTTTTTTTTTAATATTTTATCACCATTAAGGGAGGAAGAAGGTTTTCGATTCAGAGATAATAGAGAGAATCTTTTTTTAAATAAAATAAAGTCAAATTTTTTGGATTTTTAAAATTTTAAATTTAAAAAAAAAAACACAAATTCTAATGATATTTTTAGCGTTTTTTTTATTTTTAGTGATAAGTTAGTTTTAAAAACACAAAAATGACTTAACCCTGAAAATAATAAACACGTTCTACCAAAAAATAAACACGGCCCAAGTTTAAGACTACATTTCTTAGGTTCATAGGGGAACCCTAGAACAAGAGGGAAACCAATTTCCACATTAGATTTATGAGTATGTGAGCTAGCCAAAACCATATATATATATATATATATATAATCAAGGTTTTATGTATTTTTTATTTGTTATTCATTGTTTGGGAGCAGCCACATGTAGAATACCCCTAGCTATATGATGACAAGTGCCTTAGTCAAAAAGTGATAAGTCACAAATTTAAGACTCATCAGACAATCTTTAAATTTTGGACATAAAACTATCGAGATATTAATATTGCTCAAGCCATGTGCTAAAGTCGGAGCGTTATATAATATGCATGATCTTCATCTCATCCCGGTTGTATTTTAAAATTTACTTTTTTTCAATAATAACATTGAATTTTTTTATTCTTCTATTCTATTCTATTCTCTTCTTCTCTCTTCGGCAACTCACCTTCTTCCCAAAAATAATATGCCCAAAACCCTAAATTGGCCACGTCAACATAGTATCAATGCAGTTTTGGCAAAATAACAATGGTGTTTGTGGGTGCGGGCAACGATGCATCGTCTAGTGGTGTTGACGTTAATAATCACCTATGTTGCATGAATACGCCACCGGACGGGCATGTCCACGTGTCCGACACATGGACACGGCGACACGGTACGGACACGCATCAGATACGTGTCCGATACGCCACGTGGCATATCGTTGATAAATTCCGTGTACGATACGCCACGTGGCTTATCGGACAGACGTGTTACAAAACCGACGTGTCGTTTACCGAACCGACGTGTTTTTACGATTATGACGCGGCAGAAATACAATATATATTAACGCGTACTCCTACAACTTCATCAAATTGAGGAACACACTGCCGACAGTGAGTGGCCGACAAGCCGATTGTGGGAAATAGTTGTCATTGCATCTAACGGAGAGGGGAGAGAAGTTGGAAGCTGAGGAGCACACCGCCGAGGCGCCGACAGTACCTAAGGTAACCTAATTCTATAATCTGTAGGGGGGGAGGGGGGGTGTTGGAAGCTATAACAGGAGAGGGCTGTGTTGGAAGATGTAACGGGAGGGGGGGTGGTGTTGGAAGTTGTATCGGGAGGGGGGAGGGTGTTGGAAGCTGTATCGAGAGGGGGGGGGGGGTTCAAAGCATAATTTTAATTATTTTAAATAGGGGGCAGGGGTTAGAGGGTTTAAATATATTTTTTTATGTTTTAATTATTATTGTTTGTTTAATATATATACAAAATATAATAAACAAATAATTTATTTTAATTTTAAATACATGATTTTAAAAATAATAATAAATATACAATATTAAAATATGGAATATATAAAATGAATACTTTTTGTAGTATGTATTATGTAATATTTAATAATATATTATATGTAAGTATAATAGTTTTTGTTATATAATTTATTTTAAATAAATTAATATAATATGTAAATAATAAAAATATAATGAAAAATATATTATAGTATTGATGTAAAAAAATAAGATTAAATTAATTTTGAAATAATATAGATCATTTAAAATGCATAATTTTTTTTCATGCAGAATTATACCATAAAATGAGTTGTAATTCTGAGCATTCAAGTAATCAACAAAATATTCAAGATGATGATAATGCTCCATTATGGAAATATGTCACGAAAGATACAAAATTGGATAAAGAAAAAGGGAGAGGAAATGTTACTTTTCAATACAAATTTTGTAGACAAATATATAGATGATCATATTATAGAGTCAAGGCTCACTTGTTGAAAATTAAAGGAGCTGAGATTGCATCATGTATTAAAATAACGAATCAAAATTTGATTGAGATGCGAAAGATGATGAAGGAATCTGAACAAAGAATGAAACAATCTAATCCTAAGCAAATTTCTTTGCCCACATTAAGCATTGGAAATTCTTTTTTTGTGAATTCATCTTCTAGTGCTAATCCAATTGATCTAAAAAAGAGAAATGGGACTATGAGATCAATTGAAAATGCATTCAAAATTAGTGCACGTGAATTAGTTGACAGTGAGATAGTTAGGATCTTTTATTCTGAAGGGTTATTTTTTCATTTTGCTAAAAATCCTTATTATGCACGTGTCTTTAAAAGTACAAGTCAACTTCCAGGTTATGTCCCACCAAGCTATAATGCATTAAGAACAACATTATTGCAGAAGGAGAAGAATAATATTGATAATTTATTAGAACCAATCAAGAAGACTTGAAATAAAAAAGGAATGAGCATTTGTAGTAATGGATAGTCAGATGCTCAAAGAAGACCACTTATTAACATCATGATAGTCTTTGAAAGTGGATCAATATTTTTGAAAGCAATAAACTGTGAAAGAGAGACTAAGGACAAATATTTTATAACTGATTTATTGATTAACACTATACAAGAGATTGGTCCACAAAAAGTAGTTCAAGTTATAACTGATAATACTGGAGCTTGCAAAGCAGCAGGATACATTGTGGAAGCAAAATTTCGGCATATCTTTTGGATTCCGTGTGTGGTTCATACTCTTAATCTTGCTTTGAAGAATATTTGCGCACCAACACACTCAAGATATGCTGATATGATGGAACAGTGTGGTTGGATCGCTCAAGTTTCAAGTGATATTTTTTTATCAAGAATTTCATTATGAATCATGCAATGAGATTATTAATGTTTAATAATCATTGCAAGTTGAAGTTACTTTCAGTGGCCGATACATGTTTTGCTTCAACCAAGGAAGCACGGACACGTCTCCCTACAACCGTGTCCACGTGTCCAACACGTGGACACGTGGACACGCCACGGATACGGCACGGATACGTGTCCACATATCATTGCACAATCCGTATCCAATACGCCACGTGGCATATCGTATGGTTGCGTCGGCGCCGTATCCACGTCTATAGTGCCCGACGTCCGACGACATCGGTGGCCAACGTTGGCCACTGGCAGGGGGCGGGTGCAATTTGAGGGAGAGGCAGGAGCGGGCGCGATTTGAGGGGAGAGGAAGGGGCGGCACGATTTGAGGGAAGAGGAAGGAGCGGCGCGATTTGAGGGAAGAGGAAGGGGCGGCACGATTTGTGGGGAGAGGCAGGGGCGGGCGTATTCGAGGGGAGAGGAAGGGGCGGCACGATTTGAGGGAAGAGGAAGGGGCGGCACGATTTGAGGGGAGAGGAAGGGGCGGCGCGATTTGTGGGGAGAGGCAGGGGCGGCGCGATTTGTGGGGAGAGGCAGGGGCGGGCGTGTTCGAGGGGAGAGGAAGGGGCGGCACGATTTGAGGGAAGAGGAAGGGGCAGCACGATTTGAGGGAAGAGGAAGGGGCGGCGCGATTTGTGGGGAGAGGCAAGGGCGGCGCGATTTGAAGGGAGAGGCAGGGGCGGGCGTGTTCGAGGGGAGAGGCAGGGGCGGGCTTGTTCGAGGGGAGAGGCAGGGGCGGGCGTGTTCGAGGGGAGAGGCAGAGGCCGGCGTGTTCGAGGGGAGAGGCAGGGGCGGGCGTGTTCGAGGGGAGAGGCAGAGGCCGGCGTGTTCGAGGGGAGAGGCAGGGGCGGGCGTGTTCGAGGGGAGAGGCAGGGGCGAGCGTGTTCGAGAGAAGAGGCAGGGGCTGGCGTGTTCGAGGGGAAAGGCAGGGGCGGGCGTGTTCGAGTGGAGAGGCAGGGGCGGGCATGTTCGAGGGGAGAGGCAGGGGCGGGCATGTTCGAGGGGAGAGGCAGGGGCGGACGGGTGGGTGTGATTGAGAGGAGAGGGGCAGGCGGGCGTGATTGAGGGGAGAGGCAGGGGCGGGCATGATTGAGGGGAGAGGCAGGGTCAAGCAGGCGTGATTGAGGGGAGAGGCAGGGGCAGGCGGGCATGCTAAAGAGGAGAGGCAAGGGCATAAAATAAAATATTTTTTATAAAATAAAATAAAAAAAATATATTTTTATATAATATAATGATAAAATATTATCTTATAAAATAAAATAAATATAAATATTATCTTATAAAATAAAATAAAATAAAATATTTTATTTTATAAAATAAATAATATATATTTATTATATATAATAAAATATTTTAATTTAATTTAAATTAATAAATATTATAAAATAACTAATATTCATAATTAATAATTTTTATTTTTATTTTTATTTTTTATTATGTCGTATCCTAGGCGTATTCGTATCCTAGTTTTTTAGAATTTGCCGTTTACCCGTATCCTGCCGTGTCGTATCCCCGTGTCCGTGTCCGTGTCCGTGCTTCTTAGTATACGACTATAACACGCCTACTCCATGAGTGTGCCTAGATATTTTTAAGAAAAAATAATATTAACCTTTAATTTCCTAATCAACTGAATATTAATTTTATTCTCTGATATTGTATTTTATGACATCTTGTATACCCAGGAGAAAGACTCTTTCACCTTCCACCCAAAAATTTTGGGTATACTTTATTTGTTCATAATCTCTCTCCATATAGAAAAAATATGATTACGCATATCATCAAGCGTATCTTCTATGTGTACTTTAATGCTCAAAAAAATATAAATATTATTTACTAAAATTCATGAGTCAGTGTCAATGTAAAATTTTTTGAAAACAAGTCATTCTTTAAGAACTCAATTTAAAAGAATGCACTTTTAGATATATTATTAGTAAGCTCCTTCCAATGTCTAGGTATTAATCCTTGCAAGGGGGTAACCATTGACCCTACTTATATAGGCTTACACCTAATATGACTAATATGATTAGTTTTGAGGAGAATAGTGGAATCTTCCCCATGGCATTGCAAGTGCAACGAGAGGAACCTAGTGTGGGTGTCCCTCTTGACACATGATGTGAGTCTGCCCAAGAGAGAAAGAAAAGTTAGAAGACTTAATAATTTCAACCTATATATATATGAGAAGGATATGTCTACAATTTTCTCAAGACAAATCTTTTGTCACATCAATTAATCTAGTATCAAGTATTGACCTGGACCTCTAAATTGCAATATAGAATAAATTTTAGTTATTTGAAAAGCAAAAGGTATTGAGGCACAAACATTTTTTTGATATGCACACTTTACCTTTTATATATATATATATACACACACACACACACTAAAATTATCTATAATTTTTATTTATTAATAAAATATAATCAGATAAATAATATCAAACATAAAAATGAAATAAAGTGTGTGAGAAAACTTTGGGAATAATATAATTTGTAGAGAGATGAGTTTTGAAATAATCAATTTGTTGGGGAGGGCTTCGGGAATGACATGTTTTGTGGGGAGACACAAGAGGCGGGGCGAGATACTTTCCCTTTGGCCTGGTGGAGCTTTGACTTCAGGCATGCCTAAAAAACATCTTCTACCCAGTGCTCTCTCTTACTCTAATTTTTGTAATACATATTCTAGTTTCTTATTCTTTAATAATAATGATAGGTTTTTGAATACTCATTCTAAGATATTTAATGATTCAGGATGGTGACTAGCTATGTTAAATGAACTAAATGTAATCACATCTAAACATAATGAGATCTCATTTTAAAATATTCAAGCAAATTAATAATGAGATATAGATGAGTGTACATAACAAAAAAATAAAGTCAAAAAAAAATATTGATCGACTTAAGATTTGATTGTTAGTAAAAATACTTATACAAACTTATGGCATTAACTACTATAATATATTTTCCCTTGTTACCAAACTGGCCACTATTATGTTGTTATTTTCTATTAATGTATCACAAAGGTGGACAATGTACCAGCCAGATATAGAAAATATCATCTTTCATTTTGATCTTGAGGAATAAATATTTATACAATATCTATTAAGATTTTTTATTTGTAAGAGCTTAAGTTTGATGTATAAATTGTTGAAGATTATTTATAAGCTAAAATAATCTCCTTATGCATTATATAGCAAATTTTCTTATAAACTTATCACAGTTGGTCTTGGGAGATTCATTGATCAAAAGATCAATATGTGATATAATTAAAATATATTGATTATATTTTGATCATAGGAGATAATCATTTAGATATATCTCAACTAAAAGTATTTCTTCGAATAAAATTTTAGACTGAATTTGAAATATCATAAAAATTTTGAGTATTCACATCGTATACTCATAAGATATGACATTTCTTCCTTGGTGAAAATAAATATAGATATTTTATCAAACCTCGAGATGTCAAGATGTGCATATGTTGACTCGCAACATAATCCAAGTGTAGATTTATCTATAGATATTAAATTATCAATTGATTCCACTGGATAAAGAAGAATCACAAAAAAAAATTTAAACTATTTGATAATAACCAATTCAAGTTTCACCTACTTTATCAATAAAGTTATCATTTCCTAAATTCTGTCATACAAATTCAATTAAATACAATATTTTTAATTTTTGGATATGTTAAAAAAATTTCAGCACATGTAATTATGTGTAAAAATCATAGACATAGTTAGATAGAAAAGTATTCAAATTTCAGTTAAACTCTAATAATTATAAAAAAACTAGAGGTGTCAAATGGGTTGACCCAGCACAGCCCGGCACGGACCCGCAACCCAAAAACCACCGATTTGGCCCAATTCGGGTCGGACAAACCCTTAATTATTAAAAAAAAATTAGGATTTCTGCAGCGCACAGCCACACCGCCGCACGTCTTTGCCCATTTGGGACTCGGCGAGACTCGTTTGTTAGGCATCAGCTCGTATTGACCACGTTCGGTGCATGATCACGCGTGTTGTGCCCACGTCCCAACACAGCATGACGAGCCAAGGCACGGCACTATAAAGTGTCGTACCTGGTACGAGCATTGGCACGGCGATGTAGCGTGTCGTGCCTGGCATGGGGACGATACTGCAGCATGCTGTGTCAGGCACAGGCATGGCACTATAGCGTGCAATGCTGGGCATGGGCACGACTAACTGTGTCGTGCCCATGCCGGGCCGGGCCTGCCATGCCCATTTGACACCACTAAAAAAATACACATATTTCTTCATTTTTTATGGTAGTAATTTTATCTAAAAAAATAAAAGACAAATAATTATTTCAAAATCTAATACATAAACAAAGTACAAAGCTATAGGGATGAATACTTATGAGCTACAATGGATCAATCACTTATTGGAAGAGCTTTTCTTACTAGTTTAGAGATCAATGATATTTTACTATAATGACCAATAGTTTGACACATTGATGTCAACCTAATATTTCACTTGTAAATAAAATATATTGAGATTGAATATAATTTTATACAAAATAAAATTCAAGATTATTCAATTGTTACTGCATACGTAGCTAACAGCAAGTAGACTACATACATCTTTACAAAGACTCTCATAAGATCATAAGTTATTTTTCTATCCTTCAAACCAGATTTTTATAACTATACACTCCATCTTAAAGAAAGTATATTTTTTTTGCGTTGTTTATTATTTGAGAGCACCCAACATATTAACTACTCTAAATCATATATTATATATATATACACACGCACCACACACACGCACCACACACACGCACCACACACACGCACCACACACACGCACCACACACACACCACACACACACACACACACACCACACACACATACACACCACACACACATACATATATGATTTATGTTATATTCTAAAATAATTTTTTCCAAAATAAAATTTGAGTTTTTTTTTTGTTTTTCTCATCTATTCTTCTCTCTCTAGCAGCTCTCCCTCCCGAAAATATTGTGGCCAAAACCCTAATTCAGCCACAAACATATATTTGTGTGTGCATTTGAATTTTATTTTTAATAATCATATAACAGCCCAAAATAATACAATATCAGTTTTGTAGACAGCAAGATGATTTAATACACCAAAATAGAATGACAAATACAAACAATGTCACAACTAAGAAAATGAACAAAAAAAATACCTGATAAAGGTGGGAATTAACCTCAGCACATGTTTGATGCAATGTTTCAAGAGGTGCGCCACTAAGCTCAAATTGGCCACCAGGCTCAAGTGATATACTCTGCTTTCCCTGTGCAACATTAAACAGAAACTCAGTGAGGTCTTAAAAAAAAATAATTAGTGTAATAGATTCTAACACTCTCGCTCAAGGCAGAGCATATATATTATAATTTTTAGCTTTGTTGAGAAATACTTTATGAAGAATAATGAGTGATCTAGTCATGGTATAAGTAAGATGTTCTCCAATTCAAACAAAAATTAAAAACAGTTCTTATTTTTTATTTTCCTCAAACAATATAACAAATCATCAATTATATAGAGAGATAAAGTGCAGCTTAATTATAACAAAGGAAAAATAAGATATTCTACACAAGCATTCACATTACCATCAGGAAACAATTAAATATTTTTTATTCATTTTATTATTAAATTATATAGACAAAAACACACTGACACATAAGTATATTAAGCATAGACAATCATGTATTTGTTAATAATTGAGTAAATAAATAAAATGGGATAAAAAGAAAAAAACATATTATAGTAACACAATTCAAAATTAAGACGACAACAATACAATAATTTTAAGTACAAAACATGAATACAATAAATTTATAAAAATTATTATGATTAATTCTCTTTTTATGTATTTATTTATTTTATACAAGTAGAAGTCATTATTAATATGAATTATTCAAATTGAGATAACTCATATGTTGGATGCTTTCATCCATAATATAAATAAAAATAAATAAATAAAATAAATAAATAAATAAATAAAAACATGTAGTACATAACACCCCTACCCCTCAAGCTTGTTTTTAAATATCAAGGATATCAAACATTGATAAAAAAAATAATGAAGCATTTCAACATTTCATGTTTTTCATGAAAATATTAACTGGCTGATCTATTTATAAATATAAATTATAACAAAACTCTCATCATAAATTTTTACCCCTGAGATAAGCAATTCACATATATGTTATTAGTCCACTCACAAAACATCAATTAGAAAATTAAATATCTCATTATCTGACTGTCACAATAAAAAATAATAAAAAAAAAAAAAGAAATTTTTATCTCATTAAAGGTATCCATTTGGCCAGGTGGCCCAAGCCTAACTATCAGCATAGCCCGAAAAGGCCATGAAGGGCATGGCACAACATAGGCAAGGGCCGTACTTGCCCCATGCGTAGGCCATGTCGGTGGACTATATAATATGCAAGCATGATATGTAAGCACCACATTTAAAAAGAAGGATGTTTCCTTTGCAATGGTTAGCTTCCAACAAGATAGCAAATAAGACAACGACACACATCATTGTCCTATTGATTGCGTAATAAAATAACAAAGGAAAAAAATTAATTTAATACATCTGCCATTGAATTTTGTTTCAAATGTTGTGATCAAAAATTAGAAATATCAAATAATTCACGCAGCCATGGAACAACCGGTGGCATGATTTAGCCGTGTCTGACATAGCACATCATTGGTTCAAATCGTGTCTGGATGTGACACGGGACATGCCATATTGGTACAAGAAAGAATATTAGTATAATTTATACAGAATATTTGAGTGAACCACCTCAAAACAAATCTCATCTTAAGATAATTTACTTTCTCATCTAGAGTGATTGTCAAAGTAACACCTACTTGTAATCAACTATACATTTTCCTGAACGTCGAAATATTGGTTCTAATGTACTAGTGGAGTAAAAAGTATTTATTTTTTTAAATATGGTTTGACATCATCTAAGTGAAATAATATCCCAGAAAGAGATCTAGGTATCCTAGTACCATTAAGAAAAATAGAAAAAAAACATAAATATATATATATATATATATACATAATATTTGTAAAATAGGGTACTAAATACAACTCATTTGTTATTTTCGAATATCAATAAAAATATCAAAATCAAAAGAAACCAACTACAGAATTATCTAACTTCTCAAGAGATTCTCATTCACTATGAACAAGTTGAATATATCCCTTTTCTCATAGCACATACTCTAAATCATGAACAATCAAGTCTCTTATTCTTCATCTCATCTTGAGTTGGACATGGAATAGACTCGTTAACTACCATATCCCCTAGACCTAGAAGATTTCTTCTCGTAAAAAAACCTCTCTCCAGAATCAACTTGATATGTACATGTCAGAACATATGATGACTTCATATAAGTGATATCATAGCATGAACCAAGTTCAAATATAACTAATTAATGACTTTCTCTACTAATTGGAGTCCTTGTTAAAATCATTAAATCAAGAAATAAATTCAATCATAATTTCAAAAAAAAAACTTAGAAAGTTCAGATATTTATTTAGATTGAAATTAATAAACTCCATGAGAGTGATTGTTTAATCACATAGGAGATACACCATTGATATTCTCATTGAAAATATCTTTTGGATTGTGCTCCAATAGGTACTCTTATTAAGCCAAATACTAATTTCTTCTATGATACAATTCATACAATTTAATTTACTACTTATAAGAGAACCATATAAAATATTAAATATTTGATTGTCATCATACTATATATAATTTTTGTAATCAATATAACTAATATTTTCCAGATTCATACAAAATAAATTCACTTAGGCACAACTCTTCACATATATTAAAGTATTAGGTATATAAAAAAAATTGAACTTTGAAATTTTTTTCAATTATCATGAGCACTTATAAACAGTCAAATATTAACATTGGAGTTGGACACTAACTAGCACCAAGAGGAGATCGATTATAAAATCTTGAATTATTCTTGAGCAATCTCATCTCATAAAAAAAATCAAATATAGATACTTATTTCAAAATTCAATGTAGAGACAAACCCTAGGGCATTAACAATCAACACATGCAAAATACTTTCAATTATACTTTTGGAGATGATCGAGTACCTATTTTTTTCACTCACTACTCATTGTGTGAGAGAGACATTAAGACAATAGCTTTTAATTCAGTATTTCATAGGCGAATGAATACAAAATAAATTATGTTTTTTCTCAAAGAAAAATTAAAAAAGTAACTATTACTACAACCTACATTCTTATAGCAAATTACGAAGTAGAAATTTTTATAAAGTACCTTGAAGAAATATTAGCTACCTCATTTTCTCAGGCTTGGTGTGTGAAACCTTTAAGCAATAGCTTGAAAAAGTATACCCTTACAATTGTGTTAATTTTTGGTTTTTAATTTTATTGTATGATTTATGGATGGGAGCACACATGTGGGCTGCCCCAATCCAAAACCTTACCCTGTCTATGTTTGTTGTACAACTATATTTAATAGAGCATTTTCTATTGAGTTTTTTGTATGTTTTGTGGCTTGAATTTCTATAGAGTTGAGAATATATAGGCCGTTCTACTAAGTTCAAAAGAAAATCTTTCTTGAAATTGAAATTTTATGATCTTACAAATAAATATAAGTTGAAAATAATATAAAATTAAAATTGAATTGTATAAAAAAATAACGCACAACAAAATAAGAAGATGAATAATAGCTACATGAGCTTGAGTATTAAAATAAGATTTATCATCTTTATTTTTTTTTGTTTTGTATATGTTTATGATGAGAGCACCCAACTAATTGGTTGCCCCAATATCCCATTTTATTTATAGATAGGATTAGGTATTATATTTTCAGCATGTATAAATCTATTAGTAAATTAATTTTTCTTTCAATATCTTTTAGGGTTTACATTCAAGTTTCAACAATTACTCTCCTGATATAACACCACAATTTTTACTTACTTAGGTCATGTTTCATAATCAAAAAATAATTAATTTAACTTTTATTAAGAGAATATATAGGCCGCTCTACTGAGTTCAAATGAAATTCTTTCTCGAGATTAAAAATTTTATGATCTTACAAATAAATATAAGTTGAAAATAATATAAAATCTAAATTGAATTGTATAAAAAAATAACTTAAAAAAATAAAGCAAACAATAGCACCATGAGCTTGAGTAGTATGATAAGATTTATCATTTTTATTTTTATTTTTTTGTTTTGTATATGTTTATGATGAGAGCACCCAACTAATGGGTTGCCCCAATATCCTTTTTTTTACTTATAGATAGGAATAGGAATTATATTTTCAGCATGTATAAATCTATTATTGAGTTAATTTTTCTTTCAATATCTTTTAGGCTTTTTGTTCGAGTTTCAACAATTACTCTCCTGATATAACATCATAATTTTTACCTACTTATGTCATGTTTCATAATCAATAATAATTAATTTAACTTTTATTACTTTATGGTAGGATTGTTAAGAATCATGGAATATTCTTATAATATCCTCTAGTTTATTCCTTAAGATATTCTTAGAATATCCTCTGATTTTTTTCATTCTTTTGTATATATATAGGTATCTCTATAGGTTGTATAATTATCAATTCATTTTCATCAATTCATTCTCTTATATTTCTTCACATGGTATCAGAGCGTTATCGTTAGAATAGATCAAAATAAAGCATTTTTTTTTGAGGGATTTTTTTTTTACAGTGCGCCGCACCTACTGCATCTCTCTGGCGACTGCTCCGGCCACTGCTCCGGCAAAATTTTTCAGGCACCAACCCCACCAACAAAAGCACACCTCACCGACGACCACCGTGTGTCCAAGGCCGTCACCGGAAAACCCCCACACGCACCCCCACGCACCGCCTGAAGCGGCTGCCAGATCTGCACGTGCCGATCACCTTCCCAACACATGACGGCGCATGACAGCGCGTCGACGGTTGCAGCACCACCGGCCAACCACCACCTGAATCGTCTCTGTCCCAGGAATCCAGATCTACCCTCCAATCTTCGATCCAACAACCTTAGCTTAGTATTTTGACGCTTATCATGACTGAATCTGCTTCCAAGATGTCTCTCGCCACTCTGGCCGGGATTCCTGTTCTTCCAAAGATTACTAAACATAAACTGAATAGTCGGAACTACATCGATTGGAGTAATACAGTTCGAATCTATTTCCAAAGTATGGAGATGGAGCATCATCTTACCTCTGACCCGCCCACGGATGATTCCAGCCACATCTGGTTACGAAATGATGCTCGTCTTTTCATTCAGGTGAGAAATTCAATTGAAAATGACATGATTAAAACCGTTATTCACTGTACGACAATCACAATTGATGGATCATCTTGCATTCTTATACTCTGATAAGAAAAATATCACCCGAGTGTTTAATATTCGTAAAGCATTTTATCGGCTGAGATGCAAAATAGGTCCCTTTTGCAAGCATACGTAGACTATAAAAAAACCTATGCGGAATTGAATATGATGATGCCTTTTAGTACCGATATTACAATCCAACAGCAACAACATGAACAAATGACTGTTATGGGGTACTTAGCTATGTTACCACCTGCTTATGACTCTGCTCGAGCACAGATTCTTGCTAGTCCCACCATCACTTCATTAGAAGATGTATATAGCAGAGTTGAACGGGCAGGTATCTCTCATTCTGCAGGACTTCAATCATCAGCCTCACTCACTCATGTGCTTCTTAGTCAATGTGGACTTGCGTCAAATAGCAGTATGGTCAGCCTCAAGTGCATCGAATGGTGGCTCCTCCAAGATAATTTGTCATTACTGTAAGAAGCCGGATCATGTAATTCAGGATTATTGGAAATTAAAGAACAAAAATCAGCAAGGTTCTTCTGTCACTCTTACTCCAGCAACAAACACTGCTACCCAACTACTCCAGTTACACAGTTCTCTGCCGATAATCTTGCTCAGTTACAGAAGTACCAGACCTTTCTGAAGTCCACAAAGTCCTCCTCCGGCTGCCATGTCCAACCTTGCCCAGACAGGTAACTCAGTCGCTTGCGTTGTATCCTGCGCCAATGAATAGGTCATTGACTCAGGCGCCTCTAACCACATGACTTGTAACCCTAGTTTACTTTCTTCCGTGCAACCCACCTCGTCCAAGTCCATCATCACCTTGGCGGATGGATCCAAATCCCGTGCCCTTGGGTCCACTGTCACTGTCTCGCCTACCTCATGTCTTCCTTTATCATTGGTTTTGCATGTGTCTAATCTGTCATTTAATTTACTCTCTGTTAGCAAACTTGCTCATGAACTTAATTGCTCAGTCTCATTCTTTCTTGGCTATTGTCTTTTCCAGGACCTGGTGATGAAGCAGACTATTGGTAGGAAATATGAGTTTGACAGTTTCTATATGCTTGATCGGTCTTCATTCAGCGCAACCACTTGTCTTGCAGCATCGAGTCCTTTTGAGTTGAATTGCCGCTTAGGTCATCCTTCTCTTACTTTATTAAAAAGGTTATATCCCTAGTTCTTGTCATTGTCTACCTTACCTTGTGAGTCTTGTCAACTGACGAAACATCATCATCTCAGTTCAAGTCCTCGAATTAATAAACGAGCTAGTACTCCTTTTGAATTAGTCCACTCCGATGTTTGGGGCCCGTGTCCTGTCCTGTCACCCACTGGGTTCCGTTACTTTGTTACTTTTGTGGATGATTTTTCAAGAGTTACATGGTTATACTTTATGAAATCTCAGTCAGAAGTATTTTTTTCATTTATGTGCCTTTTATGCTGAAATCAAACTCATTTTCATATTTCTATCAAACATTACGTAGTGATAATGCTAAAGAGTATTTGTCTGAGCCTTTTCAAACATTCATGCGTGAGCGAGACATCATTCATCAAACCTCATGTGTTGATTCTCCCTCTCAGAATGGTGTGGCGGAGAGGAAGAATCGTCATCTTTTAGAAACTGCTCGGGCTCTTAAATAATGAAAAAGACTTTTTATTTACTTAATTTAAAAAAAAAACTGCTATAAAATAAAAATTAATGAAAATAGATAATTAATATAGCAGATATCAATTGATTTATGATTAAGTCAAGCTGATGATGATACAGCAAGAATAAAATAATAAATATATTGTTAAAAAAAACATGATTAAAGCATTCATGCCCATGCATAGCTCGTTTCCAAGAGTGGACTCATGTCAGTATTCAAGTCCTTCCAACCCAACCTAGCATGACACGTGCCTAGGCATGGATAACGTACTCATGGCATGATGTTATGGCAATGCTCATACCCATGTGATGATCATGCATGGGCTTGTACAAATATCCATGTCCTTCGGAGCTGACCCGACATGGCTCGTGGCAATGCTCATGCCCTAGCACATACCAATGTCGAACCAACCCATCATAACCCATTTGATACATCTAAAAACAAGCATAACAAGTAATTAGAGTATTAGAAAACGTGATTCAAATTTCCTTCATATTGTTTCAGCTATCAATACTTTTGTTACATTTCATGTAACAAAACAAAATATAATATATAATCACACTTAAATAATAATAAATATATGTATATTCTTATATAATGAACCATAGTTATTTAAGGCGCAAAGCACACTTGAGGCGCGGGCTTTTTTATTTGAGGCGCACCCAGCCTAATACACATAAAAATTATACATTTTACTAAATATAGTCTTTAATTTTCATCTAATAATAAACTAAAGAACATCAAAGATAAAAATCAAATATTAATAGTGTTCTCATCATCCAAACATTCAAAATTTCAAAACAAAATAACAAACATTCAAAGTTTTAAAGCAAAATAAACACTCATGTATCTACATCTAAATCTAAATCAAGAAAGTCTTCATCAATATCATCCTCATCATCAATCTTCCACTCTCCTTCTTCATCTTCCTCTCCCGATGAATAGATCATCTCTTGTATAAACCCTAAGCTCCTCAGCTCCACTAGCTCTTGCAATATCACCCCATGTTAAATCATCACCTTCAAACACCAAATCATCTTCTGCAACACCTTCATCTTCTATTCTTCTCATCAACCATTCGTTACTATCATCTATTTCTTTCAAGATAATGGGATCAATGGTATGACGCTCAGTGTATCTTTTCATCAAGGTTCGGTTGTACTTAATGTACACCAAATCATTCAAGCATTGATGATCCAACATTTTTCTCTCTTACTATGAATCTGAAAAAACAAATAGTTTTCATGATTATATCTCAATGTTTTAGTTTTGAAGAATCTAAGTTACATTAAATAATGTTGTAACTTAAAATCACAAATTCAATTGTATGTAATTGCTTTAGTAACTTACATTCTAAAAGATACTCCAATTCCTTTCACAATCTGATGCACTACATGTTAGGTTAAGAACCTTCGATGCAAACTTTTGCAAACTTCTAGCACTTGATCTAAACATACCCCACCATTCAGCTACAATTAATATAAATAATTTATTAGTTGAACATTTCACTTATTTTAACCAAACATATATAATAATTTCAATGCACTAATTAACAAAACTAAAAGACTAACCTGTAGATTTAGTCTTCCTTGTTCTAATAGCAAACTTATTACCAAAAAGGTCTCTAGGATGGATGTACAAGTCGATTTGTGATATAATTACATCTTGTTCATCTCTGTTTTTCACCAATCTCGAAATACAACTACATACATCTTCAAAGATTTTTGAACCTAGGTCAATTCCTAATCCTTCTATATCAATAGAATTGTGGGTTCAAAAAATACTCAGCTGAATGCAAATGCCGATGAAGTTGAACCTCCCACCTCCTATCAATAATTTCCATGATTTCCCTTTACTTCTCTTCATTCCCTGTACTTACATATTATATATTACTAAATATTACATACTACAAAAAGTATTCATATTTATATATTTCATATTTTAATATTGCATATTTATTATTATTCTTAAAATTATGTATTTAAAATTAAAATAAATTATTTGTTTATTATATTTTGCATATATATTAAACAAATAATAATAATTAAAATATAAAAAAAATATATTTAAACCCTCTAACCCCTGCCCCCTCCCGTTACTGTATTTAAAATAATTAAAATTATACTTTAAACCCCCCCCCTCCCATTATAGCTTCCAACCCCCCCCCCCTCCCGTTACTGTATTTAAAATAATTAAAATTATACTTTGAACCCCCCCCTCCCGTTACAGATTCCAACACACCCCCCCACCCCCGTTACAGATTCCAACACACCCCCCCACCCCCGTTACAGATTATAGAATTAGGTTACCTTAGGTACTGTCGGCGCCTCAGCAGTGTGCTCCTCGTCCTCAGCTTCCAACTTCTCTCCCCTCTCCGTTAGCCACGTCAGAGTCGTAATAACGCGTCGGTTTGGTAACCGAAGCGTAGGTTTCGTAACAACGCGTCTCTCCCATGCCTGCTGCGCCTCACCCGCCTGCACCTCGCCTGAAGCAAGGCATTATTCCCGGGAGTGATGGCGCCTGAGCTTTAGGCGTGCCTTTCATAACTATGTAATGAACACAAATAATTGGAGCAATTCACATATTGAATGATCTCATCAAAAACATATAAATAAAAAACAAAAAATATATATAAAATAAAAACTACAACACTTTCTTTTAAGTTGGTATGAAAAAGTTCAGAACACCAAGATTTAAAAAATATATAATTTATGATCTTTTCAAGGCTTTAGTAAAAATATTTGATGGATGCTTTATTATTTGGATATAATTTATAGCAATAATTATTGACGGACTGTTCAATATAGTTGATTGCGCCTTGAGTGAATTCACTCTTATAGTTGATTGCTCTCATTAAATTCTTGTCATAACAAAGATTTGCTGTTATTTAACAATATTATGGTATCATAGCATCTGTTTCTAATTGAGATTGAAATTATTTTTGAACGTTGTTCGAATTTAATTTCTCCAGATTAGTCGATCTCTGAAAATCCTAATTATTTATCACGATTTCTTTAAGATCTAGAAGATATCTGACTTAAGAGCTCTTCTCTAGAGGGTAATGAATTATTACAAAAGAATAAATTAAGAAAATTAAATGCGAAAGAGCTCTTCTCTAGAGTGTAAGTAATGCTATATTCCCCCGATTACTTGGATGTACTCAAGTCAAGAAGGCGTGGGATCTCCTAATCGAGAAATATCAAGGAGAGAAGAAGGCTATAAGAGCTCTTCTGTACTCCTTGAGAAATAATTTTAAAAATCTAAGTATAAAAAACTTAGATTCTCTTACTGAGTTTTCAACTCAGTTCCTTGATATAATTAATCAACTTAAGATTCATGGAGAAGACATCTCTGAGACTCGATTAGTTGAAAAATTATTAATCTATATGCCTGATAAATTTGATGTCATTGTGCCAGTGATAGAGGAAACCAATGATATTTCAAAGTTGACCATCCAGCAAGTCCCGAGTTCATTAAAATCATTTGAAAACCGACTATTGAAGAGAACAGAGATTTCTGGAGAAACTGCAATGCAGTCAAGATGGGAGAACAAGCCCAACAAAAATGATGTTCAATCCAGAAATACAGGAAATAGAAGACCAAGACAAATGTATGGTTCTAAAGTTAAAAATAAAAATAAAATCAAAACTAACTCTTCTTCTTCTACACTCTCTGATGACTCACATAAAGACCAATATATTTCTTGCAATATATGCAAGAGATCAAACCACACTGCAACAAAATATTAATTTCGAAAACAAAATTAATGCCTAAACTATAAAAGGTTTGGGCAAAACTCAAAGGACTGTAAAATATTAGGACATAACTCAAAGGACGGTAAAAACATCTCTAAATAGAATGCTGGCTTTACAGAGTGAGTAGCCTCTACAAAGCATCTGTTTTATGCAAATAAAACAGATCTTCACCAAGCAATTGATTTCTGGATAGTGGTTGCTCAAATCACATGTATGAAAACAAGAAAATATTTGTGGATTTACTTCCAGTAATAAATTCATAAGTAAAATTAGGCAACGGTGATTTAATTGAGACAAAAGTCAAATGCAAAATAGCATTACTCACTTGCTCTGGAATTAAGTTTATAAAAGATGTGCTTCTGGTTCCAGCCTTGGACCAGAATTTATTAAGTATTGGTCAATTAATTAAAAAAGGTTACAAACTATCATTTGAAAATAATGCATGTGAAATATTTGATCACGAAAGTGATCAACTCTCATGGACAGTAAAAATGTCAAGTAGAAAAAGTATTCCACTGATATTTGCTAAGAGAGCGGACAGGGCATTTTCTATAAATGTCAAGTCTGTAGCCTCTCTTTGGTACAGAATGTTTGGGCACTTAAACTAATTAAACCTAAAAAATATTTTTCAAAAAGATTTAGTGAAGGGAGTGCCTTCAAACCTTGTCATTCCAAACTCTATTTGTGAGGAATGCTCATTGAGAAAACAAACCCGAAAAAGCTTTCCTAAGCAATCTACCTGGAGAGCCTCGGATCCTTTAAAATTTATGTATGCTGATATATGTTGACCCATTTCAGTACAGTCATTAGGCAACAGTAGCTATTTTCTACTGTTTGTCGATGATTATATAAGACGCATGTAGGTTTTCTTCTTGAAACAGAATTCTGAGTCACTTGATTGCTTCAAGAAACTCCTATCTCTTGTCGAATGACAATCTAGACTAAGTGTGAAAGCACATAAAACAGACAGAGGAGATGAATTCCTCTCTTAAAATTTAAAAGATTTCTGTGAATTAAAAGGTATAGTTAGGCAGTTGATCACTGCCTCTCTCATATACAGTCTATAATCTAAGGGTAACAGACTGTATTCACTAGAAGCTAAATCATTTTTGGTGAATAGAGATATATTAATTGATGAAAACAACAAATGAGATAAAAACTATAATGAAGTTAATTCTAAAATAAAAAATGGTTGTACAGAAATTTTTACAGCTAGCAATAAATTAATAAGCACTCCAAGGTATGATTTCAACTCTCCCTCTGAATTACTTCTGAATATGCTTTTGAATGCATGTCTGAATCTACTTCTGAATATAGCTGTGAATCTATCTCTAATTCTAAATTCAAGTCTGTT
>JAREIK010004893.1:0-26604 GCA_029783825.1 Sapria himalayana
TCTTATTTTTATTATTCCTTTTATTCATCATATTTTTCTAATTCTTCAAATTCTTCGAATTCTTCTTATTCTTCATATTCTTCCAATTCTTCTAATTCTTTTTATTCTTCTAATTCTTCTAATTCTTTTTATTTTTCATATTCTTCTAATTCTTCTTATTCATCATATTCTCTTTATTTTTCTTATTATTTTTATTCTTGTTATTCTTCTTATTCTTCTAATTCTTCTAATTCTTATTTTTTTAAAGGTTTGTTTTATTAATTATAAAAGCCATCTCTTTTGGCGGAGGAATACTATTTTTACAATCTAATGATTTACCCTATTCCTCTTTTACACCCTTGACAAAATAATACAATGTACAAGATAGCTTTACAATCAAGCTTATTTAAAAAATAAAGCATCTTTAAGATTTTCCTTAGTATAATTTTTATGTTTTGTATCCTGCCCTGTTTTGCTTTTCCTTCTTTGCTTGATAAGCCTACATGCTTGCTCCCTTTTACAGCAAC
Source organism: Sapria himalayana (assembly GCA_029783825.1). Lineage (NCBI taxonomy): Eukaryota > Viridiplantae > Streptophyta > Magnoliopsida > Malpighiales > Rafflesiaceae > Sapria > Sapria himalayana. Next base: position 507 of record JAREIK010004893.1, read on the forward strand.
AACTTTAACCATTGCTTCTTTAAGAAGAGAAGTTCACAGCATAGCAGCATAGTAGCATAGCAGCATAGCAGCCTTATTTAGCAGGATTTGGCAGCGACTTTGCTAGATCATTTAGCAGCACAGTAGCCTTATTTCACAGCTATAGGCTTAGAAAAAAATTTGACAGTAACTTTGCTGTTTTTTTCAAGTACCAGCCTCACTTGATTATCCATAAGCTTTAATTTAATGGTTGTTTTGTATTGCTGGATCATTTGTAAGCTGCAAATCCTTTTTTCCCATCTCCAACTACTTATTTACTGGCAGTCTATCCTTAGGTAAAAATTTTGGCAGCCTCTTTGTTGTTTTATTCAGTCAGCCTATCCCCTTCTTCCTTGTGTTTTTATTGTATTTGACAACTATAGCCCCTGCACTTCAAGCATGCAAAGCCAACAAAATAGTAACAACAAGTATCAATATATATATTACCTCTTGACCAACAACACAGCCCTTCCTCGCAGCCAAGAGATCTGCAGGCTGTTCAATATAGCAGGCAATATGCTTCTAGTTAAATTATTTTAGAATTTTAGCAGCCTCTTTGCTATATTATTCAGTTTCAGCCTATCCTCCCTATCTTGAAATGTAAATGCATTAGATCACTGTAGTCCCTGCACTTCAAGCATTCAAATCCAAGAATATAGTAACAATAGATATCAATATATATATTGCCTCCTACCCAATAGCACAGCCCTTCCTCACAACAAAGCGACCTTGCAGACTATTTGATAAAGCAGGCAACCAAACGCCATAACAACAAAATGAAAGATACAAATTGTTTTAATTATTTATTTAAAGCCCATTATTTGCTTAGGCAGTGACAGTTAGTCTCTGCCCAAATTTTGCTTTTTCCTGCCATTGGCCATTTTTCGTATTCTTTCATCTTAGCCCATGCCTGTAATTCTGAAAAACAAAACAGAGCAAGGTATATTTTTATGATTTCCCCACAGGACAGAGGAGATCAAGAATTTCTATCCAGCTGCTATTTATAAATTCTAATATACGGGTATTCTAATTTGTCTAATGTAATTATACCTTTATATTTCTTCGGTAAATTAACACCATCAAACTAATGTAGACCCTTCCTCATGCCTTCCTCTAGTAGTTTGTCTACAAAAGCATTTGCTTCCATAAATGTATGCATTACTTCCCCATTTAGCTCATTTAAAGGATTCTTGATTAACTCTATTTGCTCATCATACTGCCAAATTTTTGTCTTATTTGTAGCCAGATTCACCAGTAAACTAGAATCTTTTAAGGCACTTAAGTAAGGCTAAAGCAGATGCTTTTTCCCTCATTATAAATGCTTTTAATACATTACCTTGCTCATTTATTATCACACCTCCTCCCACTGCCATTCACATATCTTTATTAAAACTACTATCTATGTTTAGGGCAATCCTTCTCCGTGGAGGTTTATTCCAACAAACTATTTTTACCTTAGGTATTTGTTCTCTAATTGCATGTAAGCCCCATATTTTCCTTTTTTCACCTTCCATTCCGATGCTTCTAAGTTTTAAGGGAGACCCTACTGATATCCATGAACATTCTTTTTTCATTTCTTTTATTATATGATTAGCATTCATTTTAATATTCTTGAACCTACTTTTATTCCTATCTTTCCACATACTCTAGACTATGATATGTAGAATATAATCCCTTAGCTAGTTACATACTTTATTCTTTGTGTGTCTTATCCTCCAACTGATTAATCTATTTTTGAGATCTTCTAACTTATTGGTTATTTGTGCATTTCTTCCTAGATATTCCTAGAATTCCACCACTATTTTACCTATTGAAAATTAATGATTTGTCCTTTCTATGCTAGTATAATAGCATTTGCCCTGGAAGCAAATTTCTTCCTAGATTCTTAGAATTCCACTGGAATGACATTTGATAAAAGCTTCCACATAAATACATTAATTTTTGTGGAATCTCTTTCACCAGGCTCCCTTAAAGACTTCTTGGCTATTTTTTTTCTTACTAATATCTTTACACTTTTAAGTGTGAACCTTTTCTATGGATTTAGAATCCATCTCCATTGATTTTTAATTAGACGTGCATTACTCTCAACTAGTTTTTTTTTTTTAAGCATATATTCCACCTTTTAGATGCTTTTTAGGATTCTTGAATGCTTTTTTCTTAACCCATATCTAGACTTCATATATCTTGCCCATAGGCTATCATTCTGCATGAGCCTCCACCAGTTCTTACATGCCTAGGCTTTGGCCATATCATTTAGCTTATTTAAACCTTGACCCACTTCCTCCTTTAAACAACATATGTCTTCCTATTTTTTTCAATGTAGCTTATTTTTTCCTGATTTTTTATCCCATAAAAATTAGCCATCTCCTTTTCTAAATTGTTCAAAACCTTCTTTGAAGGCTGTAAGGTCATTAAGATATATGTAATGGATCATTGTAAAACATGTTTGATTAATGTGATTTGGCCCACCATACTTAACATATTTTTCTTCCATCCCGTTATTTTACCTCTTAACTTATTTATTAAAAAAGTTAAATATTCTTCCTTCAGTCTTCCTTCATAGATAGGACATCCTAAATACATTAACGTCCCTTTACTCTGTTCAAAACTTGTAATTCTTTTAATTCTTTGGACTGTCCTATCAGGTGCTTTTCTCGAGACCACAAATTGACATTAGTTTTTATTAAGCTGTTAGCTCGTTTCTTCCTCTACAATATCAAATAGACTCATCATGTTCTTCTGTGATGTGCTCCCAACATTAGTGAAAAAATTAAATAATCTGCATATGCTAAACAACTTACAATTGGAGTTTGTCTAGGTTGTTTAAAGCTAATAATCTTACATTCCTTCATTTTTTTTTTTAAATTTATTATTAACAATTCTATATATATATATATAATAATAATAATAATATAGGGGATAAAGGATCCCCTGTCTAAGTCCTCTGACTGGCTTAAATTCTCTGCCTACTTCTCCATTAATTAAAATTTTAACTCATGTACTAGAAATGCATCTATACATTAGATCAAACCAAAATTTTGAGAATCTCATTTTCCTCATTGTATAACATAAAATATCTCATTCAACTCGGTCAAATGCCTTAGACAAATCTAACTTCATAACCACATTATGACCCCTAACTTTAGCCCCTAATTCCTTTATCAATTCTATAGTTAAATTAATTTTATCCATCATTAATCTATTTTTAACAAATCCTGCTTGTTTTGGTGATATGATGGAGGGAATTACCCTAATTAGCCTATTTTGAAAGACTTTAGCCAGAATTTTATACACCGAGTTCATAAGCTTATAGGTCTATAATCCTCACTTTTTAGCGGGTTATTCTTCTTGGGTATCAATACAATAAATGAGCTGGCCCATGCTTTTGTGATTTCTGCTCCTTCAAAAACCCAGGTGATTGCAACTGTCAAGCCTTTTTTTATTATATTCTAGGTTTGTTGATAAAACCCATTATTCCATCCATATGGTCTTGCTGCGCAATCTTTATTTCCACTAAAGACCGTGGCTTTTATCTCTTCTTCGCTAGGGCACTCTTCCAGAATTTCATTTTCTTTTTATATTACTCTTTGCCTATTTGCTGAATTAAGGAGTCATTCCGTTGTTGACTGTAGCCACAAACATGACTTTTAAAGTAGTCTTCCAAGACTTTTTTAATCTCTCCCTCCTTATCTATCCACTTACCAATATCATTTTTGATTCCTTTTATTTCTTGTCTTTGAATTTTTAATTTTGTAACTGTATTAAAAAACTTAGTGTTTCTATCCCCTTCCTTGAGCCACTTTACTTTGGCCCTTTGTTTCCAAAAAATTTCTTCGATATGTAGCATTAATTTTAATTCTACATTTGTTTTATTTAAATTAACTCTAGATAGTTCATCTTGATTATTCTCATACTCTATTTCTAATATGTTGTCTTTTGATTCAGCATCCTGAATATTCTTGTTTATATTCCCAAATCACTTTTTTATTCCACCTACTCAGTTCTAGTTTTAACCTACGTAATTTTATAGGGAATCCCTGCATGGGATTCCTAGTTGTTGGCATTTGCCATGAGACTCTTAATATTTCATCAAAATCTTTATGCAAACCCCACATGTTCTGATATTTAAAAATTTTATTATTTCTCTCTCTAACATAAATTTTAAAAGTAGGAGGCTATGGTCTGAGCATGTTCTGCTTAAGTGTTGCACACTCACCCCTCCATAGTAATCCACCCATTTGATGTTATAAAGAATGCGGTCAAGTCTTTACCAGAACGTTCCTCTATTTTTCCTATTATTACACCATGTGAAGTTAGGCCCCAAATACTCAGCCTACATAAGGTTCGTATTATTAATTGCCTCATTAAATTGGGCTATAAGAAATGGGACAGGCGGCTTTCCTCCTTTTTTTTCTTTAACATTTCTAACCACGTTAAAATCCCCTCCATTGATCCATGGAGTATTCCTATCTGCTATCTCTTTCATTTCATTCCATAGAACTTTCCTTTTTTCTTTCGAGTTGCTAGCATATATCACCGATATAATTGGATCTAAGTTTTTTCTTAGCTTAAAATTAATAATCTTATTCCACCTCTGAGATAATTTCAATATCAATTTTATTTTTTCATAATAGCCATATCTTGCCATTATTATTGGAAAATGCATTGTCTAGTCCTAATTTCTTTTTATAATTTTTAGTGAATCCTTAATAACCATGGGTTCAGCTATTATTACAATTCTAATATTGTTAATTTTAATTAGTTTTTTAATTCTATTTATCGATGAAGTATTTCCAACTCCTCTTATGTTCCAATATAGACTATTATACATTATTAGGTCTAGCTTGCGCTCTAGTTATGCATCTTGTTTCATAGAGCATTTTTAAGTATTTTTTTCAGTTTCTTGCGCTTTTATTTTCACTCAATTTAAGTTGTTCAATTTTACTCACTAAATTCAATTTGCTTATTTGTAAACTCATCCATTTTATTTTCTTCTATTGCACTTTCTCTAAGAATAAGAATAATAAAATTAATAAAAAGAATAACAAGAATAAAAAGAATTAGACTAATAAGATGAATCAGAAGAATAAAAAGAATAAAAAATAAAAAGAATAAAAAGATAAAATAATAAAAAGATAAAAGAATAAAAAGAATAAAAGAATAAAAATAATAAAAGAATAATAAGAATAAGATAAAGAAAAATAAAAGATTAAAAGAATAAGAAGAATAAAAGAATAAGAATAATAAGAAGAATAATAAGAATAATAAAAATAAGAAGAATAAAAAGAATAAAAAGAATAAGATGAATAAGAAAAATAAGAAGAATAAGAAGAATAAAAAGAATAAGAAGAATAATAATAATTATATAATATAATAAGAAAAATAAGAAGAAAAAGAATAATAAAAAGAAAAAGTAGAAAAAAAATTAGAAGAATAAGAAGAATAAGAAGATAAAGAAGAATAAGAAGAATAAGAAGACAAAGAAGAATAAGAAAATTAAGAAAAATAAGAAGAATAAGAAGAATAAGAAGTTTCCCTGGTCATGTGGGGAAGTTAAAGGAATGTATTTTTCTTTGCCTTTTTCATGTTAGGTTTTTTAAATATTCCAGGATTTGGCTAAGATTGAAGATCAGTGAAAGTAGTAGTTTATAGAGAAGAGTGACTACTGGCGAAATGGATTCGGCTTTCTGCCTATATACTCAAGCAGACAGTATGGATCTCTTATGAGAATGATCACGTCATCACATTGTATTCTATTTCTGTTGTTTTGTGGATGAGTTTCACAGATGCTAGAATTGATAATGCAAATACTAGTGAGCAGAAGTTAAAATGGTTGCTGCACCAACTGTGTTGTTGGGCAGGAAGCTATTATATTTTTATGTCCTATTATACTACTATGTTTTGGTTTTGTATGCTAGCTCGAATATAGGAGTTGCACCATACAAGTTATCTAGCAATACGAGATAGGCATTAAAATAAAGTTCATAGACAATTAAGCAAGGATGGTACTTGAAAAAATAGCAAAGATGCTAGAAAATTTTTTAAATCTATGGTTGTGAAATGTGGCTGCTATGTTCTAGTAGGGATGCTACGAAATTTACTAAATGAGGATGCATGCTGCTATGCTGTGAAACCCTCATCCTAAAGAATCATTGTAGCTATAAAAGGGTGAATACATGCAAGCATAATAGGTAGACAAGGAGAAGCACAAAGTAAGATATACACCACGAAATTAAGCTAAAGAAAATCTTAAAGATGCTTTATTTCAAGCTTCTGAAAAGCCATTTTATACAATGCTTTATTTTGAAAAGGTTGTAAGAGAAAAGAATGGTAGATCTTTAGATTGTAAAAATGATATTTTGCCACAAAAAGAGAGGACTTTTATAATTAATAGAACAAACATCAAAAAAAAGAAGAAAAAGAAGAAGAATAATAATAAAAATAATTAAACAAAAAAAAGAATAAGAAGAATAAGAAAAAGAATAGAAAGAATAAGAAGACTAAGAATAATAAAAAGATTCAGAAAAACAAGAAGAATAAGGATAAGAAGAATGTGAAGAATAAGAAGAAAAGAAGAATTATACAAATAAGAAGAATAAGAAGATTAAGAAGAATAATAAGAATAAGAAGAATAATAAAATAAAAAAAATAAGAAGAATAAGAAGAATAAGAAGAATAACAAAAATAAGAAGAATAACTATAATAAGAAGAATAACTATAATAAGAAGATTAAGAAGATAAAAGTATGAAGAATAAGAAGAATAAATGATTAAAATGAATAACACGAATAAAAAGAATAAGACTAATAAGAAGAATAAAAAAAAAAATAAGAAGGATAAAAAAAATAAAAACAATAATAGGAATATGACGAATAATAATAATAATAATATTAAAGAATAAGAAGAATAAGTAAATAAGAAGAAAGAAGAATAAGAAAAGAGAAGAATAAGAGGAAAAAGAAGAACAAAAAGAAAAGAAAAAAGAGGAAAAAGAAGAAAAAGAAGAAAAAGAAGAAGAAGAAGAAGAAGAAGAAGAAGAAAAGAAGAAGAAAAGAAGAAAAAAAAAAGAAAAAGAAGAAGAAGAAGAAGAAGAAGAAGAAAAAGAAGAAAAAGAAGAAAAAGAAGAAAAGAAGAAAAAGAAGAAAAAGAAGAAAAAGAAGAAAAGAAGAAAAAGAAGAAAAAGAAGAAAAAAGAAAAAAGAAAAAGAAGAAAAAGAAGAAAAAGAAGAAAAAGAAGAAAAAGAAGAAAAAGAAGAAAAAGAAGAAGAGAAAAAAGAAGAAAAAGAAAAAAAGAAAAGAAGAAAAAGAAGAAAAGAAGAAAAAGAAAAAGAAGAAAAAGAAGAAAAAGAAAAAAAGAAGAAAACGAAGAATAAAAAAAAAAAAATATAAGAGAAAGAATAATAAGAAGAAAACGAAGAATAAGAAGAAAAAGAAGAATAAGAAGAATAAGAAAATAAGAAGAAAAAGAATAATAAGAAGAATAAGAAAAAAAAATATATAAGAAAAAGAAGAATAAGAAGAAAAAGAACAATAAGAAGAATAAGAACAAAAAGAAGAATAAGACGAATAAGAAGAATAAGAAGAATTAAAAAGAAATTGAAGAATAAGAAGAATAAGAAAATAGAAGAATAAGAAGAAATTGAAGAATAAGAAGAATAGAAGAATAGAAGAATAAGAAGAATAAGAAGAATAAGAATAATAAGAAGAATAAGAAGTACACGAAGAATAAGACAAATAAGAAGAATAAGAATATGAATAATAAGAAGAATAAAAAGATAAAGAAGATAAAGAAGAAAAAAGAAAAAGAAAAAATGAAGAAAATGAAGAAAATGAAGAAAAAAAAAGATTAAGAAGAATAAGAATAATAATAAAAATAAGAAGAAAAATAATAAAAGAAAAAAAAAAGAATAAAAGAATAAAAAGAATAAAAAGAATAAAAAAATAAAAAGAATAAAATGGATTACAAAAAACGAAGAATAAGAATAATAAGATGAATAAGAATAATAAAAGAATAAGAAGTAAAAGAATACTAAGAATAAGAAGATAAGAGAATAAGAAATAAGAAAATAAAAAAAAAGAAGAATAAAAATAAGAAAATAAGAAAAATAAGAAAAATAAGAAAAAGAATAAAGAATAAAAAGAAGATAGAGAAATAAAAGAAGAAAAAAAAGAAAATGAAGAAGAATAAAAATAAAATAAGACGAAAAAGAAGAATAAGAAAAATAAGAAGAATATGAAGATAAAAAAATAAGAAAGATTAAAAGAATAAGAAGATAAAGAAAATACTAAAGATAATAAAAATAAAAGATAAAAAAAATAAGAAAGATAAGAAGAATAATAAAAAAAAAGTATAAAAAAATTAAGAAGTATAAAAGAATAAAATAATAAGAAGATTAAAAAATTAAGAAGAATAAAAAAATTCAAAAGAATCTTAAAAATAAAAAAATAAAAAAAATAACAATAATAAGAATAAGAAAAATAAGAAGAAAAAGAAAAATAAAAAATAAGAATAAGAATAAGGATATAGAATAATAAGTATACAAAAATAAGAATAATAAAAAGAATAAGATGAATAACAAGAATTATATGAATAAAAATAATTAGAAGAAAAAGAATAACAAGTATTAGAAGAATAAAAATAATAAGAAGAATAAGAAGAATAAGAAGAATAGAAAGAATACGAAGAATAAGAAGAAAAAGAAATATAAGATGTATAAAAAGAATATGAAGAAATAGAAGAATAAGAAAAATAAGAAGAATAAGAAAAATAAGAAGAATAAGAAAAATAAGAAGAATACTAAGAATAAGAAGATACGAAAATAAGAAGAATAAGAATAAAATAAAAAAGAAAAAAAAGAAATGAAGAAAAGGAACAAAAGGAATAAAAAAATAAAAGAAGAAAAAGAAGAAAAAAATGAAAAAGAATAAAAGGAAGAAAAATAAGAAAAAGAAGAAAAAGAAGAAAAAGAATAAAAAAAGAAATGAGAAAATGAAGAAAAGGAAAAAAGGAAGAAAGGATGAAAAGGAAGAAATAGAAGAAATAGATGAAATAGAAGAAAAGGAAGAAAATAAGAAAAATAAGAAATAGAAGAAAAAAAAGATAAAGAAGATAAAGAAGATAAAGAAGATAAAGAAGAAAAAAAAAGAAATAGAAGAAATAGAAGAAAAAGAATAAATAGAAGAAAAAGAAGAAATAGAAGAAATAAAGAAAAATAGAAAAAACGAAGAAAAAGAAGAAAAAGAAGAAAAGAAGAATAAGAAGAATTAGAAGAATAAGAAAAAAAAAAAAAAGAATAAAAATAATAAAAATAATAAAAATAATAAAAATAATAAAAAGATAAAAAGAATAAAAGAATAAAAAAAATAAAAGAATAAAAAGATTACAAAGAATACAAAGAATAAAAAGAATAAAAAGAAAAGAATTAAAATAATAATAAAAGAATAAAAAATAATAAGATAAAGAAGAATAATAAGAATTAGAAATATAAGAAGAATAACAAAATAAGACGAATAAGAAGTATAAGAAGAATAAAAAAATTATAATAAAAATAAGAATATTAATAAAATAAAAAGAAGAATAAAAAGAATAAGAATAATAAGAAGATTCATAAAAAAGTAGAATAAGAATAAGAAGAATTAGAAAAATAAGTTGAATTATAAAAAAGTTGAATAAACAAAATAGGAAGAATAATAAGAATAAGTATGATAAGAATAATAAAAAGAAAAGAAGAATAAGAAAAATAAGAGAATACAAAGAATAATAAGAATAACAATTATAAGAAAAATAAGAAGATTAAGAATATAAGATAATGAAGTATAAAAAAAATAAATATAAAAATTATAATAAAAAGAATTACTAGATTAAAAAGAATAAGACCAATATGTAGAATTAGAAAAATATGAAGAATAAGAAGTATAACAATAAAAAGTTTAAAATGAATAACAATAATATGAAGAATAAGTATAATATGAAGAATAAAAAGAATAAAAGAATAAGAAAGATAAGATGAATAACAAGAATAAGAAGAATCATAAAAATAAGAAGAATAAGAAGAATAATAAGAATAAGAAGAATAAGAAGAATAAGAAGAATAAGAAGAGTAAGAAAAAAAGAATAAAAATAAAAAAAATAAAAAGAATAATAAGACGAAATAAGAATAATGAAAATAATAAAAATAAAGAATAATAAAAAGATAAGAAGAATAATAAGAATAATAAGAAAAAGAAGAATAAGAAGAATAAGAAGGAAGAAGAAAAATAAGGAAGAAATATTTTTTGAATTTACGTCTCTCTCAATTCTATATAGAAAGTGTGTTTCATAGAGAGAGAAACTCCATTGTTGAAGCTCTCAAGCTTTAGTTATGGAAAATCTCTTTAAGATATTTAACAAAATTTTTTTTGCCTTGGTTATTAATGAATCCTATATAACAAACCTAATTTTTTGTTTGAAAGAGGAAGCGCCAGATGTTTGCTTCTCGACGGAGATTATTGAGAAGCTTACTGCCTCATTTAAGCTCACACTTCTCAGTTAATTTTTTCACTGGAGTCCCACATTCAAAGATATATATGCATTTTTCGACGCTTTGAATCTTTGGGACTCGGTAAGGATTGCGTGGTATGAGGCAAAACATATAATGATTCAACTTAGGGATGAAGAAGAATTCCTACAGTTCTTGTTACACGGGTAGTTGAGCATCTTGGGCTATCCAATGAGGTTGTTCAAATAGACACCTGAATTTTTTCCAATGGAGGAATCCATGCAAGCTCGAGTTTGGTTTTTTCTCCCTCATCTCCCATTTCATCTATTCTATAAGCACTCCTTATTTCATATTGCTCAGTGTGTGGAAGCCTTGGCTAATGGTTGAAGCTATAGCCTATATGACAAGGCCGAGCATGGCAAGGCTATTTGTGTAGGTGGATGTCACTACTTCTATTTCGAATAGTGTTTGGGTAGGTAATAGGCATTCAAGTGAGTATTGGCAAGATAATTTTTGTAGAAAACTTACCTCAATTTTGCTTAAATTGTAAAAAATTGGCCATTCAGTTTCGAAATGTATTGTAAAGAGAGGGGGAAGAGGGTTAGGTAGAACATAATTGAGGGAGATGAATATATGGGTAAGAAGGAGGCAGGGGGATAAGGCAGATAGGACAGAAGAGGTGAGGGCAGAGTAGGGCAGATGGAGCATTTAGGTAGTAGGGTGAAGAGGAAGGCAATAGGGCGGTTGAAAAGTTTGGGGAAAGGGAGGAAGATGGGGATAGAGAGGAAGGTTGGAGGAAAATATTAGATATAAAAAATGGTTGGATGAAGGGGCTAATGAGGGGGGAAGTAGGATGGGTTTGGGGAAGATAGAGGTAAAAAAATAGCACTAGAACTAGATTTAGAAATGAAATAATAACTTCAATGAGGAGTAAGATGTCCTCTTATCGGAGGAAAAACCTAGGGCTAAAAGCTGGCCCATTATGACCATGTATAAAGAAATACAAAGTTCAGAGTTTGCATTGACACAAGATGATTCAAAGAAGATGGCTCAAAAAGAGTGAGAGGGTTTACCGAATAGTAGATATAGTGCAATAGAAGAAATAATTTGATGAGTTTTCAAATAGGCAAATTAAAATTATAACGTAAAAATCAGCAGCCTAAATCAAGTGTAAACAAAAGTTCAAGAAATAAAAAAAATATTTTCATATGTACTATGAAACAAGATGCATAACCAGTGCACAAGCTAGACTTAACAATGTACAATAGTCTTTATTGGAACATAAAAGGAGTATGAAATACTCCGTCGATAAATAGAATTAAAAAATTAATTAAAATCCAAAATATTACAATTGTGATAATAGAGGAACCTATAGTTATTAAGGATTCTTTAGAAATATATAAAAAGAAATTAAGACTAAAAATGCATTTTCTAATAATAGTGGCAAGATATGGCTGTTATGAAAAAATAAAATCGATATAGAAATTATTTCAGAGGCGGATCAGATCATTAATTTTAAGCTAAATAAAAATATTGATCCAATTATATCGGTGGTATATGCCAGTAACTCGAAATAAAAAAGGAAAGATCTCTAGGGTGAAATGAAAGAGATAGCTAATAGAAATACTCCATGGATCATAGGGGGGGACTTTAACATAGTTAGAAATGATAAAGAAAAAAAAGGAGGAAAGTCGCTTGACCCATCAGCTATAGCTCAATTTAATGAGGTAATTAATAATACAAACCTCATGGAGGCTGAGTATTTGGGTCCGAATTTCACATGGTGTAATAACCATAAAAACAAGGCAACGATCTAGTCTAGACTTGATCGTATACTATATAACATCAAATGGGTGAACTACTATGGAGGGGTGAGTGTGAAACATTTGAGCAGAACATGCTCCGATCCCAGCCCCCTTCTTCTAAGATTTAAAGTTAGAGAGAGAAACAATAAAAGTTTTATAAATCAAAATATGTGGGGTTTGCATTAATAGTTTGATGAAATAATAAGAAACTCATGTCAAGGCCAATAAATGAGAATCCCATGCAGTACTAGCTATAAAATTACGTAGGTTAAAATTAGAACTTAGTAGATGGAATAGAGAAAGATTTGGGATTATAAATAAGAATATTAAAAATGATGAATCTAAAGTCAGCATATTATAAATAGAGCATGAGAATAACCAGAATGAATCCTCTAAAGTTAAAAAAAATAAAGAAAATGCAGAATTAAAATTATTGCTGCATATGGAGGAAATATTTTGGAAACAAAGGGCCAAAGTAAAGTGGCTCAAGGAAGGGGATAGAAATACTATGTTTTTTAACACGGTTGCGAAATTAAAAAATCAAAGACAAGAAATAAAAAATATATAGAATGATATTGGAAAGTGGATAGATGAGGAGGGAGAGTTTAAAAAAGTTTTGGAAGATTACTTTAAAAGTCATCATTGCGGTTACACCAACAAAGGGACAACTCTTTAATTCGATAAATAGATAAAAGAGTAACTGAAGAACAAAACAAACTATTAGAAGAGTGCCCTAGTGAAGAAGAGATTAAAGCTACAATCTTTAGTGGCAATAAAGACAGTGCAATGGGTCCAAATGGATGGAATAATGAGTTTAATCAACAAGCCTGGAATATAATAAATAAAGAGCTGACGGCCACAATTGCCTTGGTTTTTGTAGGAGCAAAATCACAAAATCATGAGCCAGCTCATATATCGTATTGATACCCAAGAAGGATAATCCGTAAAAAATTGAGGATTATAGACCTTTAAGTCTATGTAATTCGGTGTATAAAATTCTAACAAAAGTCCTATAGAATAGACTAAAAAGGGTAATTCCCTCCATCATTACGGTAGAACAAGCAGGTTTTGTTAAAAATAGACTAATGCTGAAAAACATAATTTAACTAGAGAATTGATGATAAAATTAGGGGCTAAAGTTAGAGGTCATAATGTAATTATGAAGTTAGATTTATCTAAAGTATTTGACAGAGTAGAATGTGATATTTTATGCTACATAATGAGGAAATGGGATTCTCCGAATTCTGGATAGATCTAATGTATAGATGCATCTCCAGTGCATGGGTTAAAATTTTAATTAATGGGGAGCAAGTGAAGAATTCAAGCCAGTTAGAGGATTTAGACAGGGGACCCTTTATCCCAATATTATTTAATATATATATAGAATTGTTAATAAAGAATTTAAAAGAAAATAAGGAGGGAAATATTATTAACTTTAAACAACCTAGGCATACTCAAAATGTAAGTTGCCTTACTTATGCGGATGATTTAATTATTTTTACAAATGTGGGGAGCACATCACTGAAAAATATGATGAAACTATTTGATATAATAGAGGAAGAAACGGGGCAACAACTTAATAAAAATAAATGTCAATTTGTGGTTTCGAGAAAAGCACCTGAAAGGCTTATCAAAAGAGTTAAAAGAATTACAAGTTTTGAACATAGCAAAGTGGCTTTAATGTATTTGGGATGTCCTATCTACGAGGGTAGATTGAAAAAGAATATTTAACCTTCTTAATGAATAAGTTAAGAGGTAAATAGGGATGGAAGGAGAACATGTTAAGTATGGAGGGACGAATCACATTAATCAAACATCTTTTTCAAGTAACTATTGCACATATCTTAATTCCTTACAGCTGTCAAAGAAGGTCTTGAACAACTTAGAAAAGGAAATGGCTAACTTCTTATAGGGTAAAAAATCAGTAAAAAATAAGCTACATTGATAAAAATGGGATGATATATGCTGTTTAAAGGAGGAAGCGAGTCTAGTTTTAACAAATTAAATGATATGGCCAAAGCTTGGGCATGTAAGAACTAGTGGAGGCTCAAGCAGAATGAAAGCCTATGGGTGAGATATATGAAAGCTAGATATGGGACACAAATAAAGCATGTAAGAATGGCAAAAAAGCATCTAGAAGTTGGAACATGATGCTTAAACAAAAGGAATTAGTTGAAAGTAATGCACGCCTAATCAACAATGAATGGAGATGGACTCTAAATCCATAGGGGAGGTTCACGCTTAAAAGTGCAAAAAAATTACTAAGAAAAGAAAAAATCATCAATAAGTTTTTAAGGGAGCCTGGGTGAAAGAGATCCCACAAAAAATTAATGTATTTATGTGGAAGATTTTATCGAATGCTATTCGGTGGATTCGAATATTCAGATGAAAGGGGTTATATTAGCTTCCAAATGTGAATGCTATTATACTATATAGAAAGTACAAATCATTTATTTTCAAAAGGAAAAATAAAGGTGGAAGCCTGGGATTATCTAGGGAGAGATGTACAAGTAAGCAATAAGTTAGAAGATATCAAGGAAAATTAATAATATGAAGGATAAGTCACACAAAGAATAAAGTATGTAACTAGCTAAGGGATTACATCCCGCACATCACAGTCTAGAATGTGTGGAAAGCCAGAATAGAAGTAGGTTCGGGAATATTAAAATGAATGCTAATCATATAATCAAAGAACTTAAAAAAGAATGTTCATGATATCAGCAAGATTCCATTAAAACTTAGAAACATGGAAATGGAGGATGAAAAAAGAAGGATATAAGGATTAGATGCAATTAAAGAAAAAATCTCTGAGGTTAGAACAGTGTGTTGGAAAAAACCTCCATGGGGAAGACTTGCTTTAAACACAAATGGTAGTTTCAAAGGGATATGGGAAGGACATGGGGAGGATGTGTGATAAGAAACGAGCAGGGCAACATTCTAAATGCTTTTACAATGAAAGAAAAAGCATCCTCAGTCTTGCATGCAGAAATTTTATCCTTACACAGAGGCCTTAAAATATGCAAAAAAACAGTTATATTAACATACGAGTATAGGTGGATTCTAGTATACTGGTGAACCTGGTCACAAATAAGAAAGAAATGTGGTAGTATGATTAACAGATAGTCATTCAAGAGTCTTTTAACCGACATAAAAGGAAGAGTTATGCATATATATAGGAAAGCTAACAATTTAGTAGAAAACTTAGTTAAAGAAGGTTTAAAGAAGGGGCTACAAGAGTTTAAGGGGGCTGATATCGGAGAAAAATAAAGGCATATTCATAGATAAATTAGAATACCTATACATTAGAATTCAAAAGTAGTAGCTGGAAAAAAAATTTTGATCACCCTGGTCCTGTGGAGAAATTATTAAAATATACATTGCTTAGTTTTGGTTTTCAGAATTATAGGTATAGGTTAAGATGAAAGGATATGGAAATGGCCTATGGAAGGAAGATAAAAAAGGGTTGTGACTTAATGTCACTACCTAAGTAGATATTCGGTTAAAATATAAATTTATGTGAAGTTCTTATTATGCAGTCGGCCTGCTATATTAAATAGTATAAGAAGTTGTGCTTTGGTCAAAAGACTATATATATTTTACTGGTATGTTTGTTTAGCAAGGTCAAATACATAAACAACATAAGATAGAGGAGGATAGGATATATAAATAAAATAGCAAAGAGGCTATGAAACTTTTTAATTAAAGACAGAATGTTAAGGTGGCTTCAGATGGGAAAGGGGCCAACAAAAAAGCATAAGGAACAGATAAATAAACAATAAACAAGCCAATACATACTTCAAGTAAAGCTGTCAAAGAATAGAATCAAAGTCAAGTGGTGCATTTAGAGTTAGTATATGAAGTTACACTTAGCATAATATGTATACTTTCATTTATTTTATTCAGAATGTAAAAGGGGATAAGGGTAGTTCTATATTGTAAAAATGGTATTCCTAAACCGAAAGAGAGTGTTTTATTAAAAAAACAAACTTTACAAAAAAAGAAGAATAAAAGAAGAATAAGAAGAATAAGAAGAATAAGAAGAATAAGTAGAATAAGAAGAATAAGAAGAATAAGTAGAATAATAAGAATAAGTAGAATAAGAAGAATAAGTAGAATAAGAAAATAAAGAAGAATAAAAAGAATAAAAAGAATAAAAAGAATAATAAGAATATATACAAAAAGAAGAGTTTGTAGAGTAAGAATAATAAGAAGAATAATAAAAAATAATAAGAAGAAGAATATAAAGTATAAGAAGAATAAAACAAAATAAGAAGAATAAGAAAAAAAAAATTATATGAAAAATAAGAAAAATAAAGAGAATAAGTAGAATAATAAGAATAATAGGAATAAGAAGAATAAGATGAATTAAACAAATTAGAAGTATAAGAAGAATTAGAAGAAAAAGAAGAAAAGAATAATAAAAGAATAAGAAGTATAAGAAGAATTAGAAGAAAAATAAGAATAAGAAGTATAAGAAGAATAAAAAGATAAAAAAGAATTAGAAAAATAATAATAATAATAATAATAAGAAGAATAAGAAGAATAAGAAGAATAAGAAGAATAAGAAAATAAGAAGAATAAGAAAAATAAGAAGAAGTATAAAAATATAAAAAGAATAGAAGAACTACAATAATAATAATAATAATAAAATAAGAAAAATAAGAATTAGAAGAATAAGAAGTATTATAATAATAAGTAGAATAATAAGAAAAACAAGAAAAAGAAGAAAAAGAAGAAAAAGAAAGAAAAAGAAGAAAATGAAGAAAAAGAATAAAAGGAAGAAAAAGAAGAAAAGGAAGAAGAAAAGAAAGAAGGAAAAAAAAAAGAGAAGAAAAGAAAAAGAAGAAAAAGAAGAAAAAGAAGTAAAGGAAGAAAAGAAGAAAAGGAAGAAAAAGAAGAAAAAGAAGTAAAAGAAGAAAAGAAGTAAAGAAGAAGAAAGAAAAGAAAGAAAAAGAAGAAAGAATAAAAGAAGAATAATAAGAATAATAAGAATAATAAGAATAATAAGAATAATAAGAATAATAAGAATAAGAATAAGAAGAAGGAGCAGAAGAAAAAGAAGAATAAGAAAAGAAGAAAAAAGAAGAAGAAGAAAAAGAAGAAAAGTTGTAGAAGAAGTAGAAGAAGAAGTAGAATAAGAAGAAATAGAAGAAGATGCATAATAAGAAGAAGTAGAAGAAGTAGAAAAAGAAGAAGAAGAATAATAATAAGCAAAAGTAGAAGAAGAATAAGAAGAAGAAGAAGAAGAAGAAGAAAAGGAATAAGAATAAGAAGAATAAGAAGAAGAAGAAGAATAATAAGAAGAAAAGAATAAGAATAAGAAGAATAAGAAGAAAAAAAAAGAAACAGAAGAAGAAGAGTAGAAGAAGTAAAAGAAGAAGATGTCGAATATGAAGAGGCAGAATAAGATGTAGAATAAGAAGAGGCAGAATAAGATGCAGAATAAGAAGAAGCAGAAGAAGAAGAAGAAGAAGAAGAAGAAGCAGAATATGTAGATGAAGAAGAAGCAGAAGAAGAAAAAGTAGAAGAAGAAGAAGCAGAAGAAGAAGAAGCAAGAAGAAGAAGTAGAAGAAAGAAGAAGCAGAAGAAGAAGAAGCAGAAAAGAAGAAGAAGAAGTAGTAGTAGTAGTAGAAGAAAAAAGAAAAGAAGAAGTAGAAGAAGAAGAAGAAGAGTAAGCAGAAGAAGAGAAGAAGAAGAAGTAGAAGAAGGGAGAAGAAGAAGAGTAGAAGAAGTGGGAGAAGAAGAAGAAGCAGAAGAAGAGAAGAAGAAGAAGAAGAAGAAGAAGAAAAAAGAAAAGAAAAAGAATAAAGTAGTAGTAGTAGAAGTAGAAGAAGAAAAGTAGTAGTAGAATATGATGATGATGATGCAGAAGAATAAGAAGAAGAATAAGAAGATGTAGAAAAAGAAGAAGAAGAAGCAAAAGAAAAAGAAGAAGAAGAAGAAGAGTAGTAGTAGTAGTAGTAGTAGAAGAAGAAGAAGTAGTAGTAGTAGAAGCAGCAATAGAAGAAGAAGTAGAAGAAGAAGAAGTAGAGAGTAGAAGAATGAGAAGAATAAGAAGAAGAAGTAGAAGAAAAGAAAAAGAAGTAGTAGTACTAGAAGTAGAAGAAGAAGAAGAAGTAGTAGTAGTAGAAGAAGAAGAAGACAAGAAGAAGAAGAAAAGAAGAAGAAGAAGAAGTAGAAGAAATTTTTTTGTTTTTTGAAATGCTCTCAACTTCTAGAGAGAGAAACACATTTTTCTCGAGAGGTAAAATGCAAATTTTGTGGAGGAAAAACTATTTTCAAGCTCATTTTGAAGCAAATAGATTACTTATATAATAAGAAATCCTTTTCCTCATTTATTAAAAATAATGCTTCCCTCCTATCATCTTTCTTAGATATTCACGTGAAAAATGCCTGAGGAACCCTCAATACTGTTTTCATCGAAGATTTTAAATCTTACCGAGCCTTATAAACACATTTTGTGGGTATTTTTCACATGGCCGACCGCATATTGATGATATTCGTGCTTTCTTCGAATCAATGAAGCTGAAAATGATGATAAAAATTGGACTCATCGATGAGAAGCACATTTTGGTGAAACTATATACTAAAGAGGATTCTCATCATTTATGGCTTAAAGGCATCTGGTATATCATGGGTTATCCCATAAGAACATTCAAATGGATACCTAATTCCACTACGAAGGAAGAATATGGTGGCTCGGTATGGTTTTTATTTCCTTTGCTACCGATACATTTCTTTGATAAATATGCTTTATATCATATTGCTGTTTGCTTGGTTCTCCTTTTCTTCTTGATGGCACAACTGCCACACTTCAAGACCAAGTGTAGCATGGGTCTGTGTGGAAATTGACTTGCAGAAGTCACCTCCTAATCGCATATGGATAAGAGATATGGAAGAGGGAGGCTTCTGACAACAAGCGGTTCCAGAATAGCTACCAGCATATTGTTCATGCTATAAGAAAATGGAGAACAATATAGAGAGCTGTATAGTGAACAAAAGAAGAATAGAACGTAGGTAGAGAATGGAAGAAAAAGAATGGAGGTTAGGGGAAGAGAGATAGTTCAATATCAAAAAATTGCCCAAAACATGCAATCGGTACAAACAGAATTACATTCTGAATTATAGAATAGTGAGGTAGAAGAGGTAAAGCTAATAGAATACAAGTATGTGAGTGAAGAAGAAGATAGAGCAGTTGAGAATGTAGAAAATATAAGGAGGAGAGAAGTGTTTAAAAAAATTGTAGAGCTAAACAGAAGAAAAAGCTACAAATAAAAAATAAAACTAAAAAAATAAAGGATGGGCGGTAGCTATAGAAGACTTCTTGGAAGAGGAAATAGAAGTGAGAAGCTCTATAACTTTTAAGATGAAAGAGGAAGAAGGTTGGCAGAATGTGAGGCACACTAAAGATGATATAAACATAAAAAAATTTAAACAAAAAATGGGAAATATAGAATGGGAAATTGAAGAAATAAAAATCATGACAATTCAATTGGGAAGGGAATGGAAAGGTGAGAGAGGGGAGATTTAAGTTTGTTAAAAAAACCAAGAAACATGAAAAAAAATTAAATAATACATATGAAACTAAATGCTCTACTAGAGCGCATGCAAAATCTATGAATAATGTATAATTATATTTACAGGAATATAAGAGAGTTGCTAATCTCTCCTTAAGAAATAGAAAAAAAAATTTATATATATGCACAAAACCAATCTAATAACATTGACTGAGCCTATGGTGGATAGAGATCAACTAGAAAAATATAAAAAACTTTTTGTCTTTGAGCAGGGATATTCTAATAATAATGGTAAGATCTGGATAATATGGAAGAATAATTTAAATATAAAAATCTTAAAAGAAACAGTTCAACTAATAAACTTTAGCTTAAGTCAAGAGGAAAAAGAAATAATAATAGTAATATATGCTAAATATAAAAAGGAAGAAAGAATAGAACTATGGGGAGAAATGGAGAGATTAGCCATGGAAAATAAGCTAGTATAATAGGTGGATATTTTAATATAATAAGGAACATCGGAGAAAAGAAAGGAGGAAGACCTCCAAATGTGAGAGCTACTTCTCTAATGCGATCATAGATACATCTAATTTAATGGAACTAATTTTTTAAGATCACAATTTACATGGTATAATAAGTGGAAAAATAAGGGTACTATATGGGCAAGATTAGATAGAGTTCTATTTAATTTCAAGTGGTTAGAGCAATTTGGTTTGACCCAGGTGAAACATTTAAATAGAACATGTTCTGACCACGGCCCTCTTTTAATCACAGTTAAAAATATCATTCACGGGGGGCTCTTTTAAATTTCAGAACACCTTGTGTTTACATCATAACTTCTTGGACATTATTAGAGTATCTTGGAACAAAGAGGCTATAGGAAACCCGGTGCAATATTTAAACACTAAGATGAAAAGATTAAAATTTGAGTTAAAAAAATAGAATATAGAAACATTTGGTGATATAAATAGAAATATAAAAGAAGCAGAAGATTTAGTGATAAAAAGAGAATTAAAATTTGAAACAGAACAAAATGCAAATAGAAGAAGTGCCTTAAGTAAGGCACAGGCTGAATTAAAACTAAAACTATTAATGAAAGAGACATATTGGAAACAAGAATCAAATATAAAATGGCTGAAGGAAGGTGATAAAAACACAAAATTTTTTCAAAGAGTAACTAAAATGAAAATTCAGAAACATAGAATAAAAGGTATAAAAAATGATAAAAAAGAATGGGTGAACAAGAAACAGATATACAAAAATATTTTGCAAATCTTTTTGAAAAGCATTTATGCGGGGAAAGTGGTCATAAAGGAAACACTCTTTTACAAAGTATAGAAAACAAAATTTCTTTAGAAGATAATAACATGCTAATCAAATTTCCTAAAGAAGAAGAAATAAAAATAGTAGTATTTAGTATGAACAAAGACAATGAGCAGGTCCAGATGGATGGAATAATTTTTTCAAGAATGGTGGAATATAATAAAAAAAGATCTAATGAAAGCCATCCATTATATATTCTACGGGGCTGAAATCAAAATGAATTAGAAAAGCTTTCATATAGTCCTCATTCCAAAAATGGAAAACCCTCAGAAGGGGGAAGATTTTAGACCAATTAGTTTTGCAATTCAATTTGTAAAATATTGGCCAAATTTGCAAAATAGATTGGCAAATGTTCTACCTAAAATTATTTCAAATGAACAAACAGGTTTTATGAAAAATAGATTGATAATGAAAATATATGCTTGGCTAAAAAAATTATTAGAGAAATAGGATCAAAAACAAGAGGACATAATGTAATGATAAAATTAGATTTATCTAATGCATTTGATAGAGTGGAATGGGACATACTCAGTTTCACTATGCGCAAAATGGGCTTCGCTAAAGCCTGGATAAATTTAATATATAGATGCATATCGAATAAAGAATTATAATAAATGGAAAATAGGAGAAGAAGTAAAAATGATAAAAGGATTAAGACAAGGAGATCCACTATCTTTCTCATTATTTTATATTTATCTAGAATTGTTAATAATAAATCTTAAAAACAAAATGAAGAAGAGAATGATAGGAACATTTAGACAACCAAAACATACACCACTGGTGAGCTGCTTTGCATATGCAGATGATGTAGTGATTTTCACCAATGGTGGGGGTAGATCGCTACATAATCTGATGGATTTATTGAAATGCATGGAAGATGAAACAGTGCAGAAGCTAAACAAAAGAAAATGCCAATACATGATAGCTTTGAAATCTCAGAAGCATTAACTCATAGAATTAAAAATATAACAGGATTCTCTCAGAAAAAAGGAGAAATAATTTACTTGGGCTGTCCAATTTATGAGGGCAGACTAAAGATGAATATTTATAATTTTTTATGGAAAAATTAAAAAGAAAAATATCTGGGTGGAAGAAGGAACTTCTAAGCATGGGGGAGAGGATAACATTAATAGTACATGTTTTACAAAGCTCTTTAATGCATAACTTAATGATTATTCAACCTCCAAAAAAATTATTAAGAAAATAGAAAAAGAATTAGCTAACTTTTTGTGGGGCAAAAAAGAAGGTAAATATAAGATACATTGGAAAAAATGGAAAGATTTATGCTTTCCGATGCAAGAAGCTGGATTGGGATTTATCAATCTCAAGGAATTAGCTAAACATGGGCAAGTAAAAGATGGAGGCTAAAAGAAAATGAAAGCTTATGGTCGGAATTTATGCGAGAAAAGTATTGCATAAATGATGATACAAATAAAGAAAAGAATAAAAGCAAAAGATCACAAGTTTGGGTACAAATGCTCAAATAAAGAGATTTAGTTGAAAAAAATACTTTAAACTAACTAGGAAATGATGGAGATGGATGCTAAATTCAGAATATTCTTTCTGAATTATTTAAAGAGAAAAGAAAGATAAATAAATATTATTTAAATGGGCCTGGGATAATGAAAATCCACAAAAAATTAAAACTTTTATGTGGAAAGTGTTATCAAATATCATACCAATAGACACTAACTTAAAAAAGAAGGGGATTCAATTAGTATCTGATGTGCTTGCTATGAAAGTGAGGTTGAATCCATAGATCATTTGTTATCACAGGAAGGGTTGCAGCAGAAATATGGAGAAGATTAGGATTAAAAATACAAATAAAATATGAGCATCTCACTTTAAAACACATACTTCAAAAATATATAAAAATACATGCCTCAAGCCCCGCCAAGAAGTGGAATCAAAAACAACATTCCACTAATAGCAATCTGGTGTATTTGGAAGGCCAGAAACAAAAGTAGGTTTAAGGGGCATAAGATGATAATAGAGGACATCTTGATAGAAATAAAGGAGGAAACGGTAAGAATTTCTGAATCGAATCCTCTTAAAGTATTAGGAATAAAGCCAGATAAAGATATACTGAATTTTTGGAATTTAAAAGTAAAACAACAAAATTACTTTAGGACATTAGGTATAATATGGGAAAAACCATCAAACGAAAGGCTAGCATTAAACATAGATGGTAGTATTAATAGAGATATGGGAGCAGCGGAGGGGGTGGTATTATAAGAAAATTTGAAGGGAAGTTAGTTCTAGCATACACAAGAAAATACCAAGCTTCTTCGGCACTACATGCAGAGATACTAGCACTAAGAGACGGGTTAAAATATGTAAAAAAATGAATTAGTAAGATAGATATTCAAATAGATTCAAAAATAGTGGTAAGTTTAATAAATAAAAGTCAGTAATGTGGAGATATGAAAAGGAAATAGAAGAAATATTGCAAATAATTAACACATTAGAAGCTACCATAAAACATATATTTAGAGAAGCCAATGCCTTAGCAGATAGACTTGCCAAGGAAGGACGAAATAGAGGTTATCAAGATTATTGGGAAGGAAGTATACCTGATAAATACAAAGTTATTGTAATTCTAGATAGCAAAGAATTGTTTTATATTAGAAGAATCAAAGAACCTCAGCCTGAGAAGTAGTGATAAAACTTCTTTGAGCAGTAAAGCTTATAGCAAAGAGGGCCCCTTGATATAGGGGGGTTTGAAAATGCAGGTAATGGAAGGCCCAGGTAAAGAGTCATCCCAGTCCTGAGGGATGACAAATAAAAGTTTATATTATTGTGTTGTTTTTTTCTATTTTTTTATCAATATAATAGGGACAAGCTTTGTATCGGGGAAGACAACAGTAGAAGGAGCTTTAAACTCTGCCCATTAAAAAAAACAACCGACAATGAAGTCGGAAAGGAATGTAGAATAGAAAAGGGGGGTGCAAGTTTAAAAGTGTCTGTAGGCTATATGCTTCATGTGTATTAATTAATGT
Source organism: Sapria himalayana (assembly GCA_029783825.1). Classification (NCBI taxonomy): domain Eukaryota; kingdom Viridiplantae; phylum Streptophyta; class Magnoliopsida; order Malpighiales; family Rafflesiaceae; genus Sapria; species Sapria himalayana. The sequence goes on from JAREIK010004893.1 coordinate 24,642, forward strand.
AGTAAAATTGTAATTTTTGTAGAGGGTAGGGAGTGGTAGCAATAAGAGCTTGGACATGGGCTAGAAGGGATAGGGGTAGTAGGGATTTTAAGTGTATAGTAGGAATACCTTGGTGTGGGTTTTTTGTTTATCTTGCAGAAAATCACTATAGACAGAATACTGACATGAGGGTTGGCAAAGAATATAAAGAGATAGAGATGATGACAAGGCAAAAGTGGCCTGTCAGTTAGTGGCTGCTGCCACAGATGTTCTGGAATCAGGGGAGGAAGATGATAGAAGATTGATATGGGCTGCCTCTTTTGTTTTTTTCTTATTTTTCTTAGTTTCTGTTTTGGCTGAATGTATTGTATATGGTTGATATGTTAAGGGGAGGGTGAAGGGGAAAAGGGTAGAAAAAGCATATAAGATGTCAACAATAAAAAATAGCACTTAAAGAAGAGGCAAAATGAAGGCAGGTATAGCTAATGATGAAAGCTAATGATGAAAGCTAATGATGAAAGCATCTAAAGTCAGGATTGGAGGACCTGTTATCCATGGCAGTTTTTTTGTGTTTTATTTCTTTTTTCTGCCTCAATTGTAAACCAGATTGATAATGTGTTGAGGGGGTGGGGAAAGAGAAAAAAAGGTAGGCATAGAACATAATATATATGTCTCTGGTGTGTAATTCTATTGTATAGAATAGAAGCTCGAAAGATTATAGGGAGGTAGCAAAAGAGGCTATGGGAAGGCAAAAAAAGCTATGGGGAGGCAACAAAAGAGACTAAGGGAAGGCAGGAAAGAAGCTAAAGATACACTTAAAAGGGCAAAGATTATAGAACCATAGCATACACATAATAACAAACAGATCAACGGATAATTGAGTCATGTAAAATGTATGTTTATGTTAATCAAATCAATCTCTAAATAGTTAAGTAGATTGATACCCGATAGGGGTATATAAGAGGTTAATAGAGGGTGTAAAGGGTAAGGGGTAGCAAGTAAGTAGGTTGTAAAATGGCATTCCTCAGCAAAAAAGAGGGTTAATATTAATAAAACAAACTTTCCAAAAAGAAGAAGAAGAAGAAACTATTCTTTTTTTGAAAAAATGCTCTCAACTTTATAGAGAGAGAAAGTACACTTTTAGAGAGAGAAACCACCATTTTTGTGTAATTTGAGCTCAATTTGAAGCCAAAATTGTATAATTTGGATTATCTCTTCAACAAAAAAATCTTTTAATTCATTAAACAAAGAGACTACGCTCTTTTATCCAGGTTTGACGCAAAAGAGGCATCACCGGTAGTGATATTTACAGAGGAGTTTTCAAAGATTGCCAAACCATTCAAGCTAACACTTGTAGGAAAATTCTCCAACAGAAAATCGAGTTACAAAGATATTTATGGTTTATTGCGGCATTGAAATTAAGATAGGTGGTTAAAATTGCAATATATGACGGGAAGCACGTTTTCTTCCAGTTCAAAGAGGAAGACGACTTCCTTAGAGTATGGATTAGAGTGCAGTTGAGTGTTGCTGGTTATCCCATGCGCATCCTCAAGTGGTCGCCTGACTTTACTGCAGCAGAAGAATCAGTGCAAGCCCTGGTATGGTTCTCACTGCCGAAGCTTCCCCATCACTTGTTTAGTAAGCATTTTCTTCTTTATATAGCACTTTGCTTGGGTAAACCATGGCTGATTGATGAAGCCACGACCTACATGACAAGGTTGAGTGTGGCTAGGATTTGCATTGAAATTAACTGCAAGGTTCCTCCTCCGAATATGGTGTGAGTTGGCAGAGACCTCATTAATGGATTCTGGCAAAAAATTATTTCAGAATCCATGCCCCACTACTGCCTAAACTGCCACAAATTGGGGCACGAGCAAAAAATGTATGGTGGGAGGTAGGAGTAAGAAGGAGGAAGTAGCAAGTAAGGAGGATAGAGAGGTAGAGGAAAAGCTTGGGTGAGAAGAGAGCCTAAGGAAGGGGGAGT
>JAREIK010004894.1:0-68280 GCA_029783825.1 Sapria himalayana
ATATATCTAAATATATACTAGCATTTTCACTCGTACTATATTACTAACACTATATGTACATAAAAATAACATATATATTACAATAAACTGAGTACAAATATACTTCGTATATATGTACATAAATAATGTAGTATATATGTACGTATTTACTGACTTTATTCGCACGTATATTCATTTGGTGATGTTGCTAATGTTCCTGCTACCGCTCCTATCACTGCTGTCGTTGCCACTGTCGCTGCCAATACCACTGCTGTTATCACTACTACCGTTGATGTCTATGTTGCCACCGCTGCCGCCGATGCCGCCGCCGCTACTGCCGCCATTTGCTGATGCTGCTGGCTGCTACAACAGCTGTCACCACTGCCCCCACTACCTGTGCTACCGCTGCATGTCGCCGCTGCTACCACCACCTTAACTACTGTGTCTGTCGCCTCTGCCACTTCTTCCGGTGCTGCCACTGCTTCTCGTGATGCCACTGCTACCGCCACTACTCTAGGTGCAGCCACTACTACTACCACTTCCACCACTACTCTAGGTGCAGCACTGCTATTGCCACTATTGCTACCTCTGATGCTGCTGCTCCTACTGCTGCCACTTCCATCGCTGCTGCTGCCGCTATTGCTACCGCTGCATCCCCCGCTACTGCCGCCGCCTCCTCTACCACTACTACAGCCACCGCCACTATCGTCGCCACCACTACCATCGCTGCCACTTCCGTTGCCACTGCTGCCATCACTGCCACTTATGTCGCTGCTAGTGCTACCGATAATAGGTTTTTACATAACTATAATAGGCTAAAACTCTACCCAAAAAATCCGGAAACACACAAACATATTCACAAATATATAAAAATATTTATTATTGCCATGAACAAACACAAATTAAAGTTGATTGTCATATAGCTTCAACAAAAGTTTAATTAAGTAATTTAATAATTTTTATATTAAATTTAATAAAATAGAAACTACTAAATACATTATTAAATTAAACAAAAAAAAAATTCATTTAATAACTTATTCTAATACACTATTTAAATAACTAAAACAAAAAATAATATTATATATATTACATCTTATTAATCAATATATCTATCGACTGTGCATAAAGTATAATCTATCCATACATTGACATTGCATCTCTCCCTCTGCTCCTCTAATCACCAACTTTTGCTGCGTAAAAGCTGTCAGAGTCTCGGTACATCAAATATGTTGAACCAATCCGTTCGCTTATACAAGCTTCATATGGGAAACATACGGTACCATATCTATAAGAAATTATTACCACACCATCAAATCAAATTTTAATAAAAAAAAACTATATTTTGATAAATATATATTACTGTAGTAAATATGTACATATATATTAGCAATTCACTCGTACATATATTATTGCAGTATATGTACATATAAACTATAGTATTATGAGTACATATATGCTAAGTACATATATACTCCGTATATATGTACATAAATATTGTAGTAATATACGTACATATATACTGACTATATAAGTACGTATATACCACATTTGTTGCCGTTGATGCTGCTCTCACTGTCACTGCCGCTCCTACCACTACTGCCACTACCGTTGCCACTACACTACTGTTGCCATTGCGGGTGCCACTACCACATTTGTACATATAATCAATGTATCTACCGACTGTGCATAAAGTATAATCTATCGATACATTGACGTTGCTTTCTTCCCTCTGCACGTCCTGATCACCAACATTCCACGATGAAAAAGATGTTCGAGTCATGGCGCTTATGTCTGTTGAAAAAATCCTTTCACTTATACAAGCTTCGTATGTGAAACAATGTAGTACCACATCTATAAAAAATTAAAACCACAAAAATCAAATCAAATTAATTAAAAAAACTATGTTTAGATAATGATATATTACTACAAACAAAAATGTACATATATACTAGCATTTCACTCGTACAATGTTATCGCAGTATTTGTACATATAAATTATAGTATTATGCATACATATATACTGAGTACATATATACTCAGTATATGAGTACATAAAATACTACAGAATTATATGTACGTATATACTGACTATATATGTGCGAATATACCACATTTTTGCTGTTCCTGCTGATCCTGCTGTCACTGCCACACATGCTGCTGCCATCGCTACCACTGTGGCTGCTGCCGATGTTGGAGCCACTACATGTGCAACCGCCACTATCGGTACATCCGCCATTACCGGTGTGGTTGCCGCTACCACTGCTGCCTCCGCTGCCACCACTGACGCTCCTGCCACGGCTACCACGGCTACCACTTCTGGTGCCACTACAGCCACTACCACCACTACCACCACTGATAATAGGATTTTACATACTTATAATAGGCTAAAACTATACCCAAAAAATTCGTAGAAACACAAACATATTCACAGATATATAAAAATAGTTAATATAGACATGAACAAACACAATTAAAGTTGATTGTCATACAATTCAACAAAATTTAATTAAATAATCTAAATTTTTAAATTAAATTTTATAAAGATAAAGACTATAAATGAAACTTTTAAATTAACAAAAAAAATTCATTTAAAAACTTATTCTAATATAATATTTTAAATAACTAAAAAAAAAAATAACAAAAACACAGTACAAGAAAAATTCATTTTAGCTAGGGATCATCCCTAGCTAAATTGCAATGGATTAGCTTGGGGATAACAATGGATTAATGTTTTTTTTCGAAAAAAAATATAGCAAACGGATTAGCGACAGATTATTGAGAGAAGATTTTTCTAAAATTCCATTAAAAAAAGTGGGGGATTTAGCGACGGATTAGTGATGGAACATTTTCATAAATTCAGTTCAAGAAAAGTAGTGTTTTTAGCGACGAAATTAGCGACAAAAAATTTCGCAAATTACTCTCAAGAAAAGCTAGGAATTTACAGATAGATTAGTGATAGAATATCCCTCGCTAATACCAGCCATTATTTAGCGATGGATTTAGCGAGGGATATTCACTCGCTAATAATATTCATCATTCAGGGACGGATTTAGCGACGAAATTTCCCTTGCTAATAAAATTCATTATTTAGCGACGGATTAGCGACGGAATTTCCATTGCTAATAAAATCCATGATTTAGCGATGGATTTAGTGACATAATTTTTCTTACTAATAAAATCGATGATTTAGCGACGAATTTAGCATTGAAATTTCCATTGCTAATAAAATCCATGATTTAACGACGGAATTTCCCTTGCCAATAAATCCATGATTTAGCGACAGATTTAGCATAGAATTTCTCTTGCTAATTGAAACCATGATTTAGCGATGGATTTAGTAACGAAAATTTCCCTTTCTAATAGAATCTATGATTTAGCACCAGATTTAGCGATAGATTTAGCGACGGAATTTCCCTCACTAATAAAATCTATGATTTAGCAATGAATTTTCTAGGGCTAGTAAAATACGTAATATAGCGATGAATTTCCCCTACCTTATAAAATTTATAATTAGCTACGGATTTAGCAAAGACATTTCCCTATCCAATATTTATTTATATAATTTTTTATTTTTTATTTGTTTTAGTAATTTATTTAATATTATTATTAAATGTATGTTAATGGTCTAAAGATGAGTAGTCCTTGAAACATACATTCTACTCATAAAATCATAAAAAATTATATTATAAATAAATAATTTAAAAAAATATCCAAATACAAAAATAATTATTTATATTAATAAGGACTAAATTAACTATTTTTATGATGGATTAATTTTATTTAAAATTATACAAAAAATTGATCTAAAATTTAAAATAAGAAACTTAAAATTTTGTATTAAAGTAACATTAATTATAAATTCAATAAGTATAATAATTCTTTTCTTTATTTTAAAAATTATATTAAAATATATTAAAATTCTATAAATATAAATATAAATTAATTAATTGTATAATAAAATAGAAACTATTTTATAATTAATTTGAATTGACGAATAAACTAGTAAAAATTAATATAATTATAAGTAAAAAAAAAATTTATTATTATAGAATACTTTTAAATAAATAAATAATACAATATTAGAAATTCTTGAAATATAATATAAATATAATTTTTTTAATAAAGTTAAAAGAAAATAAATTAATATTTATAAATAAATACATAGATATTTGCTCTTAAAAAAATTATACGAATTAAACAATTGAGTAATATTTTGACTATTAGCTTTTAACATTAAATTTTTATTAAAATAATAAATATAACTTATTTTAATTATCTTCTCACTTTAAGTAATTTATTGAATTTTAAAAATTAATAATAATATCAAATAATATGAAATTTTATGCCTTTAAAATTATTTCATATTATCTTCGTATAAATTAAAATGAATTCTAAAAATTTATAACGATAAAATATAAATTTTTATATATTTTTTAACATTAATAGTATTTTATAACTCTTAAACGAGTGACTAGAAGGCAAATCATCTTTTCATTTATGTCTTATAATATAGAGTTTGTTAATTTTGTATCTATTTGATATTTTTTATAAGGCTAATCATAATTTTTTATTATTTATATATATATTGTTTATATTAATATTATAATAAAAAATTTTAAGGTGTTTATTTTTCATTTGTACCTTGCAACACGCACATTAATTTTGTTCAAAAAATTTTTATAGTGAATAAAATTAATTAGTCTTTTTGATTATATATATATATATATATATATATATTATTTATTTAATGTTATAATAATTGAAAATATAAAAAATTTGCTAATATTTACAACATGGTTACCTTCTTCGACACTATCGCTTAAGTGACACGAACCTCTACAGAAGGCATCCATCCCTCGACACCGACGATTCAACATATATTCGATTTCAAGGTTTAAGTTTTTATTTTTATTTTATTTGAGGTACATTTTATACATTTATTCTTCATCGATTAACTTGATTAAGCTTAAGTTTTAATGTTTCCGAAATTCTTCTCCTTTATTCACCGTAGTGTTTTGGATTTGTGTATATATACTTAAACGTATACATACTTCATGTTTTTGTGATATAATGCATTGTCATTGTATGGATTTTGATGGTGCACAGTAGGTATCCCGGATTAAAAAAATTTCATATAAATAACTACATACTATATACAAAAATAGTATACATAAATATAAGTTTGCTTTATATAAGTGTGTTTAAACATAACTATATATATATAACTATAAAATAAGTATACATAAACTATTTAAAAATAATTATATCTATAATTTTTTTATTACCATATATGTGAAAGGAAAAAATTGTTATGCATTGTTAGGGCATCTTGGTATTAAGTGGGTGAACTTCTTTATCATGGTTTGGGTGATTTTGATGCTATAGTTTGTTGGTATCTTTTTTTGTATTGGTTATAAATATTTCTATTTAGATCACTAATTATTCATGGCCCATTGCTAATGTTTTTGTTCACGGGTGTTCTTGAGTGGGGAGCACGAAAAAAAATGCATATGTTCTTGATTTATTATCTATATTTCATGAAGAGCACAAAAAGATGATCCTAATAATTATTCTAAAAAAATTTATTTTTTAGAATAATTATTCAAAAACAAATAATTTTAATATGTATTTTGCTATTTTATGAATGATAAAATGAGAGTGTGTGTATGATCATAGTTGTGTTATTTATGGTAGGTTTTTTAGTAGTGTATTTTTTGATACTGTTAGTTTTTTGTTGTGTTCATTTATTTTATGGTAGTGTGTATTTGTGTTTAATAATTTTTGCATTATTAAAATTACTATGTGCTATGCATTTAACGCCATTTCTAAAAAATCCAGAAAAGCCATTTTGGTTAATCTATTCATAATTTTTGTAGTGTGTATGTGCGTGTGTGTGTGTGTAATAAAAATAATGTGAATATTTATATATATTTTTTCTATTTATTAATTCAACTCTATTATGTATAGTTTGAAAAAATGAAAAATTATTTTTGTATTTTAATTCAAAAAGTATCATATTTAATTAATTGGTTTGATATTTGAGCTATAATATTTTTCAAATATGTTTGAAACCCATTGATGGTTATATTTGATAATCTTTTGAGATTGGAAGGCATATCAATTGAATATTCATGTCTTTGCTTGCTCAATTGATTTGTTGTTGTTAGTAACGAAACTTTTTGATAGATTAATCTTGTCATAGAGAAAATATTATCATTAAAGGATACCATAGTTAGTCTTTCAAGACCTTAGTTTCTCCAATTGAGATGATTTGTAGAACATATATTACCAACCTCAAGACCATTTACCTTGTAAAAAAAATGTATATTGATGTTGTATCATTGTTGATGTGTGAGATACATATATCGCTATGCTCTATCAAATCAAAAAAGTTGTCAATATGCAAATCAACCACTCAAACATATGCTCTAACAAATGGATTCCTATATGTTGCAAGTTGATACTCATCTATTATTAATCTTGCAGAATTGGTAATTAATCTACCCTTTATACTCTAATTGCAATTAGATACTCATCTATTAGTAATCTTTCTCAATTGAATTATAATATATATTTTTATCTTTGATTAATGAGAAAGTATAATGGAATATACTATAGACCATGTCAAAGATAAAGCATAGAGAAATATTATCTCATCTATAATGAGCATTCTCATTTGAAAGTAGATACTCATTATTGGTAGTAGCAGTATAAGAAGAAGTAGTAGAAAAAGATGAAGAAGAAACAATAAGAGAAGGAGAAAAAGTTTAAGATGATGAAGAAATTAGAGTGCCCTCATAGCACTTAAGTAGCAATTACATGCATTACAAGAAAGCATAATCATTCTAATCTTCAAATAGAAAAAATATTAGGCTTGCATCTCTTAAATTACGAAACAAAATAACAACAATAATTTAATATTATGCATTGATACCACTAAAAGGTAGGAATATTGCTCTGAGAAGTATTTTTTTAAATTAGTTTAATTTTAAAATTTTATTAAATAGATTTTCATGACAATGAAAGTACTATTCTTTATAATTTGTTGCATCCAAAAATAACACTAACTTTTATCTGACTTTGCAAAAAATAAAAAGGAATTCCTCCACAACACTAATAATAATTATACTTAATATTTTCATCCTTAATCTATATATATATATACATACATATATATAATGGATAATTATGGTATGGAATCCAAATAAATAAATAAATATATATATATATATATATATATGATTTGGATAATATTTTAGTACCCATATTCGGATACTAATAAATATCCTAATATAATTAAAAAAAACATTATGCATAAACTCATTTCAACTTACTCAGTATGCAAAAATGAGTTTATGCATATGTTTATGCATACAGAGTATTTATGAACTCCATATGCTTATGTTTTTGTTTACGAATAAATAACTAACATAAATAACCTGAAAATTTTGATTTCTAGAAAAAAAGGACAAAAGGGTAATTTTGCAATAATAGAAAATAACCTGAAAATTTTAGGGCCATAATGATAAAATAGATGTCATTATTGAATTCGTCTTGGAAAATATAGCTACGGCTACAAATTTCATTAAATTATGAGAAAATTAGAATTTGTTATATTTTTATTTAATTAACTAATAATTAGAAAAAAAAATTTTGCTCAACCGAAAGACCACACCACGTCGTCTGCACGTGCCTGTGCCTGTGCGGGCTGTCCATCGGCTGTGTAGGTGTCAACCTAAAAAAATATTAATATTATTAATTAATGATAATAAATAAATAAATAAATAAAACGTCATGAATCCGGAAAACATGAGAATGGCTGAAAAAAGATTGGCACCAGAGGGAGAGAGATAGTACAAAATAATATATATATATATATTCGTGAATTTTCTTTTAATCATAATAAATTATTTTGGAATTAGAATGAAATAGTCAAAGAACTAAAGTTACTCTATCCGACAAAATCTTCACATTGTATCAAATTTATAAAGTTCCCATAAAATTTTCTGAAAGGTAGTAGTTTTCTCTTATCAGAATTTCTTTCTATTTAATGGTCGTATCATATTTTATATTTCAATTCGAATTGTTTAAAATTTTATTGAAAATAAGTAATTGGTGAGAATTTTTGGTAATTCGTTTAGTAAAAAGTAGTATAGGACGAATTGGATTTGGATATTTATAATTGTGTCTGGAACATGAGTTAAATTGGAAATGACATAATTGTAATTCATATGCACGAGAACATTCCAAATACCTGGGTGGGTGCATGATATATATATATATATAAAGGTATGTGGATGGTATTTAGTGAACTCAAATTGGGACAACGTCCAGACTAAGTTGCGCGAGATTTTATTTGGTATATGGTTATTATGGATTGCAAACTCGAATTGGGACAACGACTAGGCAGAGTTACGATGATGTTTATTTCTCGAAATAAATATAAGAAAATCATATTTTATTCGGATAAATGTTCAATATATATTTCGGAGGAGATCCATATTTTTCGGAATAATTTCAAAAAAATAAATATTTCTATAGATATATATACATATCTGCATATATATATCCAGATATATAATATGTCACACTTGGCTTCAGCATGTGTAAGGGAGTTGATGAGACTCAGGAATATAGGCATATAAATATTTCATCCATAATTGTATTCATATAAATATTTTACTTGAATGTGTGTTGATATATATTCATGATGTTTTACGTGCACTTAGGTATGGAGTAACTCTAAAAAAGTTTACCCTTCTGTGCTTTGCTCACTCCATTGTGGGACCCCCTTTTCAGGTATATGTCCATGACAGATGACAAATCGACATACGGAATCGCACATCTGAAGGAAAGCCGATTGCGGCTTAAATAATATGTTATGTGTTTTCTTTCTTCCGCTGATCAAATAAAATGTAAAATGAAAAAAAAATGTATTGTACATTTGAGAAAAGTTTATTTTATTGCACATTGTATTGTGTGATTAAATGAATGGGACCCGCTGGGAAATGAGGTGTCACATAAAGAGTTTCTACATAAACTCAAATGCATGCTTGAGTATATGCATTCTGTATGAATAAAGGAAGGTAATTATTAGTATAGGAATTTGGAAGACCCAAATCATAAATATTTTGGATTTGGTCCCCAAATGTTATATTAAAATTACAAATTGTAAAAAAATATAATTATTTTCATGTTGGTTCCACTTAACATTTTTTCCTATACTAGTATAACTTTTATCCACTTTTGTTGCACCGAAATGCATCAACTTTGTTTATCTCACATAAATTTTTAAAAAATTTAAAACTAAAATAGTAGTTTCATAAATCAAAAATCATTTTTTGATTCTCATAGAGTTTACCAAAATATACTTCTTCAAAGAATAATGATAGGTTAAAACCCAGTGCTTACACCCATATAAAGATGTCACCAACCATCTAACTAGTAACTTTTAGGAATCTTGTATTCAATAATATTTATCATTATAACGCAAGTAGGATTTGAATATTTTAAGGGTTTAGAATTATGAATATTTGTGTAACTATGTATACTCACATGTAACTATATTTATAATTACATGTATAATAATATACAATATTATATTTAACTATATGTGTATAACTAAGTATAAATATTTGTATAATTATATAACACTCTACAACATTAAACATAGCTATATTTATAACTATGTATACATATATGTAAATCTATATATTTATTGATAACTTTATATATTTGTGTATAACTATTTGTATGAATATATTTATATATAACTATATGTTTAAATATATAAAAATATTAAAGCTATATATTCTATATGTATAATAACATATAACTATAAATAATTGTATATTATTATATATATAACTATAACAGCTTTATACATAACTATATATAAATATATAATTTACATCTTATATCTAATAAACATTTGTACATATTTGTATATAAAAATGTATTTTACTATATCTATACCTATACATATCTATATGAATAAATATATATACCTGCATGTATAAATATAAGCATACCTACATGTGTAACTAAATGTATAACAACATGTACCTATATTTATAATTACATGTATTAAAACATAAAACATTATGTTTAATTATATGTGTATATATAAATATTTATAAAACTAAATAAAATATTATATAATAAAATATAATTATATTTATAACTATTTATACATATATGTATACATATATGTAAATCTAAATATTTGTTTATAACATAGCATGAGGTCTGTTGATCAGGCTCATATATGCTATAATACAAATAACGGTCATACTTTTACCTAATCTCAGCCCTTGTGCCTCAGGCTCAAATAAGAACTTTTGTATGACAATGTAATATTTGATAGGTTTGTACTGAAGAAGTTATATTTTGTTTTATATAATTCTTCATTCTAACACTACACTCTCTATGTGTGTCTCTCTCCCTCTATAATTCTTTCTGTCTTTCTCTTTTCTCTTTTTCTTTGTGTCACATACTCTCTCGTGTTATTTTTTTTCTGGCTCTTCTTTCTTGCTTATTCTCTCTCTCTCCACCCCCTCTCTCTCTCTCTCCCTCCCTCTCTCCCCCATCTCTCTCTCACCCCCTCTCCCCCTCTTTCCCCCCCTCTCTCTTTCACCTTTTCTCTCCCACTCTCTCTCCCTCCTTTTCTCTCACTCTTTCTCTCTCAAATGAGCTCAGATCATCAGAGAATGTACAAAAGGGTTATTAATAAATTTTTGAATAAAGATTTTTTGACTGGGCTTGAAACTTTTATCAATTTTGCATATAGTCAATCGAGATTGAAGGATGGAAAAAAAATTAAGTGTCCAGGTAATCATCGAAAGTGTTAGAATATCCATTTTTATGATGCAAACACTATAAGATATCATTTGGCAAAATATGGCTTTGTGCCAAATTATTTTGTTTGGATTTATCATGGAGAAAGTATTAAGACTCTGAATATTGACCAAAATGAGGGTATTAAATCATTTGTTTGTGGTGAAGAATCATCAAACACATTCCATAGAATGATCATGGAAGCTGCTTGTCCTGACTTCAATATGGATTACATGGATGAACTACCTAATCCTGAAGCTCCAAAATTTTATGAAATGCTTAAAGCTGCAGATAAAGAGTTGTGGACTGATTGTAAAACAAATTCGCAATTGTTACTTGTGGCTCGACTAATGAGCATTAAGTCAGAAAATCATATGTCTGAGAAATTATTTGATCAGGTGACATAATTGATGAAAGAGATTGTTCCGAATAATAATTTGACCACTAACAACTTTTACAATACTAAGAAGTTACTATGAGGAATGGTTCTGCCCGTGGAAAAAATTGATTGTTGTTTAAATAGATGCATGCTATATTGGGGCGGTGATAGTGATTTAATTAGCTGTAAGTTTTGTAACCATCATCGATTTAGGAAGGCACCTCATGCTATAGAAACGTGAAAAAAATTGAAAATTGTCTTTAAAAAGATGTATTATTTTCCATTAATTCCTCGATTACAGAGACTATATGTATCAAATGTTATAGCAAATAATATGAGGAAGCATTCCGAGCATGAGGTTGAAGAAGGGGTAATGTGTCATCTATCAGATTCACCTACTTTGAAGCATTTTAAATATATACATCAAGATTTTGCAGCAGAAATTCGAAATGTGAGATTGGGTCTCTGCACTGATGGATTTCAGCCATTTGGGCAATCTGGACAATAGTATTCAACATGGTCAATGATAGTAATGCCTTATAACTTGTCTCTGTGGTTGTGTATGAAGGAGTAATATATGTTTTTGTCAATATTAGTTTCGTGGATATTTTCTTATAGCCTCTTATTGCAGAGTTAAATTATTTATAGGATGTTGGTGTGAATACATATAATATCTCAAAAAAGAAAATTTTCATTATGCGACCAGCCCTTATGTGGACGGTAAGTGACTTTCCAACATATTCAATGTTGTCTAACTGGAGTACTATAGGATGATTCACATGCCCATATTGCATGAAAAATTTAATACATTTACCCTCAAATTTAGTGGTAAACAGTCATGGTTTGATAACCATCATAACTTTCTACCTACGAATCATCCATTTCGAAGAAATATAATTGCATTTCGAAGAAATAAAACTGTGATGACAGTTGCACAAGCTATTCGTTCAGAAGATGATATTATTACAGAGATTCATAGTTTGGGTTTGAAGAAGGTAACTTAAAAGGATGTTACTAGAAGCAATGGACCAATAAGCAAATTATTTGGCTAGAGGAAACATAGTATATATTTGGGACTTTCCCTATTGGAAGTCCAATTTAATTCATCATAACTCAGATATAATTCATATTAAAAAAATGTTTTGACAATGTTTTCAACCCTATCTTTACTATAAATGGAAAAACAAAAGACATTTTAAAATCAAGACAATAGTTGAATGATTACTGTCGGTGGCCTAAATTGAAGCTGAATGAAGAAAGGGAAAAATTCTAGAGGTGTCAACGGCCTAAATTGTGTTTATCGGTTTATACGCCCATGACTTGCATTGCACTTTGGTGCATATGCAACATTAGTAGCATGTTTAGAAAGTATCGAGCTGGCCCGATACTTAGCCATATGGTCGCAGAGATGGAAACTAAGTAATTAAAGTAGTGTCCCACTGTTCCATCTCTTTATTGCCTCCCTGCATGCATGGACCCAAGGGTTAAGGTGGAAGGGGTAGAAAATACCCTAACTTACATTTCCTCGTGTATTAACTTGGAAGACCCACCCAAAGGGTTCTTTCACGAGAAGTTGACTGACGTGTCCACATACTACAATACTAGGTATGGTAGTGGTAGTGGTAGTGGTAGTGGTAGTAGTGAGACTGTGATTACGGACATGGATAACTTGTTTGAAGATGATGATTTTTCCATTCAACTAGTGAAGGGGAAATGTCGGGGTGGACCATCACATAGGATCGAGCTTTTTCAGTACTTAGATACCGATTACTGCTCAATCCTATCATATTCTGATACTAAGAATCATGATATATTATAGTGGTAAAAATTATATGAGTCCATCTTTTCCGTGCTATCTAGGATGACACGTGATATATTGACTCCTCTGGTGTCAACCGTAGCATCGAAGTCTGCTTTATCTATTGTAGTGAACATGATTTCAGATAGAAGATCGAGATTACGTCCATATATTGTTGAGGCCTTGGCCTATTTGAAGGATTGGGAGGATTCGAGGTTTAGCTTTCATGATCATGCTCGATCTGGGACAGGGACTGCATTCACATCCACTACGAAAGCGAAGGAGTTGATTGCTGATGATTATAATCCATATGATAGTGATATTGATGTTGTGGCTGATAATGCTCATGATATGCTGATTGACGATAGATGATGATTCACTGCTTTTTGATTTCGATATTTTTTTTTATTGATTGTATGATTTATTTTTATGTTATGTTGAAACTTGAATTTGTTTGGTTCAGACCTTTGGTATCTATTGGCTGATTGCCTGATTGGTTATTTCTCATTTGGTTTGCTTTGGTTTTTTGACTTTTTAATTTTTTTTAAAGATATTTTTTGTTTAATTTATTTGTTTGTTTAAATTTTTCATTTAAAAATGTTGAACTCTATAATGTAATTCTAATAAATTATAAACTAACTTTATCTTAAATTATAAAAAAAAAATTAAACTTTGTAATTTAATAAATTTTTAATAATTTTCATTTTATAATTTTAATATATTATACTTTATCTATAATTCTATATATAATATAATATATATTTTATTTAAATTAAAAAAATTAAACTTTAAAATTTTTTTTAAAAAAATTTAAACTAGGCCCGCGCCCGTACGGCCAGGTTTGGCCCGACCGGACATGGCTTGGCACGGCACGGCCCTCCATGCTGGCGGGCTGTGCTGGGCATGGCTTTGATAAACCATGTCGTGCTTGGCCCGACATGAAAGCACAACCTTTCTCTAAAAAAATGGGCAGGTTGGCCCGCCTTGGCCCATTTGACACCTCTAGGAAATTCCTTAAAGCTTGCTACACACTTGATAAGAAGACAAAACAGATATTGTGTGAATGGGTTAAAAATTTGAAATTCCCTGATAGATATGTGTCTAATATGGGTAGATGCATGGATATGAAGAATCTTAAGTGATTTGGAATGAAAAGTCATGACTGTCATGTATTTATGCAGAGATTAATACCAATTGAATTCCGTGAATTACTTCCACAAAGTGTTTGGAAGGTCCTTATAGAACTATGTTTGTTTTTCAAAAAGCTAACTGCAACCACAATCAAAATAGATGACATGGTGATGCTGGAGAATGACATTCCACTTATTATTTGTAAGGACTTTACCAATTGAACTCATTCCACTTATTAATGAGTTATAGCTCTCGCTAATCAAGAGCTATTCCCACCGTGTTTTTTTAACTCAATAGAGCATTTGCCGGTCCATTTGGCATATGAAGCAAGGACTGCAGGGTCAGTGTAATTCAGCTGGATGTATCATTTTGAGAGGTAAATACATATAATTTTCCGTGTTTTATTTTTTCATACTTTAAATAATATTGTAATTTAATAAAATTGAAACCTAACATTGTGGTTGTAGGTATCTTAGTAAGTTGAAATTGAATGTTAGAAACAAGGAAAAAGTTGAAGGTTCAAATTGCAATGCATTGTTTGTAGAAGAAGCATCATCATTTTATTCTTATTATTTTGATGATCATGTCAATACAAAGAATAGAAATTTTCTGTGGAATTATGAAAGTCATGTGATGGTAGAAGATGATTCTGTGGATAAACTATCTATCTTCAAGCACCCTGGAAGAGCATTTAGAATAGCAATGAAAAGATGTATGATAGATGAAGAGTACAAAGCAACTAGAAGCTATGTTTTACTTAATTGTGAGGAAGTTGCACCATACATTGAGTATGTATACACAAAATGGTTGCAGGCTAAATCATAGTTTAATTTTATCTTTATTAGGATTTATTAAAAATTGATATACAATTTTTTCTCTTTTTATTTTTGTGCAGTATTTATGTTGAACAGTTAAAATATAGGCACCCAGTAATTTCCAGCAATAATGTCAATTATATGCTAGAAAATGAATCTGCAAATTAGTTCAAAAATTATGTGAGAATTATTAAGTTTTAAATTTTGAATTATTTAATTCATTATTATCTTTTATTGGTTAATATCAATTTTTTTAATTAATGTCAAAGGTAATTGATCATTCAAATGGAGATTCAAATATTTTTATTCAGAATATTAGTAAAGGCCTGTTTCGATATGCGACAACCTATACTAGGTATTTAATTAATGGATATAAATTTCACACAATCGGGCATGATTCTTCTAAAATAATAATGAATAGTGGTGTATGCATTAAAGGTGCAGGATATAGTGCTGATGAGATTGATTATTATGGTCAACTCAAAGAAGTTATTTAGTTGGAGTATCCTAGACTTGAAAATAACAAGATTGTATTATTTAAATGTGAGTGGTTTGATACTACACTAAATGTGGGCACAAAGATTCCTTCGGAATATAAGCTAGTGGATATTAAACATAAACATAAATATAATCAAAATGAGCCATTTATTATGGTAGTTCAAGCCACTCAGGTATATTATTGTACATATCTAGGTTTATCTCGTGAAAAGAGATATTAGTGGGCTATTTGCAAGATCAAAGCATGATCTAAATTTGAAGTATCATCATCGCAACAAAGAAGTGCAGATGTAGAAATTGCACCGGTATTCTTGGAAGATGACATAAATAATATTGAGCCTTTGAATATAGATGAAGATCTAGAAAATTTATGTGACTCAAATGGTGGCAGAATAGAAATTGAAGATGATCAATTTCTATCTGAAGATGAGTTCGAACTTCTATCGGAATCAGACAAAATATCAGAAGATCCATTGGAGGATGACAGTGATGCTGAAATTTAATTGTTATAATTTTATCATAAATTTAAACTATCAAAGATGTTTAATATTTTATTGAAATCTATCAGTGTGTTTTATTCAAAAATGCATGCTTGTTCATCATTTTCTTATTTTGTACAGTAGATGGCACCTAAAGGACATGGTCGTGGTGGATCTGGACGTGGACATAGAAATGAACCAAATTCAACTAGTATGTTACATAATATTGTAGAATCAGTACCATCTCATAGCCACCATATCCTGACTTCAACATCACAATCACCTTCTCCATTTTTATCACCATCACCATCATTGAGACATTTACTAACACCTTTATCAGATGTAAGCCCACCACTGATTGTGCTTCTTGCTGACACTTTTGATCCATCTCAATCTTCTAGACCACAAATTAGACTGATTGTTCCCCCATTTACAATACCAACGACATCATCAAATGCTGTACCTTTCTCTAAAGTCAGTGCAAAGTTAAAAATTGATATTGTGGATGAGAGGTAAAAGAAAAATGTAAAAATGATTTAGGAAAAGAAATTTTGATGTTACTGTCAATGGTTCTTTTTATATTGTTATTATTTGCTTGTTTTTTATGTTATTTATTTATTTGCATAGCTTTATTCCATCTCATAAGTGTTCGACTATAATTACAAGGCTTTCAAGAAAATGGTTTATGCTAAACCTTGCTCCTGGAAGAAAGTTTCTCAATCGACAAAGGAGTCATATTTTAATGACTTTCAGGTAAAAATAACAAAACAAAAGAATTGAAAAATAATTATCTAATTACTTAACTTTTATGTTGGTTATTATTCAAGCAGTAAATAATTATGTTTTTCTTGTTAATATAAATTCTTTTATCATTTTTTTATAGTATCAGTGCAAATGACCACCCAAATTTGATGGGAAGATAAAGTCATTATGAGTGGTCAAAGCAGCTCAATGGTATTTTGATTTTGTTCATAAATTAAAAAAAATTAAAGAAAGACTTGATTTTATATCCAAAGAAGACTAACCCGAGTGGCTTAATTATTGAGAGGAGCAAGATGTGAAGGAAAAAATCAGATATTGCCAGCAAAAATCGACGAAGTGAGGTTACTGGACTAGGAAAAAGGAATCTGTCTACACACAGGATGTTCAAAGTTGAGCATTGAGCATGCTCAAGATTTGGTACAAATTTAAAATTCTAAACATATCTATATTTTGTGGTTGTCCTAATAGTCTAATAAATATAATCTCTGCATGGTTTTAATAATTTTGTTAAATTTTTTTATCATTTGTTTTTTTATGAATTAATAAATACATATTCTTAGGCTAGAGAATTGGGTCGAAATCAAAATTTTTATGAGATTTTCAAGAAGATGCATGTGATGAAAGTAGATGGTCAGTATGTTGACAATATGTCTCAGATGATTGCAGCAAGAAATTGTTATTTAATTAGACTTTATCAAACTACAATACATTATGAAAATTATTTTGAATGCAAATTTTTATTTTATTTTTTGTAAATCTAGAATAGTTTTGTCTACATTTTATCTCAGGACCTAATGGAGGAACATGTGATAGCTACTCATCAACAAGTTGAAGGTTCTATGAATCCTCAACCAATTGACTATGATCCAATTTATTTGGATATATTAGGAGGTCGAAAGAAGCAGCGAGTGTATGGAATCGGCTCTAAGGGAGTGGCATTTTGTTGTAGCAGTCGTGCATCTAATTCATCCATCTTAGCAATGGTGGATGAGGCGATCGAACAAAAAGCGCAGGAAACAAATGAACGTATTGTAGATATGGGAACTAAACTGAAAAAGAAGGATGAGCAGATTACTAATTTGATGGAAGAAATGCAAGAAATTACAGAAATTAAAAAAGCAATGCAATAGTAGATGTTCTATATGGAGTCACAGTTAGCGGCATTGTTGCATCAAATAGTATTCCGAGATTCAGCTATGACTCTTCATAGGAAATACTAGCATTCCATACAAATTATGAGGATGATTGAGTATGAGAATTATTTCTGAACTGTTATTTATTTTTATCTATGTGTTGTAAATTATTATGATATTTTGTTGCAAGTATCAATTTTTTTATCCTAGTTTTGTTCTTTACTTTTTTGATTAACCAAATTATGAATCTTTGCAGGACACATTATGTGAGAAAAAAAAATATTTTGATTCAAAACATTCAGACGTTTCCACGGTCCTTCCAATGCATGGGTCCCATATTTACCGATTTCAACTTTATCAAAAGGAGGGATAGCTTATCTTAACTTTATTTTTCTAAAAACATTTTATCTTTGCACTCTCCTTATCTCTAAACATAATTGGTGGACATCTTTGGATTTTTGGTGAAGCTGTATGAGAATAAACTTTAATTTGTGTTTGTTCATGTCTATAATATTTGTTTTTATATATTTGTGAATATGTTTTTGAGTCTCTAAATTTTTTGAGTAGAGTTTTAGCCTATTATAGGTATGTAAAAGGCAATAATCAGCAGCAGCACCAGTGGAAGAGACGATAGTGATGGCTGTGACGGTAGCGGAAGAGGCAGCGGCGGCAGCAGCTACAGCACTGGCAGCAGCGGTTAAGGCGAAATCAGTGGCAGTTGTGGTAACTATGGTAGAAGCGACAGCAGTGGCAGAAAAGGCAGCAGCGATAGAAGAGGCGGCGACGGCGGCGATAGCAGCAGCTAGAGCAACGGCTGCGACGGTGGCAAAGGAGGCGGCAGGGGTGGCAGTGGCAGCACCAGCTATTGCGGCAGCAGCAGCGGAAGCACCAGTAATGGCAGCAGCGGCTGCGGTGGGAGCAGCTTCAGCGAGAGCAGCATCGACAGCGATAGTGGTAGCGGCAGTGGCATTGGCAGCAGCAGCGGCCGTGGCAGTGGCAACAGTAGCGGGCGTGGCAGTGGCAGCTACTGTATATGTAATTTGTTTTTACTTACTTATCTGTTTTAATATTTCCATGTAAGTGCAGGAATGGAAATATTAAAAGCCCAGGGATGCAGCAGTATCACAATAACATCCCGCTGACCGGTCAGCGGGCCGAAATTTTTGGAGCAGAGCCTGACCCGTTCCATGATCCGACCCGCTTCGGTTAAATGAACCGGATGTTTATTTTTCATATAAAATGATTTGTAATTTATTTTTCAGGCGGCTGTTTTTGACCCGTTTGAACTGTTCATCATCCCTCTCTCTCTCTGTGTGATTTCGTGACTACTGCATGCTGCATACTATAATGCGTTCTATTTCTTGGTTTTAATCTGTAACGCATAAGTATTTTCTGGTGGAGGTAGCTAGTAGTACTGAGCGACTAGCGAACCACGTTATTTCCTGTGTTGATTTCTTGTTTTTTGATTCTGTCGTGGATGCTTGCTTGGATTGGGATATATATTGCTTGTTTTTTGTGTTTCTGTTGTTTTTTGTTTCTTAATCTCACTACCAGTGGAAGCGCAATTATCCAACAGCATCAACGGTAGGAGCGGTAGGGGTAGCGGGAGTAGCAGTGGTAGCGGGAGCAGTAGTGGTATCGAGAGTAGCAGCGGTAGCGAGAGCAACAGCAAAGGCAACATATGCGGTATATACGTACATATATAGTCAGTATTTACGTACATATAATACTACAGTATTTTATGTACATATATACTGAGTATATATGTACTCAGTATATATGTAAGCATAATTATGTAGTTTATATGCACGTATGCAGTAGTAATAACTGTACGAGTGAAATGCTAGTATATATGTACATATTTACTCCAACAATATATATTTATCAAAACTAATTAT
Organism: Sapria himalayana; assembly: GCA_029783825.1. Lineage (NCBI taxonomy): Eukaryota > Viridiplantae > Streptophyta > Magnoliopsida > Malpighiales > Rafflesiaceae > Sapria > Sapria himalayana. Next base: position 19,709 of record JAREIK010004894.1, read on the forward strand.
TTTTTATTTATTTTGTTTTGATTTGGTGGTTTAAATTTCTTACAGATATGGTGCCGCATTGTTTTCCATACAAAGCTTGTATAAGTGAACACATATTTCAACAAACATGAAGCACCGTGACTCGGATAGTATTTTCACAGTGGAAAGTTGGTGATTTGACGAGCAGTGGGAGAGAAAGCAACATCAATGCATTGATAGATTATACTTTATGCACATTCGGTAGATACATTGATTAATAAGATGTAATATAAGTGTTAATATTTTTTTTTGTTATTAAAAATATTGTATTAGAATAAGTTATTGAATAATTTTTTTTAATTTAAAATTTTCATTTATAGTTTCTATTTTTAGTAAATTTATTTTTAAAATATTAAATTATTTAAATAAATTTTTTTAACTGTATTACATTCAACTATAATTTTTGTTTGTTCATGTCCATAATAACTGTATTTATATATCTGTGAATATGTTTGTGTTTCTCCAAAATTTTTGGGTAGAGTTTTAGCCTATTATAGGTATGTAAAAGCATACTATCATCAGAGGTAGCTGCAGCAGCGACAGTAGTCGTGGCAGCAGCAGTGGCAGTGATGGTAGTGGTGGTAGTGGCACAAGAAGCGGTAGAGGCGCAAGAAGCGGCAGCAGCAGCAGCGACAGCAGCAGGGCCTGCAGCATCGTCGGCAGGGGTGGTAGTAGTTGTAGTGGCAGCCGTAGCAATAGAGGCAGCGGCTGCAGCTGAAGCAACTGAGGCAGCGAAGATAGTAGAGGCAGCAGGGGCAGCGGAGACAGCGGTGGCAGCAGCAGCAGCAACGGCAGCAGCGATAGCTGTTGCAGCGGAGGTAGCGAAGGATGCGGTGGCTGTGGTGACATTTGCGATAGTAGTGGCTGCAGTAGCAGCTATGGCAGTGGTAGCAACAAAGGCAGTAGTGGCAGCAACGACAACGACAGTAATGGAGGTAGCAGTGGCAGGGGCGGTAGTGGTGCCATCGGAGGTAGCAGCAGCAGGAGCGGTAACAACTGTGTGAGCAGCAGGAATGACAACAAATGTGGTATATATGTACCTATATAGTCAATATATACATACATTTAATAATGGAGTATTTTATGTAAGTATATACTGAGTATATTTGTACTCAGATTATATGTATACTTAATACTGTTGTTTATATGTACATATACGTTAGTAATATATCTATGAGTGAATTACTCATATATATTTACATATATACTACAAAATTATATATGTATCAAAACATAAATTTTTTTTTGACTGAGTGGTTTAATTTTCTTACACATATGATGCCGCATTGTTCCTCATACAAAGCATCTATAAGTGATAAGATTTTCGTTTATCTTGCTATATTAGAAACGAAAATTTTCTTTTTTAGCAAAGGAATTTTCCATCGCTAATTTTTTAGCAAGAGAAAATTCCATAGCTAAATTTTTGCAAGAAGCACTTTATAAAGGGACACGATCAGAGCTATATGAGATTTTTTACAAGCTATATGGGCTTTTTCTTGTAGTGAAATATATTATATCTTATTAATCAATGTATTTGCCGACTGTGCATAAAGTATAATCTATCAATGCATTGACGTTGCTTTCTCTCCCTCTGCTCCTCCGGTCACCAACTTTCCACTGTGAAAATGATGTTCGAGTCACTGTGCTTAATATTTGTTGAAATATGTTTTCACTTATACAAGCTTCATATGGAAAACAATGCAGTACCATATCTGTACAAAATTTAAACCACCAAATAAAATCAAAATAAATAAAAAAAACAATGTTTTGGTAAATATATTTTGTTGCAGTAAATATGTATATATATACTAGCATTTCACTCGTACATATATTACAGCAGTATATGTACATATAAACTGTAGTATTATGCGTACATATATATTGAGTATATATATATACTCAGTATATATGTACATAAAATATTGTATTATTATAAGTACGTATATATAACTATATATGTACGTATATACCACATTTATTGCCGTTGCAGCTGCTCCTGCTACCACTGTCTCTCCTGCTGCAGCTACCACTGGCGCTCTTTCCGTTGCTACTGTCTCTACCACTGCCACTGCCGCTACCACTACCACAGTCACTGTCGATGTCACTGCCACTACCATATCTAATTATGAAGATAGAAAGGGGATAGATAGTCAAATAGATAGATATATAGATAAATAGATAGATAGATTGAAAGCTAGATAAATAGATAGTTATATATATAGATTTATAGATAGATAGATAGACAATTAGATATACAGATAGATAGGATTAAAGATAGAAAGATTGATAGATAAATTGATAAACAGATAGATAGACAGGTAGATATATAAACATACAAAGAAAGAAATAGTTAGATCGACATACATACATACAGATAAACAGATAGATATACATACCAACAGATAGATCAATTGTCAGGCATGGACACAATCATGATGGTAGATATACAAACATACATATAGATAGAAAGTTAGACAAACATACAGATTGATATATAGATAGATAGATCGAGAGACATACATATAGACAGAAAGAAAGATATATAGATAGATAGATATATATACATAATGATATAAAGATAGATAGATAAATAGATATATAGATAAATAAATAAATACTTAGAGATAAACACATAATTATAAATAGATAAATAGATAGAAAGATATAAAAATTAAAAGACAATTAGACAAAAAGGGAGATAGATAGGCTGACTAAAAGCCATATAGACAAATAGATAGATAGAGAGATAGGCAGTTAGACTGGCAGACAAGTATATGCATAGATAGATAGATAAATAGACAAATAGACATGTATCTAGATAGATAGATAAACATATAGATAGATAATCAAATAGATAGATAAAGTTATAGACATATAGGTAGATAGATATATATAAAGATAGAAAGATAGATAGATAGTTATATAGAGTGATATAGAGATAAATAGATAGTCAAATTGATAGATTATCAGATAAGCATATAGACAGACAGACAGATAGATAGATAGATAGATAGATAGACATATAAATAGATAGACAGACAGATAGATAGATAGATAGACATATAAACAGATAGACAGATAGATAGATAAATAGATAGATAGGTATATATTTTGATAGAAAGATAGATAGAATAATAGATATATAGATAAATAAAAATATAGACAGAGAGATAGAGATACAGATAAAAAGTCAAAGATATAGATAGAAAGATAGACAAATATATAAATATATAAATAAATAGATATAGAGATAGAGATAGATCGAAAGAAATAAAGATAGAAAGGTTGACAGATAGATAGGTAAATAGATAAACTGATAGACTGATATATAGATAAATAGATGGTTAGTTAGTTAGATTGAATAATATGTAGTTAGCTAGGTAGGTAGGCAGATTGATAGACATAAAGATAAATAGATAGATAGACAAATATGCAAATATATTGGATAGATAGATAGATAGACATATAGATAGAAATACATATAGATATATATAAATAGAGATAGAGAGAAAAATAAATATCTAGATAGATTGATAGATAGATTGATAGATTGTCTAGTAGATAGATAGAATGATCGGTAGATAGACAGATACACAGGTAGACATATGACAAAAAATAGATAGACATGTAGACAGATAGACATATACATATACAGATAGACAAATAGATAGGCATATAGAAAGTATACAAATAGATAGATAGATAGTAAGATAGACAGATAGATTGATAGATTGATAGAGAGATAAATTGACACATAGATAGCCATATAGATTCTTAGATAAATATACAGATAGATAGATAGATTATTATAAAGATAGATAGATAGAGAGATATAGAGATAGATATATATATTCATAGATAGAAAGATTGATAGAGAAAGATATATACAAATAGATAGATTGATTGATTGATAGAGAGATAGATATATAGATACATAGACAGATTAATACACAATAAATAGACATATATATAGATAGATAGATAGATAGATAGTAAGATTGACAGATTGATAGATATATAGAGAGATCGATATATATATATATAGATTAAAAGATAGAGAGATAGAGAGAGATAGATTTATAGATAGATAGACAGACAAATAGATAGACAGATTTATAGATAAATGGATAGATAGATAAATAAGTAGATAGTTAGATAGATAAATAGATAGATAGATAGATAGACAGATAGATAGACAGATAGATTGAAAGTTAGATAGATAGATAGAATGACAGATAGATAAAAAGATATATAAATAATTATATAAATAGATATACAAATAGATTGATAGATAGATAGACAGATATATAGACATATAGATTGTTTGATAGATAGACAGATTAATAGATAGATAGATAGATAGAGAAATAGATACATAATTTGATAGTTAAATTTATATATAAATTTATAGACAGATTGATAAAAATATAAATAGACAAATTGATAGAAAAATAGATTGATAGATATATAAATAGCTATATAGAAAGATAGATAGACAAATAGACAGATTGATAAATAGATAGATAGATACAAAGACATATAGATATGTATATATATATATATATATAAAGAAAGATAAATAGATAGAATGATAGATTGAATAATAGATAGTTAGATTGATAGGTAGATAGAATAATAGATATATAGACAGATATTTAGATAGAGAGATGAAAAAATATATACAAAGATATATATATATGTAGACAAATATATATATAGATATAGAGATAAACTGACAGACTAAAATATAGAAAGACAGAAATATAAAAATACATAAAGACTAAAAGATAGAAAAATATAAAGAAATATAAACATACAAACAAAAAGATAAACATTTAGAGATATGCAGAAACACAAATATATAAACATACTTACATAGATACAGACATATATACAAACAAATAGATATTCATAGATGTAGACTAACAAATAGATAGATAGACACTGATAGAAAGATAGACATATAAAGAGATAGATATATAGATAGACTTATAGATAGATAGATAGTAGTTAGGTAGATAGATAGATAGTCAGGCATAAAGATAGAGAGAATAATAGAAATATAAACATACAAATAAATAAATAGACAGATAAACAGACAAATAGATACATAGACACATAGAAAAATAGATAGAAAGATTATTACTATGATAGATAGGTAGATAGAAGTTGTAGGTAATTTGATAGATAGATTTATAGATTGATTGATTGATAGTTTTTATTGACAGTTTGATAGACATATAGATAGACAGATTTATAGACTTATTGATATACAGATTTATAGACAAATTGATAAATATATAGAGATAGATATAGATAGATAGATAACTAGATAGATAGAAAGATAGATACATAAAAAGATAGAGAGATAGATAGATACTTTTAGAAAGGCAAATAGAGAGAGAGATAGAAAGACAAATAGATAGACAGATAGATAGGATGATATATAGATTGTTAGATTGATTGATTGATATATAGTTAGATAGATAGAAGATAGATAGATAGATAGATAGACTAATAGATATATACATAGATAGATAAATAATGATACAGATATATAGATAGATAGATAGATAGACATATAGAAAGATAGACAAACAGATAGACAGACAGATAGATATATTGATTGAAAGATAGATAGACAGAAAGATAGATATATAGATAGACAGATAGATAATTAGATAGATAGATAGATAGATATACAGATATATAGACAAAAAGATAGATAGATAAATATACAGATCGATAGATAGATAGCTAGATAGATATACATATATATAGACAGATAGATAGATAAATATATTGATAGAGAGATAGATAGACAAAGAGATAGATAGACAAAGAGATAGAGAGATAGATAGAAATAAACAATTAGATAGGCCGATAGATAGTCAGATAGATATATAGATAGATAGACAAATAGATAGAAAAAGAGAATGATAGATAAAGAGATAGATAGAAATAAAGATATATAGATAAATAGATAGACTGATAGATATATAAAATGATAGATAACCAAATAGATAGATAGATAGATAGATTTATTGATTAATATGTAGAAAGATCGAAAAATATATAGATAGATAGATTGATTGATTGATTGATAGACAAAAAGATAGACAGATAAAAAGAAATATATATATAGATAGTTGGATAGAAACTTAGATAGATAGTTAGATAGATAGATATATAGATAGATAGATTCACAATATTATAGACAAATAGACATACAAAGAGATTAACTAACATACAAATAAATTGACATACAATCAGTCAAATAGACAGATAGATAGACATACACTGATAGAAAGAAAGAAAGATAGATAGATACATAGATAGATAGATAGAAAGATAGATAAACAGACATATAAAAAATAAAAAAATAGAAACATAGATAGATAGTATGATAGTTAGATAGCTGGTTAGATTGATCAATACATATATAAATATTTACATAAATAGGGAGATAGATAGAAAGATAAAAAGATAGATAGATATGAAGATAAATAGACATATAGATAGACAGACAAACAGATACATAGATAGAAAAATAGATAGATAGATAGATATACAGAAAGACAGATTAATAGATAGATAGTTAGATAGATATATAGACAAATAGTTAGATAGATAAATAGACAGATATATATATATAGACAGGTAGATATATAGATAGATAGATATAATAATATATCGATAAATAGATAGATATAATAATATATAGATAGATAGACAAAAAGATTGATATAAAGATAGATAGAAAGATAGATAAAAAGATATATAGAAAGATAGACATATAGATAGATAGATAGATTAATTGACCGATAGATAGATAGATAAACATATTAATAGATAGATAGATATATAGATTGAAAGGTAGAGAGATAGAGTGATAGTAAGATAGAGACGTAGAGAGAAAGAGAAGTAGAGAGAGAGAGATTTAAAAAGATGTAGAGATCTAAAGAGAAAGATAGAGAGATATATAGAAATAAATTCAAATAGATCGACAGATAGATACACAGATACATAGACAAATATATACACATAAAGATAAAAATATAAATAGAAAGATAGATAGATAGAAAGAAGATAGATAGATAGATAGATAGATTAACATGTAGATAGAAAGATTATTAGATGGATAGATTAACAAATAGATAAATAGAAAGATATATAGAAAGATAGATTTAGGGATAGATAGAAATATATTCAAATAGATAGACAAAAAGATAGACATATATATAGACAGACAGATAGACATATAGAAAAATAAATATGTAGATAGGTAGATAGATAGATTGACAAAGAGATAGATAGACAGATAAATAGATAGATAGATACACAAACAGATAGAAAGAAAGAAAGATAGATAGATAGATAGATAGATACACAGATTGAGAGATAGACAGATAGGTAGATAGATATATAGATAGACAAATAGATAGTTAGTTAGACAAAAATATATACATATAGATATATAGATAGATAGACATATAGAGTGACAAATGTACAGAAATATTGATAAATATATAGATTAATAGATAGTTAAACATATAAACATATAAAGTTACACATATAGTCAAATAGATAGATAGAAAGATGGATAGATACAGATAGAAAGAGAGATAGATATATAGATAGATAGATAAATAGAAAAATATACTAAGTAACAGATAGAAAGATAGATAGATATATAGATAGATTGACAAATAGATGATAGATAGAAAGACAAAAAGATAGATAGACAGATAGACTTATAGACAAATAGAATTATAAATAAGTAGACAGTTTGAAAGATTGAGAAATACACATGTTTTTAGATAGACAGATAGATCAATAGATAGATTGAAAAATAGACAGATAGATAGATAGACAAATAGATAGATATATAGACAGATATATAGATATACTAATATATAGATAGAAAAATAGATAGATAGATAGATTGAAAGATATAGAGATAAACATAATGTTAGATAGAATGATAGAGAGGTAGAAAGGCATACAGGCTGACAGATATACAAATAGATAGAAAGACATATAGAAAGATAGATAGATAGAAATATAGAAAAATAGGTAGATAGATATATAGATAGAAAAAAAGATAGATAGACAGATAGATAGATATTCAGATAGATACTTAGACAGAAAGATAGATAGAGAGATTTAAAGTTAGATATATAGACAGATAGATATACAGAAAGTGAGACAAATAGGTAGACAAACAAATAGATATATAGAAAGACAAATAGATAGATAGACATATAAAGAGAGAGATAGATAGACAGACATAAGGCTGATAGACAGACAGTGAAAGATAGATAGAGTGACAGATATATAGATAGATTGATAGATTAAAAATTAGACATATAAACCATCAAGTACTTAGATAGTTAGTCAGACAGACAAACAAATAGATAACTAGATATGCCGATAGATCGATAGACAAATAGACAGACTGACAAAAAGACAAATAGGAAGATAGATAGATAGATAGATAGTATGATAGATCGATAATATATAGATAGATAGACAGTCAGACATTTAGATAGAAAGATACATAGATAGTTTGATAGATAAATTGATAAATAGATTGATAGACACATTGATAGTCATATTGATTGATAGATTGAGAGATAGCTATATAGAAATAAATATCGATAGATAGATAGATAGACAGATTGATATACATATTGATAGGATGATTGATATATAGATAGATATGCAGATAGTTATATTGATAGATAGATATAAAAATACACAGATTATTAGATAGATATAATGATACAGAGATAAATAGATAGATAGATTGATTGAATGATAGATATGGAGATACACAGAGAGATCGATAAATTGATAACTAGATAAATAGACAGGTAAATAGAGAGATAGATATACATATAGAAAGGTAGAAAGAAAGAAAGATAGATAGATAGAAATATAGATAGATAGATAAATAGGTAGGTAGGTAGACAAACAGAAAGATAGATAGACAGACAAATAGATAGATAGATGGACAAATAGATAGATAAATGGATAGATAGAGAGATAAATAGAAATATAGATAGACAGATATAGTTAAATTGACAAATAGGTTAAAATGATAGATAGACAGATAGATAGATAATAGATTGATAGATAATTGATAGATAGATAGACATATAGGTGGACAGATAGATAAATATATAGATAGATTGATAGTTAGACAAATAGAAAAATAGAACAATAGCCAGATATATAGATAGATAGACAAATGATAGACATTCTAATATACATATTGATAGACAGAATCATAAACATTGTGATATATAGATTGAAATAAAGATACATAGATGAATAGTCAGATAGACAGATAGATAGATATATAAATAGATATATACCTAGATAGACAGATAAAAAGATAGTTAACAAAATAAATAGATATATTGATATATAGATAAATAGATAGATAGACAGATAGATTGATAGATATGTATATATATAGATAGATAGATAAATAGATATATAAATAAATCAATAGACATGTAGTTAGATAGATAATCAAGCATGTAGACAATCAAGGAGGTTGATATAAAGATAGACACACACACACACACACATGCAGACAGACAAATAGATAGACAGATTGATAGAAAGATATATAAACAAATAGATAGAAAGATAGATACTTTTATAGATTGATTGATAGATAGCGTGATAGATAGATATATTGAAAATTTATAGATAGGTAGATAGATAGATAAATAATTAGATAGATATATCTATATATAGATAGATAGAGAGATCGATAGATTGATAGATAGATATATAAATAGATAGGCTAATAGATAGACAAATAAATAGTTAAATAATTAGATAGATAGATAGATAGACACACACACACACACACACACATATACCGATAGATATTAGATAGCTAAACACAATTATAGATAGATTGATAGACAAGTTGATAGATTGATTGATTTATATATACATAGATAGATAGATAAACATATAGCCATATAGACATATAAATAGATAGAGAGCTAGTCAAATAGACACACAGATAGATAGATAAACATACATATAGATAGACATTTTGACTAAAAAACTAACACACTGACACATTTACAGATTGATTGACAAAAAGAAAGACAAATAGATAGACAGATGGATAGACAAATAGTTGGACAGACAAATAGTCAGATAGACATACATATCGACAAACAGATAGATAAACAATTTGATAAATAGATTGATAAACAGATTGATTGATTGATTGATAGATTGATAAACAAATAGATATATAGATAAATAGGTAGATAGATGATTGATAGATAGACAGATTGATTGACCAATAGATAGTTAGATAGATTGATAGTTATATAGATAGATAAATAAATACTCAAATTTATAAACAGAGTGATAGACAAATTGATAGACAAGTAGATAGATTGATTGATAGATAATTTAATAGATAGATTGATAGACAAATAGTTTGATTGATTGATAGATAAATAGATAAAATTATAGAAAGATAGTTAGACAAATAGATCTATACATAATAAAGATCAACATATAGATAAATAGGTAGATAGAAAAATTTTTTGATAGACAGACAGATAGATAGATAAATAGAGAGATATATATATATATAGAAAGATAGAAATACAAATAGAGAGACAAATAAATAGATAGATAAATAGATAGTTATTTAGACATATAAATAGGTAGATAGATAGACATATAGATAGTTAGTTAGTAAGATAGATATATAGACAAATATATAAATAGATAAATATACAAATAGCAAGATAGATAGATAGATATATGGATAAATATATAAAATATAGATTGACAAATTACATATAAATAGATATATTGATTGATAGACATATAGATATATTGAAAGACATATAGATAGATAGACAATTAAATTGATAGAAAGAAAAATAGATAGATGGATAAATAGACAGATAGAAAGATAGAGAGAAAGTGTGATAGATAGATAACCAAAATTATAGACAGAAAGTCAGATAGACATATAGATTGTTAGAGATATAAAGAGATATTTGGATAGACAAATAGATAAATAGATAAGTAGACTCGTAAAGATATAGAAAGATAGATAATTTGACACATAGTCATATAGCTAGTTACTTTGGTAGCTTGAAAGGTAGGTAGGTATATTTGTTGGTAGTTAGGTAGGAAAAGATATAAAGAGGTAAAGAGATTGGGAGATAGAATGATAAAGAGATAAAGAGGTAGGGACATAGATAAGTAGAGAGTGAATGAGATGGAGAGATATAGAGGTAGAAATATATGGAGATAGAGAGATATAAATATAGAGAGTTAGAAAGATAGAGAGAAATAGAGATATAGAGATAGAGAGAGATAGATAGAAAGATATAAAGATATATAGATAGATAGAATGATTGATAGATAGTAGATAGACATATAGATAGATCGACAATAAAACAAATAGACAAGTAAACATATTGAAAGATATATAGCTATATTTATAGACAGATAGATAGCTAGATAGAAAGACAGATAGAAAGACATATAGACTAGCAGACTGATAGATTGAAGATTAACAGATAGACAGATAACTAATAGATAGATAGAGAGATATACAAATTAATAGATAGATTGATAGACATATTGATTGAGAGATAGATAGATTGATAGTCAAATTGATAGACATATATATAGGCACATAAATTGATAATTAAATAGAGATATTGATAGAAAGATATATTGTTATATATATAGATAGATAGATAGATATATGTTAGATATATAGATAGATAGATATATATATATATATATATATATATATATATATATATATATAGATAAATAGATAATTATACAGATAGATAGATAGATAGATAGATAGATCGATAGATATATAAATAGACAAATTGATAAACAAATAGATAGGCAGATAGATACACGCAAAGGTATATAAATAGATACTATAGATAGATAGATAGAAAGATAGATAGATAGTCATATAGATAGATTGATAGATTGACAGACAGATTGACAGACATACAGATATATAGACAGACATACAGATAGACATGGACATATAGACAAACATAGAGTTAGATTGAGAGACTAACTGATAGATAGATAGATAGTCACTTAGATAGATAGACAGATAGATAGACATATAGATAGATATATCAATTGATAGATAGTTAGTTAGTTAGTTAGATAGACAGATATAAAGACCCTTTAGATATACATATAAGTAGACAAATTGAAAGATTCATAGACAAATAGAAAGAAAGATAGATAGATATATATACATATAGTCATATAGAAATATATATAGATAGAAAGATAAACAGATAGATAGATAGTGAGATTGACAGATAGATAGACAAGTAGACACAGATTGATTGATTGATAGAAAGATAGACATAAAGAAAGATAGATAGATATATAGATAGATAGATATATATATATATATATATATAGACATGTATATAGATAGACATATATACAAGTAGACAAATAGATAGCTAGACAGGTAGATATATAGATAGATAGACAGATAGATAGATAATTTGATAGATAGATAGAGAGACATATAGTCAGATATACATATTGAAAGATTGAGAGATAGAACGATAGATAAATAGGTAGTTATATAGATAAAGAGATAGAGATATAAATAGAGAGATATAGAGATAGAGAGACAATTAGACAAATAGACAGATAGACATATATATTGATAAAGAGATAGAGAGATAGAAAGATAGATAAAAAAAAGATAGACTAATAGATAGGTATATATGTAGACATATAGAATGATAAATAGATAGATAGACAGATAGAAAGATAGATAGATATCTAGTTAGGTTGGTAGCTAGCTAGCTAGGGAGGTAGGTAGGTATAAGGTCGGTAGTTAGCTAGGTAGAGAGATAGACAGGTAAAGAGATATAGAGATAGAAAGATATAGAGATAGCTCGGTAGAGAAATAGATAGGTAGAATACTAAAGAGATATAGAGAATCAGAGGTAGAAAGATATAGAGATAGAGATATAGAAAGATAAAGGGATAGAGAGATAGAAAGTTAGATAGCTAAAGAGATAGCAAGATAAAGAGATAGATAGATATAGAGATAAAGAGAAAGATAGATAGATAGATAGAAATGTAGAAAGAAATAAAGATATTTAGAAAGATAGATTGATAGACAGTAGATAGCCATATAGACAAAAAGACAAAAAGATTGATAAACATATTGACATATGGATAGATAGAAAGCTAGATATGTAGAAAGATAAATAGCTGGATAGACATATATTCAAAAAGAAAGAAATATAGACTGACAAAATGATAGATTAATATATAGATAGATTGACAAACAAATAGATAGATAGATAGACAAATAGATAAATAGACATTTGACAGATAGTTAGGCATACAAAAATATCGACAGACAGACTGATAGATCGATAGATATATATATATATATATATATATATATATATGTATATATGTATATATATATATATATATATATATATATATATATATATATATATATATATATATATTGACAGATAGATTGACATATAGATACATAGACAGACACAGATATATTGATATATAGAAAGGTAGATAATAGATATATTGAAAGAATTTTGATAGATAAATTGATAGGCATATTGATAGACAAATTTATAGACAGAAAGAAAGAAAGATAGATAGATAGATAAATAGACAGATAGATAGATAGATTAACAAATAGAAAAATTGACAAATGGATAGATAGATAGATAGGTGTATAGATAGATTGATAGATAGAGAGATAAACAAATAGATAGACATATATATAAACAGATAGAATAGATACACATAATGATAGATAGATAGATGAACAAATAAATAACAAGTTGTTAGTCAGATAGATAGATAAATAGAAAGAGAGAGATAAACAGATAGATAGATAGATAGAATGATAGATAGATAGATAAATAGACAGATAAATAGACATATAGATAGACAAAAAGATAAATTGTTCTATAGATAGATAGATATACTGAATGATATATAGATGGATAGAAAAATTGATAGACAGATAAATAAATATTTTGATAGACATATAGATAGAAAAATTGATTGATAGATTGATAGACATATAGATATATAGATATATACACAGATAGATAGACTTATAGATAGAAAAATATATAAAAGATAGAGATATAGATAGATAGATGGATAGATAAAGAGTAGATAGATTGATAATTAGATAGACAGAGAGAGATATAGATTGATAGATAGTAAACTAAATAGATTGATTTATAGATAAAAAACAATAGTTTTCATTGATAATTAGATAGATAAGAGATAGATTAATAGATAGATAGATAGATATTTAGACAAATAGTAGATAAATTATTATAAAAGTAGTTAGATAGATCAACAAATAGACAAACAACATACAGAAAAATAGATAGACTGATAGATAGACAAACAGATAGACAAACATACATATAGCCATATATATAGAGAAACAAATAGATAGATAGTTATACAAACATATAGATATATAGAAAAATAGATAGAAAGATTAATTGATTGATAATCAAAATGATAGATAGATAGATTGACATATTGATAGATAGGTTGATAGATAGATTGATAAAAAGATTGATAGTCAGATATATAGACAAATAGATATATAGATAGATAGATAGATTGATTGATAGATATATTGACTGATTGATCGACATATTTATATACAGATTGATAAACAAATTGATTGATAGATAGAAGATATATTGATCGCCAGATTGATATACAGATTAATATATAGATTAATAAATAAATTGGTAGATAGATTAATAGATAGATTGATAGACCAATTGATAGATAGATTGATAGGCATATTGATAGATAGATTGATGGGTAGATTTAAGGTAGATAGATATATAAATAGAGAAATAGATAGATAGATAGAGAAATAAATAGATAGAAAAATAGATAGATTGATAGATAGACACATAGATAGACAAACAAAAGATAGACAAAAAGAAAGAAAGAAAGATAGATATATAGATAGATAGATATATAAATATCCAGATATATAGATAGATAGATAGATAGATAGATAGAGAGATAGATATATAGTCTGATAGATTAATAAATTGATTGATATATAAAAAATAGATAGATTAATAGAAAGATAGATAGATAAACATATAAACATATAGATAAAAAGATTGACATACAAAGATAGATAGATCAATTAATTGATTGATTGATAGATTGATAAATAGATTGCTATACAAATTGATAAACAGACAGATTGATAGATTGATAGATATATTGATAAATAGATAGATATACAGATTGATTGATGAATAGATAGATAAATTGATAGATAGATATATCGATAGATTAATAGACAGATATATTGATAGATAGATAGAAATAAAGATAGGTAGATAGATAGATAGGTAGATAGATAGAAATGAAGATAGGCACATTTATTGATTATTAGATTGATAAATAGAGAGATAGATAGACTGACATATAGATAGATAGATAGATAAATAGATACATAGATAGATAAATAGACATATATATAGACAAATAGATATATAGATAGAAATATATATATATATATATATATATATATATATATATAAAGATTGATTTATAGACAGATTGAAAGAATAATAGATAAATAGATCAATAAATAGTTAGATATACAAATAGATAGATTGATTGATAGAAAGATATATAGATAGATATATATATATATATATATATATATATA
Organism: Sapria himalayana; assembly: GCA_029783825.1. Classification (NCBI taxonomy): domain Eukaryota; kingdom Viridiplantae; phylum Streptophyta; class Magnoliopsida; order Malpighiales; family Rafflesiaceae; genus Sapria; species Sapria himalayana. Next base: position 35,514 of record JAREIK010004894.1, read on the forward strand.
TATATATATATATACATAGATAGATAGATAGATATATAGAAAGATAGAAAAACAAATATATAGATATAAAAATTTATAGATAGACAGATAGATATATTGAAAATTAGATAGATAGATTATTAGACAGATATATAGATACATAGATAAATAGAAAAACAAATAGATAGATAGATAGATAGACAGAAAGATAGTATTATAAATAGATAGATAGATAGATAGGCAGACAGGCATATAGATTGATAGATATATATATATACAATCTAATAGGCAGATTGATATACAGATTAATATATTGATTGATATAGAGAATTTTATACAAATAGATACACATATAGATAGATAGATAGATAGACAACTAGATAGATTGATAAATAGATAGACAGACAGATAGATAGACATATAGATAGATAGAAAGTCAGATAGACAGATAGACAGATAGATAAATAGATAGAAAATTAGATATATAAACATACAGATAGATAGATAAATAGATATATATGTATATATATACACGTAGATATATTGACAAATATATAAATAGATAGATAGACAAATAGATAAATAGATATATAAAAAGATAGATAGACAGACAAATTGATTGACAATTATATATATAATGAGATATAAATATAGAGAGATAAATAGATAGACAGCAAGATTGATTGCTTGATTGACACATTAATAGATAGTTTGTTAGACAATTGATTGACATATTGATTGGCAGGTTTAAAAATAAATTAATAGAAAAATTTTTAGGCAGATTGATAGATAGGTAGATAGATAGGCAGATTTACAAATAGATAATTAGAAAGATAGCTATAAAATAGATAGAGAGATAGATAGACAAACAGATAAATAGATTGATAGATATACATATTTATAGATTATTAGATAGATAGATAGAGAAATAGATAGACAGATAGATAAAAAGATAGATATATAGATAGGAAAATTGATAGCCAGATAGATACATAGATAGATAGATAGACAAATTGATAGACATAGAGATAGACAAAAAGATTGAAAGATAGATAAATATATAGATAGATAGTTAGATTTATAGACAGATAAATAGATAGATTGATAGAGAGATAGTTAGAAAAATAAATAAATAGATTTATATATAGACTTATAGTGAGATGGATAGATATATACATAGATAGATATATTGATATAAAGATAGATAAATATATAGATATATTGACAGCTATATATATAGATATATAGATAGATAGACAGGTATATAGATATATAGATAGACAGATTGACATATAGACAAATTGATAGACATTATTTAATAGATAGATAGACATATAAATCGACAGATAGATAAACAAACAAATAGATAGATAGATAGTAAAAAATATAGTAGGAAAGAAAGAGAGAAAGACTTACAGACCGACAGACAGACAGATAGTCAGGTATATAAACAATTTAATAGACAGATTGACAGATAAATTGAAAGATAGATAGTTAGATAGATAGATAGATAGATAGACAGATAGATAGACAAATAGATAGATAGAAAGTTAGATAGATAAATAAATAGATAGATAGTTAGGCAAATTGATTGAAAGATTGATAGACAGATTTATATATAGATTGAAAAATAGATAGATTGAAAGATTGATAGAAAATTTGATAAATAGATTGATAGTCATATTGATAGACATATAGATAGGCAGATTGATGGATAGATAAATAGATGGATAGACAGATATAAAACATATAGATAGACAAATATTTTGATAGATAGAGAGACAAATAGATAGGCAGATAAATAGAAATGTAAATAGACAAATAGTTAGATATATAGATAGATAGAAAGATAGTCATATAGATATATAGATAGATAGTTAGTTAGATAAATAGATAGATAGATATACAGATAGACATATACATAGATAAATAGATATATAGATAGATGAATGAATAAATAGAAAGAAAGACAGATATATATATATATATATATATATATATATTTATTTATTTATTTATTTATTTATTTATATTTATATATTTATAGATAGATAAACAAATTTATAGATAGATTGATAGAAAGATAGACAGACAGATAGATAGATAGATAGATAGATAGACATATACATAGATAGATATATTGATAGAAAGACAAATAGATATATACATAGATAAATAGATATATAGATAGATAGATACCTATATAGATATATAGATTTATAGATCGAGAGATAGGTATATAGACAAATAGATAAGGAGATTATTAGGAATATAGATAAAAAGATATATTGACAGATATATAAACGAACAAACAACTAGATAAAAAGATTGCAGAACAAATATTTAGATATTTTGATAAATAGATCGATTGATAGAAAGAAAGAAAGATAGATAGATAGATAGATTAAATATATATACATAAACTGATAGACTTATAGATAGAAACTATATAGACATATATATATATAGACATACAGATATACTAATTGATATACATATATATAGACATATATATTGATAGATATATACATAGACATTTAGACAAGTAGATAGAAAATAGAAATATAGATAAATAAATAAATAGATAGATAGATAGACTGATAGATAGATAAATAGATAAACATATAGATAGATAGATATACATAAATATACATATATAGCTAGGTAGTTAGATAGGTAAACAGATAAATAAACAAATAGATAGACATATTGATTGACAGATAGATAGACAGATTGATAGAAAGACGGATAGATAGATAGAAAGATAAATCCAAAAATAGATAGTCATATAGATAGACATATAGATAGACACATAGATATACTAATAAATAGACAAATAGATAGAGAGACAGACAGATAGAAAGAAATATATATATATTTACAGATATATAGATAGATGGATAGATTAATTGATTGATAAACAAATAAATAGACAAATGGATATATAGATAAATAGATAAATAAATAGATTGGTAAACATATTGATAGATAGATCTATAGATAGGTAGATAGTAGGACAGAGAGACAGACAGATAGATAGATAGCTAAATAGACAAATAGATAGATATATACACAAATAGATAGACAATTTTATAGACAAATTGATATTCCAATTTATAGATGCTTTGATATACATATTGATATACATATTGATACATATTGATATACATATTTATAGATAGATTGATAGACAATTAGACATATAGATTGATAGATAGTTATATACATAGATATATAGACAGATATATAGACATACAAATCGATAGATAAATAGATAGACAAATAGATAGTCACTTAGATCAACAAATATATAGATAGATTGATTATAAAATTGACAAATAGTCAGATAGATAGTTAAATAAATAGATAGAAAGATAGATATACATGTAGATACCTAGTTTGATAGATAGATAAATAGACAAATAGTGATGTATATTATTTTTTTGATTATTTGTTTTGTATTACCAAAATGTTTATGTTTTAATATTTTCATGTAAGTGTTGGAAACATAATATTAAATGGTTGAGAATGCAGCAATAGCACAATAATGGAGGTCCCATTTTCTAGTGGATGTAGCTAATCATGTTGAACTACTAGTTAACAATGTTATTTCGTGCGTTTCTCTTGTGGTTTTGTTTCGTTTTTGATTCTGTCGTAATTAGATTGTTTTTGTGGATTGTAATTATATCTTTTGTTGTTGTTTCTCTATTTCTCTCTTCTTCTGAATCATAATCATGGAAACACAATTACACAACAGATTGATAGATATATAGATAAATAATTAGATAGACATATAGATAGACTTATAAATAAAGAAATAGATATATAGATAGATAGACAGATAAATAGATAGGCAGATAGATAGACACTTAGATAGATAAATTGATAGACATGTAGATAAACAAATAGCACCACAAGAAAGATTCCTAATAGCTAGGAAAAATTCCCTAACTAAATGAGATTTTCCATCGCTAAAGTGGATATAACGATAAATGATGAAACTTTTCCCAAGCTAAAGTGCTCATCGCTAAAATTTAACGAAGGAAATAATCTCTAGCTAAAAATTAACGAAGGAAACAATACCTTGCTAAAAATATTTAGCAATGAAAAGTTAACTACCTAATTTAATAATTTCCCTAGGTAATTTTGACCTTAATTTGAAGCTTCAGAAAATTCTCTAGCTAAATTAGCAAGGGTAAATCCCTATCTAAATTAGCAAGGAAAAATTCTTTGCCTAAACTAGCAAAAAAAAACCTAGCAATTTTCATTCCAAAACTATTTTCACTATTTTATTTTTATTTCAAAAAATTTAATTTAGTTAATTTATGTTTTTATATTAATTTGAATAAAAACAAAAACTATAAATGATAATTTATAATTAACATAAATTAAAATCAGTTTATAAATTATCCTGAAATTGATAAAACAAAAACATAAAAAAATTTTATAATATCTTATTAAATAATGTATCTCACGATAATGTATAAAATATAATCTCTTTGTGAAATTGACATTGCTTTCTTTCTCCCAGCTCCTCTAGGTCACCATCTTTCTGCTGCAACAAAGCTGTATCAGTCGCTACATATCATGTCTAGTGAAAAATCCCTACACTTCTACAATCTTTATATGGGGAACATTGCGGTACCTTATCTATATGAAATTTAAACCAATCAATCAAATCAAAATAAATAAATAAAAAAAGTTTGGTTTAGATAAATATATAATATTGTAGTATATATGTACATATTTACTATAGTGTATATATACATATATACTAGCATTTCACAAGTTAAATATATTACTATAGTATATGTACATATATACTACAGTATTATAAGTATGAGTATATATGTACATATATACTATAGTATTATATGTACATATATACTCAGTATATATTTTCATATATACTTAGTACTTATATACTCAGTATTTTATGTACATATATACTAAAACATAGATACTCAGAATATATGTGCATATAATACTGCAAAATTATCTGTACTTATATATTGAGTATATTTGTACATATACTACAGTATATATGAAGTATACTGAGTATATATGTACATATATACTTCAATATTAATTGTACATATACACTCAATATATATGTACAAAAATACTTAGTATATACATACATATATACTCAATATATACCTACATATATACTTAGTATATACATACATATATATTCAGTATATACATACATATGTACTATAGTAAATATGTACGTATATACTATAGTATTATATGTACATATATATAATCACATAGCCTCAAATGACACAACACTACAACAAATTAGTATTATTTTATTTTTACTTCACAAAGATGACACAAAACATCACAATCAACATAAATAAGTAATGCAAAGATTATTTAAATTTAGAAAAATATCTCTGAAAACTATTAGAGGAAAACTTGGAAGACAAGCGACGAGCTAGGCTTGGCGTATCAAAGTTCGCATCTTGCCTTTCTGCAACCAAAACTCTCTCCTAGTCCCATGGCCTATAAGGGTGTTGCTCTGCCCCACCATGACCAAGCTTCCATGCTAACAAAAGAACTGGCAGATGAAATAGAGACTCATCGTCAGTAGTAGTAACCATCAACAAATCAATAAGTAACATGAACATAGAAAAATGGAGTACTACACCATGCTCATGTGCAGCACAGGATGATGAAAATATGTTTTGCATAATATTTTTGAATAACAATAATCTATGCAACCCTTGTTTTACATAGTTAAATCAAAAACATAACAAAATTTTATTACATATTTTTCATTAAAGTATCTATTGATAGTGCATAAAGTATAATCTATTTGTGAAATTGATGTTGCTTTCTCTCCCTCACCTCCTCTGATCACCATTATTCTGCCTGTGACAAAGATGTCCTAGTCTTGAGGCATCATGTCTAGTAAAAAATCCCTTCACTTCTACAAGCTTTGTATGGGGAACATTGTGATACCATTTCTGTATGAAAATTAAACCAGTCAATCAAATCAAAATTAATAAATAAAAAATGTTCTATTTTGATAAATACATAATACTGTAGTATATATGTACATATACACTATAGTATTTATGTACATATATACTAGCATTTCACTAGCTACATATATTACTGTAGCATATATACATATATACTATAGTATACATGTAGATATACTGAGTATAAATGTAGATATATACTAAAGTATATACTTACGTATATACTATAGTATATATCAACGTATATACTATAGTATATATCTATGTATATACTATAGAATATATGTTCGTATATACTATAGTATATATATACGTATATTCTATAGTATATATGAACATATATACTCAATATGCACGTATAAGAGATATACTAGCATTTCTCTTATATACACTTATAAGAGAAACCTCTCGTTGAATCGAGAAACTATTTCAGAATGTGACTCTATTTAAATCTCTTATTAACATCCTAACATATCAGGAACAACAGAGACATTCTAATTCAATGTTCAAAGAATGCATATCATGTTTTTGTGTAAGCAAATAATGAGCAATGAAATGTAACTCACCATGACCATGGTACACAAACTCACAAGTGATGATAGGGTTCGAAGAAGTAAAACAACTAGACCACCACCTTCTAGAGTTTCAATCATTCTTGCAAGATTTTTTGGAGTTAAGTCTTCAGAATCCTACACAATTGCAAGGGAAAATAAGAGTTATTAGCAATGATGAGAATCATAAACATAGTATCCAGAAAGAAAAGAAAAGTAGAACCTACAAAATACACATGCCATAAGTACTTCCAAGAATTCTTTCAGATTCATTGTACAAGCAATAGAAAACAACTCTATTTTCAAGAATAAATGAGAAGTGATAAGCTTTTTCTGGCTCAATCAGTCCCTTCAACATTAGCTTTTTAATCTGCTTTGCCAGTTTTCTCTTGTGGCATCATCATGCAAGTATCATATTCGAACAGAATTAAAAAACTAGTCTAATTTCTTAGTGATCATGGCATCAAATTCAGTATGTACATATATACTACGTATATATGTACATATAATACTATAGTATATACATACTTATATATTATAGTATATATGTAGATATAATAGTGTAGTCTATATGTAATATATACTACACTATTTTATCTGCCAAATATACTTAGTATATCTACATATATACTCAGTATATATGATACTATGTATATATGTACATATATACTATAGTATATAGGATACTAAGTATATATGTACATATGTACTACAATATATATGATACTAAGAATATATGTACATATATACTATTTTATATAAATGCATATATACACATAAATATAATCACATTGCCTCAGATGATATGAAACTGCAACAAATTAGTATTATCCCATTTATACTTCATATTGTTGGCATAAACTTCAATAACTTATATCTCTAGTTTATCCAACCATCTCTCATGTATTGCGTTACAAGAGAAGTGTTGGACATAATGCTTTAATGGGGATTGAATGAATTATTGGTATTAACCATAAACTTGTTAAGATCACGTCCTAGTTAGAAAGGCTTCATGTCGTGGACTCTCATGCTAGGTATCAATTTCAGATCAAGATGCCCCTATAAAAATGGCTTGTAATAGCCACAATTGATAGTTCCTCATGTTAAGCTCATCGTCATCCATGAAACTATGTACATACGAGAGAATGAGAACAAGCAAAATGAACACATTTAATTGAATTTCATTAGCAATCATAATGTCTATTAACATTTCAACAATTTAATTCTATCGATCACCAATAATAAGTAGTTGCAGATTTGAACATCGACAACGCAGATCTGCACGAAATAAGAGCGTCAAAAATTAACCTGGGTCTACATTGGACCAGAATTTTTTCGTTAATATCACAACTTCAGAAGCTAGCATGTTGTTCCCATCACCAAAAGGACCAGCCGAGCCTTTTACATACATAATAGGCTAAAGCTCTACCCAAAATATTCTGGTACACACAGACATATTCACAGATATATAAAAATAGCATTATACATATGAACAAACATAAATCTATGTTTATACTCATACAACTTCAACAAATATCTAAACGATGGCCAACAATGATGTTTAGAGTAAAAAAATTAATTATTTCAGAAATAATGAAGATAATAATAGCTTAGCCTCCCTTTGTTACAATAGAGATCGTTAAAGTTGGAACCCATCCATAGCAAGGATCATGACAATGTCTGACAGGTTTGAATCAGAATTTATTCGTGCTTCTCGCCTCAGATGTCCTACAAAGATTTATAGTTAGCTGATTTGGCAAAGCAAAAAACAAAACTAGAATAAAGAAAAAATGATACCACAAAAAAGTTTCATCCTGTTTAGCTACACATTGAAAAAATTAAAAATAGTTCAGAAATAATTCTGATCCAAATTCATCCTCATAATTAGTTGGTGCATTTTTGATAGCCTCTCATTTGTGGTTTCACAGCTGGTTCTCAGAATTTTATCTGTCACATCAAGGCTGCTAATTGTGACTCCATATAGGAGATCTGCTGTTGCATTACAATCATAATTTCTATTATCTCATCATTCATTTCTTTTATATCTTCATTCATTTCATTCATTTTTTGTATTTATCCTTCAAATGAATAATCTGCTCATCCTTCTCTTCTTTCATTTCCCGTATTTCTTCCTTCAAAAAAGAAATCTGCTCATCATTCTCTTTAATTTCGGTCTCCATAACTTCAAAATGTTCATTTGTTTCTATTGTTGTTTAACCAACTCACTCACCATTGCTATGATAGATGAATTACAAGCACGACTACTACAATAAAATATCACTCCCTTTGAGCTGATGCCATTCACTTGCTGCTTCTTAGACCTCCTATCATCTCCAAATAGATAGGATCATAATCAATTTGTTGAAGATCCCTAGAACCCTCAACTTGTTGAGAAGCAGCACTCACACGTTCCTCCCTGAGTTACCGTGAAAAAATAGGAAAAAATACTTTTCTAGATATACATAAAATAAATTTAATAGTTTGGATTCCAAACTACTTTTAAAATTTACTGTAGTTTTATAAAATTTTATTAATATAATAGATTTTTAAAGCAATAATCTGAAACTTGTTGTCAACAAACTAACTATCTACTTTCTTCACATTCATCCACCTGAAAATCTCATAAAAATTGGGATCTCATCCCAATTCTCCAGCCTAGATATGTATATATAAAGTCAAAAAAAATGTTAAAAACGTTAAACAAAATTAATAAACTATAAAACCTTTTGGACGTCTATTTTGGTTATAATATATAAATACATAATTATTTTTTGGGTGGATGTAGCTAGTCTTGTTGATCAATTAGTGAACCATGTTATTTCGTGCATTTTTTATGTGGTTTCTCTTTTGTTTTTTTTTGATTCTGTCGTCGTTGGATTGTGGTTGTTAAATATATTGTTTGTTGTTCTTTGTTGTTCTCTTCTTCTGAATCACAATTGTGGGAGTGGAATTGACCAACAATGTGTAATAACTCACAAGAACTAAATAATAATCATGAGTTCACTTTAGTAAATCTTGCTAAATAATTACGTGACAATATATAATTGATTGGATTTGGATGTGATATATATATTATCACTGACTAATAATTATAGTTTATGTAACTCAACACAAATATAATTTTGATTACTAGTATATTGTATGATTAAAAAATACAATATATGAAAAACTATAGAGATATCTTTATGTGAATTACATACTTTTTAAAATGATTAGAAAGGTTAAGTTTATCTGAAGTAGTTGAGGACAAGTCAAGAACTTGATAATGAATAAAAAATTTGGTTGATCCTATATAATTTGATCATGATCAGGAGTTTTACTTGATGAGCATACTCTTGATCAAAACCAATTTAACATAAAGTATCCGCCTGACAACTACCTGCTCTTCTTCCCAAAAGTGCAATGCCGCCACCATGGGATTCCAAGGCCACCTGGCTTCTGCCAGGTGTCGTGGAACATGCACGTCTTCCACTCGACTTACTTTCTTTCCCAAAAGTTTATAACTCATGAATAAAAGTTCGAATGAAACTCTCAAACTTTTCAAGAATTTCTTGATTACGTCTCTCTATTCTACTTACTGATATCCCTGTACCTCAATGGTTCATACCAGGTAAATCGCTTCTCATAGGTACTCAAAAATATGATTGCTTGGGATCGACTTGCTGCTAACAATGTAATAAAGTGGAGATGTTACAAATTCAAAATTTGATGAGAAGATATTACATGGTGCTTACCGGAATGAATATATGCCATCGTTCTTGTCATATATTGCATTCCAATGGTGGGTGGTTGTGAAGTTGAAGAAGGTATTAAGATATGTAAGATGAAGCTGTGCATAAAACTTCTAGAAGAAGATCGAGGAAGCACGATTGACATGATATCTTTGATATTTCTTCTTGTGATCAGCTATCCTATATTTCTAAAATGCTTGCAGACGATGATTATATTAGGGTAGAAAGTGTACCTCAAATCGACAAGAAACTCACTACTGAAGGAAATCGCTTCCACAATTAGGTTTCATTTTGATTTATCAATGTCGAGAGAGAGAGAGGTGGATGGCATTAGTTAGAGACTTAGAGTTGCCTTTGCACAAAAAGATACAATTTTTTATAAATATTAAAATTCCATAAATGTTTAAATTTTTAATTATCAAAACATTTAATTAACAATAAATATTTATAAAACATAAATACTCATCTTTTTTTTACTTAATAAATTAATTTCAACAAGTTAATGTGTGTGTAGCAAGGCACAAATGAAAAAAAACACCTTACAATTTTTAATTATTATTAAAATTAAACAGTAAATATATAAACAATTTCAAAAATTAGATACTTGGTCTTCCAACTAAAAAAAAATCATGGCTACAAAATTTATAAACTTCATATAGCAAGGCACACATGAAAAGATGATTGGTTTTCAAGCCACTCTCCTAAAATTATAAATACTCTTTATGTTAAAAAATATATAAATATATATATTGTATGGTTATAAATTTTTAAGAATTTATATTAATTTTTATGAAGATAATATGAAATAATTTTAAAGGCATAAAATTTCATATTATTATATATCATTTATAATTTATAAAATTCTAAAAATTACTTAATGTGAGAAGATTATTAAAAAAAATTATATTTATTATATTAATAAAGACTTAATATTAAAAGCTAATAGTAAAAATATTAATCAATTGTAAAATTTTTATAAATTTTAGTATGGGAAAATATCTATGTATTTATATTTAAATATAAATTTATTTTCTTTTAAATTTAATGAAAAATTTTAAATATTTTTTTAAAAGTTTCCTATAATAATATTTTTTTTATACTTAAAATAATATTAATATTTATTAGTTTATTCGTTAATTCAAGTATTTTTGTAAATATTTTTAATTTAATCATTAAATGAATTATTTTAGCTTTTTATTAGTAGAAATTTTAATGTATGTTCATTTATTTTTAAAATTATCTTTACAAATTATTATATTTATAGAATTAATTATTTAATTTTATTTTAAAACAAATATTTAAGTTTCTTAAATAAAAAATTTAGAACAATTTTTTGTATAATTTTTTAAAAATTTTATACTCATTAAAATAGTTATCTGATTCCTATAATCATATATTTTTTTTGTATTTATATTTTTATAAATTATTATTTATGATATCCTATTTTTATAATTTTATGAGGAGAATGTGTCATTCAAGTATTGCTCTGCTATAGACAATGGCATACATTTAATATACAAAATTAAATAAATTATTAAAACAAATAATAAATTAAAAAAAATTAAATCATTAAAGATTAGAGAGGGAAATTATCCCTAGTGCAAATAGCTAGGGAAAAAACTCTAGTTAAACGGATATATTTTGTGAAAAATAAAATTTAAGAAATAATCACTTGCAATAAAGTATAAAATAGTAAAAAAATTTTTTGATAATTATATACCAATAGATTTTGCATCAATCTAATTAGCTAGAGAAATTATGATGCTAAATCCATCACTAAATTACAGCTTTTCTTTGCACGGGATTCTACAAAAATATTAATGATAGATTTTGTCTCGATCTAATTAACTAGTGATATTTTGTCACTCGTCGCTAAATTTCCCTATTTTCTTTATGTAGAAATCTGCTAACATTTCCATCCCCAATCCATCACTAAAATTTATTTCAATATAAAATAAAAAATCCTTTGCTATTCTTTAGCTAAACCCTCACTATTTAGCTAGAAATTTTTCTCTAGCTAAATATACATTTCCAAAATGACATTTGCTTATAATGTAGATAGAAAGATAAATAGAAAGACTGGAAAATTCATAGATAGATAGACAGAAAGAAAGATAGATAGATAGATAGATAGATAGAAATATAGATAGACATGTAGATAGACAAATAGATAGACATTTAGATAAACATGTAGATAAGGAGTTATATTGATAGATAGATAGATAAATTGATAAAAATTTAAATAGACATATAGATAGACAAATAGAAAGACAAATAGATAGACAAATGATATTCAAATGATAGACAAATAGATAGACAAAAATATAGACAAAAAGATACATAAATTTATTAAAGATAGATAGACAGATTGATTGATTGATTGATAGACAGATTGATAAATAATTTTAAAGACAAATTGATATATAGATAGATAAATAGATAGATAGTTAGATAGACAGATAGATAGATTAACATACAGATACTTAGTCAGATAGATAGACAGATAGATACATAAATAGATAGATAGACAGATCGATAAACATAAAGACAAATAGATAGACTAACAAAGAGATAGATAGTTAGATAGATAGATAAAAAACTAAATAGATAGAAAGATAGATGGATAGACAGAATACTAAATAAATTTTAGGATAGACAAATAGATAAATAGATAAATAGATAGCTAGACAGATAGATTGAAAAATAGTCAAGCACACAGATAGACAGATAAACAAATAGGCAAGTAGACACATAGACACATAGATTGACAAATTGACTAGCATACTTATAGATAGACAATTTTATAAAAAGATTGATAAATAAATTTAAATATGGATTCATAGATAGATAGATAAATGGATATGCAGATAGATAGATATATAAATAGATAGATAGATTGATAGATAGATAGATAGATAGACAGACAGATAGATAGATAAATAAATAGATTGACAAATAGATTGAGAGATAGATAGACAGATAGATAGAAAGATAGAAAGACAGATACATAAATATAAAAATAAACAAATAGGCAGATAGATAGATATACAGATAAATTGATAGCCAGATAGATAGATAGATAGATAGACAGATAGATTGATAGATTGATAGAGATACGGATACATAGATAGATAGTTAAACAGATAGACGTATATACAAATAGTAATATAAATAGATAAACAGATTGACAAATAGACATATATAATGATAGACAAATAGACATTTATACAGAAAGAAAGAAAGAAAGAAAAACTAAAAGACTAATAGACTAATAGAAATATAGATAAATTGACTTATAAATTGATATATAGATTGACAGATAGATAGATAGACATATAGACATATAGAGAGATACATAGATAGACAAATAGATATAAATACAAACAAAGAGATAGATAAACAGATGGAGAGACAATGGATTGTGAGACAGAAAATATATTGACAAATAGAATTATAGAGAGATAAAAGATAGATAGATAAATACTAGAATGGTAGGTAGGAAGATAGGTTTGTAGGTAGTTAGGGTTTTAGAGATATAATGAGATAGAAAGATAGAGAGATTGAGACAAAGATATAGAGTGAGAGCGATAGAGAGATAAAGATATTGTGAAATAGAGATATTGACATATAGAGAGATAAAGAGATAGACAGATATACTGATAGATAAAAATATAGATAAAAAGATATATAGACAAATAGAGAGACAAAGAGATATAAAGTTAGAAAGATAGTTAGATCAATAGACAGATATACAAATACAGATAGACATATAGACTTATAGATAGTTATATTAATTGAAATATAGCTAGAAAGGTAGGTAGATAGAAAGGTATGTATATAGCTAGGTTGGTAAGTAGAGATATAAAGAGATAGTGAGATGCAGAGATAGAGAGATAAAAAGATATAGAGATAGAGATATATAGAGATTGAGCGATAAAGATATAAGGATATAGAGAGATAGAGATATTGAGAGATAGAGAGATAAAAAGATATAAAGATAGACAGATAGATAGATAGAATGATAAATAGTTACATAGATAATAGATATACAAATAGACATATAGACAAAAAGACAGATGGACATATAGACAATTAGACTGACTAATAGATAGATAGATAGATTTATTGAAAGACTGATAGACAAGTAGACTAATAGAAGGATATACTGATAGGCTAATAGATTTATAGACTGATAGATAGAGAGACATAAAGATAGAAAGACTAAAAGGCAAATAGATTGAAAAATATATAATCAGATAGATAGAAAGAGAGAAAGATACATAGATAGATAGATAGGCTTATAGACAAATAGATATAGAGAGAGATTGAGAGAAAGATAGATACATAGATAGCTAAATAGATAGACAGATAAATATATAGATAGATAGACAAATAGAAAGATACACATATAGATAGATCGATGGATAGTTAGATAGATAGATAGACAGACAAATAGATAGATAGATAGATAGATAGGTAGATTGACATGTAAATAGCTAGTCTAATAGATAGATAGACAAATAGATTGATTGATTAAAAGGAAGATATATAGATAGCTATGATGGTTGGTAGCTAAGTAGGTACATATGTAGGTAGGTAGGTATGTAGTTAGGTAGGTTGGTAGGTAAGTAGGTCGGTAGGTAGGTAAAGATATAAAGAGATAGAGAGGAATAGAGAAAAAGTGTTAAAAAGATATAGAGATAAAGAATTAAAGATATAGAGAAATAAAATAATAGAAGGATAAAGAGATAGAGAGAAATAGAGATTGTGAGATAAAGAGATATAGGGAAAAAGAGATGGAAAGATAGAGAGATAGAGAGATATAGAGAAAGAGAGATGAAGATATAGTGAGATAGAGAGATAGAGAGATAGATATATATATATATATATATATATATAGAAAGATAAATAGATAGATAGATTAAAGATATATAGATAGAATAATATATATATATATAGTTAGACAGACAAATAGATAAACAAATAGTAGTTAGACAAATAGACTTATAGACTATTAGATAGAAATATATATAGTTAGACAGACAGATAAATAAATAGATAAACAAATAGTAGTTAGACAAATAGACTTACAGACAAATAGATTGAAAGTTATCCAGATAGACTGATGGTCTAATATACTAATAGGCTAACATAATGATATACTTAAAAATGATAGACTAATAGACTGATAGATAGACAAATAGAAAGCTAGACAATAGGCAAAAAAAAAGACAGATAGAATAATAGACAGATAGATAGGCAATCAGGTAGATTGACAAACAGACAAACATATAGATATATAGACAGAAAAACATAAATTCATAAGACAAATATATAGATTGATAGACAAATAGATCGACATATAGATTTATAATTTGATAGATTGATAGATAAATAGATATATAGAAAGATATATAGACAGAAAAATAGATAGATAGATAGATAGATAGAAGGATAGATACAAAGATAGACATATAGACAAATAAATAGATTAACTGAATGAATGACAAATAGACATGCAGATAGACAGATTGGCATATTGATAGACAAACAGAAAGATAAACAAAAAAATAGACAGACAAACAAACAAATAGATGACATAAAGATAAAAAGATAGATATAAAGACACATAGTCAATTAATTAATCTAGGAATACAGATAGATAGTCAGGCTAACAAATAGCTTGAAACCCAGATAGTTAGGTAGATAGTTAGATAGATAGACTTACATACATATAGATAAATAAACAAAAAGATATATATATATATATATATATATATATATATATATATATATATATATAGATAATATAGATAGATAGATAGATAGATACATAGACATATAGGTAGATAGTTTGATAGACAGATTGAAAGATAGATTAATATATAGATATATAGGCAGATACATAGATAGATAAAAATACAGATAGATAGATAGAAAAATAGATAATTAGATAGATAGATAGAAAGAAAGATAGATAGATAAAAAGATAGATAGATACATAGAAAGATAGATAGATAGATACAAAATTAGATATACAAATAGTTAGATAAATTGATAGATAAACAAATAGCTACATAGTTTGACAAACAAATTATTAGGAAGATTTATATAGATAGATAGAAATAATAATTGACAGATAATAAGATAGATAGATATATAGATAGATAGATAGATAAATAGATAAATAAATAAATAGATAGAATGATATATAGATCGACATATAGACAGATAGACATATAGATAAATAAATAAATAGAAAGATAGAGAGTTAGACAAAAAGAAAGATAGAGAGATAGATTGATATATAGATAAATAGATAGACAGAAAGGTAGAAAGACAGATATACATATAAATAGATAGATAGATAGATAGATAGACCGATAAACATATAAACAGAAAGAAAATACATAGATAGATAGAAATATAGAATGATAGACAGAAAGAAAATAGAATGGATGTGAGGCAGATAGATAAATAGATAGATAGATATATAGAGAGATAGAGAAATAGAGAGATAGATAAACAAATAAAATGATAGATAGATAAACAAATTGTTAGATATATAAATCGATAGATAGATAGATATAGAGAGAAATATAAAGATAGAATGATAGATATATTAATAGATAGATAGACAAATAGAAAGAAAAATAAATAGACAATTAGATAGACATATAGATAGGTAGATAGGTAGATAGATAAATATATCATTAGATAGATTGATATACATTTTTATATAGAGATTGATAGATTGATTGATAGTAAGATAGATAGATAGATTAAGAGATTGATAGATAGATAGATTTATTGACAGATTGATATATAGAGAGAGATTGATAGATAGATAAATAGATATATAGATATATATACAGGTAGAAACACAAATAGATAGACATATAGATAGATATATAGATATGTAGATGGATAAGTAGATTTAATGATACATAGATAGATAAATAAACATAAATATAGATAGATAAGCATATAAATAGATAGACAAATAGTCTAATATACTGAAAGATATATAAATAAAAAGATTGATTGATTGATAGCAATATAGAGAGAAGATAGAATGAAAGATGAAAATAAATACATACTGAGATATAAAAAGACAAATAAAGAGATAGACAAACATAGAGACAATTAGACAAATAGACAAATATACATGTTAATAGATAGACAAAGCGACAAATAGACAATAGACAAATAGACAAATAGATTGATAAATAATTAGACAGATAGACAAAAAGACGGATAGACAGGCTGATTAATAAATACATAGATAGATTGATTGATAGACTAATAAACTGATAGACTAATTGACTGATAGACTAATAGACAAATAGATAGGTAGATAGATAAATAAACAAACAAGTAGTCAGCTAGACAAACAGATAGTCAGGTAGATAGATAGTTAGAAAGATTGATATTTAGGTAGATAGATAGTTATGAATATTGATATTCAGGATGATAAGTAGATCGAAAGAAAGACAAACATAAAAAAAAATAGATAGACATTTAAAAAGATAGACAGACAAAAAGATAGAAATAAAGATAGATAGATAGATAGACAGATAATCATAGAGATAGATAGATAGATTGATAAATATATTGATAGACAAATTGATTGATATATATATAGAAATATTGATAGATTGATGATAGATAGATTGATAGATAGATTAATAGGCAAATTGAAAGACAAATTAATAGATAGACAGACATATATATATATATATAGACAGATAAATAGACAAATAGATAGACAAATAGATAAATAGATAGATAAATAGATTGATTGATAGACATTTAGATAGAAAGATAAAAAGATAGAAAGATAGAAAATTAAATAGATAGATAAAAAGACATATAGATTGATAGATAGACAAATAGATAAACAAATAGATAGATAGTTTGATCGATAGATAGATTGATAGATAGATTGAAAGATATACAGATAGATAGATAGATAGATATAAATTCAAGCAGACAAATAGATAGATAGACAGATAGACAGGTTGATAGATAGATAGATAGAGATAAAGATAGATAGAAAGATATATAGATAGATAGCTAAATAGATAGAAACATAGATAGATAGACAAATACATAGATACAAATATAGATAGATATATAGATAAATAGATAGATAAATAGATAGATAGATCAATAGATAGTCTGATAAAAATATAGACAAATATACAAATAGATAGATAGATAGGAATATGACAGAGTTAAAAAAAGATAAATAGAGAGATAGAAAAACATATAGAAAGAAAAAAATATAGATAGTTATACAAATAAATGGATAGAGAGATAGAGAGATAGAAAGATAGACATAGATATAAAAATAAGCAGACAACTAGATAGATAGACAAATAGATAGATAGATATATGGATATATAGATAGATAGATGGACATATATATAGATAAATATATATCGAGATAGATTGATAGATTGATAAATATATAGACAAAAAGATAGATAGACTGACATATAGATTGATAGAAAGATAGACAAATAGATATATAGATAGACAGACAGATAAATAGATAGACATATAGATAGATAGATAAATAAAAAAATAGATAGACAAATAGGTAAATAGATTGATAGATATTTTTTTTTTGATAAGTAAACTTAACTATCAAAATCTTTACATCCTACAACATGTTCATTCTATTACATTCTCGTTGGAAAACAATAAAAACTTCCACTTTGATTGCCCTGACAATCCATTCTGAGTTCTGAAATTTTTTCTCGTGGAGCCTCCTATTTCGTTCTCTCCAAATGTGGTAGATGGCTGCTGCAAAGCAAGCTTTCCGGATGATATTCATTGGGGTATCGCTGCAATACCGGGTGCTAAATTCTTTAAAGCTAGCAGGAAGCGAGGAGAAATTACCTTTCATTCGCGTCCAAGCTTTGATATCTTCCAAAATAAGATTAGAGAATTCACAATCAAAAAACAGATGCTCAAACGTTTCCTGCTTAGAGCAGAATTCACAGTTGAGGTTCATAATAGAGAAGGCTTTATCTTTGGTTCTTAGTCCTCCGTGGTTCGCGATCCAGAGGGTGACAGCGTGCTTAGGGATAAAACCTTTCATCCAAATGGTTCTGGTCCAAGGAATCGTCTTTTTCAGGTAAAAGTCAGCAAGGTATAGATATGCAAGAGAGACCAATTTGCCACTGTTGCCCCAAGCTATCATGAGTTCACGGGAACAATGTAGAGAGCCCGCTTTAGAGAGAAAAAAATTCCTGACCGCCAATAGGGCTTTCCAGAAGGGCGAGTCCCCTTTTGAGATTGGGCAATCCCATATTGAGTGGGATCTTAGGTAAAAGTGGTGAATCCACTTGATCCATAAGGAGTCCTCTTTGTTGTCGATCCGCCAAAGCGTTTTAATAAAGAACGCCTTATTCCAAAGTGAGATGTTTAGAATGCCTAAACCTCCTTGGTGAGTAGGAGAGCACACTTTATCCCAAGAAACTTTCGGTCTGTATCTGCCCGTGGGGGGGCCATCCCATAAGAATCTCCTGCAGGCTCCTTCAATAGCGTTAATCACTGAAGAGGGAAGCAAGAAAACTGAAAACCAGTAGTCTTCAAACCCTTGCACAACTGTGCGTAATAATTCTAGCCTACCCGCCATCGAAAGGATTTTCTCAGCCCATAGATGGATGGCCGAGATAATTTTAGCGAGTAGGTTAGAAAATTGGGTGGTAATCAACCGGCTGGAAGAGAGAGGGACACCAAGAAAGGTGAACGGAAGGGTCCCTTCCAGAAAACTGGAATTCACTAAAATCAGCTTCTTGGTGATAGGGTTAACTCCTCCAAAGAAGATGTTCGATTTGGAGGAGTTAATTTCTAAACCAGAGGTCCTTGAGAAGGAGCTGAGCGTGTCCAGTATAATGGAAGTGGAAGGTATGTCACCGCGGGAGAAAATGATCAGATCGTCTGCATACATAAGGTGCGATAATTTGAAAAATTCACACCCTGGATGATAACCAAACAGCCCTGAATCCGTGGAAGAAACTAGCAACCTTGAAAGGTATTCCATGCAAATGACAAATAGATAGGGGGAGATAGGATCCCCTTGCCTAAGTCCTCTCCTGCCTTTGAAAAAACCGTGCAGTTGACCGTTTACCGAGATCGAAAAAGAAGTTGTGCTGATGCACTCATGGATGATATTAATGAATGAGATAGGAAAGTTGAGGGAACGAAGTACCTCAACCAAGAAATCCCATTCCACAGTGTCGAAGGCTTTCTGAATATCGATCTTAAAAAAACAGCGTGGGGATATTCTCTTCCTCACATATTTCCTGATCAAGCCTTGAGCAAGGAGGAAATTATCAGAAATGAGTCGCCCTTTGATAAATGCTCCTTGGGAGGCATTGATTAGGCTTCCAAGAACCAATTTCAAACGAGAGGCGATCAGTTTAGAAATGGTCTTGTAAATGACATTGCAGCAAGAGATAGGCCGGAAATCTTTCACCATGGAGGCATTAGGTGATTTTGGAATTAAGGCAATATAAGCATGGTTTATTTTCCTTAGTAACCTTCCGGTATAAAAAAATTCTTTGATTTCTTTGACAAAATCTTCACCAACATATTTCCAAGCGGCTTTGTAGAACTCCACCATGAAACCATCCGGGCCGGGAGATTTCGATTCACCCATGGAAAAAACAACAGCTTTAATTTCTTCAGAAGAAAAGGTTAAAGAGAGAGTACCATGGTCAGAATTGTTGAGTAGAGGTCCACTTGAAAGAAGACTTGCTAGATATTTTGAGTAGAGGTCCACTTTAAAGAGAGAGTACCATGGTCAGAATTGTTGAGTAGAGGTCCACTTGATAGATATTTTGATAGACAAAGTGATAGAAAGATTGATAGATAGATAAATAGAATGATAGACATATAGATACACATATAGATAGAATGAAAATTAAATATATAGACAGATAGATAAAGAAATATACATAAAGATATATTGATAGATAGACATGTAGACAGATAGTCATATAGATAGATTAATAGATAGACACATAGATAGACAAATAGATAGACAGATAGATCGGTACACAAATAGAGTACCGATCAATTATAATGATAGGTTGTTAAATGGTTGGTAATATATTCGATAACAACTCTAGAGACCAATTTCCTACCAAAATTATTTGGTCGTAATTATGGTCGGTATTTTTTCGCAAATTTGGTCAGTAGAATTTTTTTTTTCGAACCCTTTTTTGGTTGTAATCTGGTTGTGTTGTGGATATCAATTACTGACCAAATTTCTTGATCAGTTTTTCGGTCAATATTATCATAATTTTTAGTAGTCATATTAGTCTATCTATCTATTTGTCTATATGTTTCTTATCTATTTATCTATCTATCTCTATCTATATCTCTATCAATCAATCAATCTTTATTTTTTTCTATCTCTCTGATTATCTCTCTCTCTCATTTATCTTTTAGTATATAAGTCTATTAGTCTTTGGGTCTATCTATCTATTTATAAATATATTATCTATATGTCTATCTATCTGTGTAGCTATCTAACTATCTAACTATCTATCTGTTAATTTGTATATTTTTCTATGTATTTATTTGTCTATCTATCTACCTACCTACATATTTGATTATTTATTGATCTGTCTATCTATCAATATGTCTATCTATATATCTATCTATCTAAATATCTATTTATATATTTTTGTTTCTATGTATCTATCTATATATCTATTTGTCTATCTATATATTTGTGGATCTATCTATCTATTTGTATATCTACCAATCTATTTATCGATCTAACTATCAATTTGTTAATATATATATCTATCTATCTATTTATCAGTGTATTTAAAGAATTTTCTATTTGTCTATCTATCTAATTATCTGTGTGTGTATATATCTACCTATCTTTCTATCTATCTATCTATTTATCTATATACCTTTCTATCTATCTATATATTTATTGATTTGTCAATCTGTCAATCTGTCATTCTATCTATTTGTTTATCTATATATCTATTTATTTGTCTATCAATTTATCTATTTATCTATCTATTGATTTTTCTATCTATCATTATGTCAATCAATCTATCTATCTATTTATTTGACTATCTGCCTATTTATCTATGTATCAATATATCTATTTGTCTATTTATCTATTTGTCAATCTATCTATCTGTATATTTAATTATCTATTTATCTTTCTATATGTCTCTTTGCTATCTATCTAACTATCTATATATATGTATGTCTATATATATATATATATATATCTATATATCTATTTATATGACTATCTGTCTATATATATATATATATGTATATGTATATATATATATATCTGTCTATTTATCTATCATTCTATTTCTATCTCTATCTATCTATCTATCTATCTATTTATGTGTCTATCTTTCTAAACATCTATCTGTCTATTTATCTTTCTATCTATCTATCTCTATGTCAATCTCTTAATCTATTTATCTCTCAATCTATTAATCTATTAATCTATTTATCTATTTATCTTTCTCTCTATTTATCTTTCTATCTATATGTCTCTCTATCTATCTATCGATCTATCTATATGTCTATCTATCAATTTGTATGTTTTTTAATCTATCTATTTGTCTATCTGTATATCTATCTATTTATCAGTCATCCTATCTATCTATCTATTTATCTATCTATATATCTATATATCTATATATTTTTCTAAGTGTCTATTTATCTTTCTATATTTTTTTTCTTTTTGTGTTTTTGTCTTTTGCCTATCGGTCTATTTGTATATCTGCCTATCAATCTATTAGTCTATCTATCTATCTATATATCTATCTAATAATCTATCAGTCTATCTATCTTTCTATCTATCTATCAATCTATCTATCTCCTTATCTATCTATCTATCTATATATCTATCTATCAATCTGTGTATTTGTCTATCATTATATATTTCTATTTGTTTATCTATCTATCTATTTATCTATATGTATATTTGTTTATTTTGCTTTCTGTCTATCTATTTATCTATCTCTATCTGTCTATGTATCTATCTATCTATCTATCTATCTCTATCTATCTATCTCTATCTATCTATATATCGATCTTTCTATTTGTCTTTCAATCTTTCTATCTATCTATCTATCTATCTATTTGTGTGTGTGTGTGTGTATATATATATATATATATATGTCTACCGAGCTTTGTATTTGTCTATCTATTTGACTATCTATCTATTTGTATATCTATCTATCTGTCTATATGGCTATCTTGCTATCGATCTATTTTTCGATATGTCTATCTCTCTATCTTTCTAAGTGTCTATCAATCTATTTGCCTATCTACCTATTTAACTATATGTCTATTTATCTATTTATTTATTTTCTATCTATCTATATATCTTTCTATATATATATATATATATCTCTCTATTTGTCTATCTATCAATATACTATCTATCTATCTATCTATCTATCTATTTGTCTGTGTATCTATCTATCCATTTATTTGTCTACATGATAATAAGTCTATCTATCTATATTTATATCTATCTAACTATCTATCTTTCTATCAATATAACTATCTATCTAACTATCTAACTATCATTCTATCTATTAGTCTATTAATAAATCTATCTATCTATCTATCTATATATAAATCTATGTAGCTATTTATCTATTTGTCTATCTTTTTGTTTATTGTCTATCTGTCCATTTCTATATTGGTATATCTATCTTTCAATCTGTTTATCTATCTATTTATCTCTCTATGTAACTATCTATCTATATACATATATATATATATCTATGTACCTATTTATCTAATTGACTAACTATCTATATGTCTAATGGTTATTCTTTCTATCTATCTATATGACTATCTTCCTATCTATCTATCTAACTAGCTAACTATCTATCTGTTTATATATCTATCTATATATTTGTCTAACTATCTAACTATCTATCTATTTATATGTTTATCTATCTTTCTAACTATATAATAAACTTTCTTTCTATCAGTCTATCTCTATATCTAACTATCTATATATGCGTATATCTATCTATATGTATATCTTCCTATCTCTCTACCTACTTATCTATATATTTATCTATTAATCTATCATATTATTTGTCTATCTATATATTTACTATTTCACAATTTGTCTATCTATTTATTTTTTATCTGTCTATTTATCTATCTATCTATCTATTTCTCTATCTATATATCTGTATGTATATATATATATATATATATATATATATATATATATCTAGCTATCTGACTATCTATCTATTTCTATATCGATCTATCTATCTATATGTCATTAAATCAATCTATAAGTCTATCTGACTATCTTTCAATCTTTCTATCTTTATATTTATTTATCTGTATATATGTCTAACTCTCAATTTACCTATTATCAATCTATCATTTATATATCTGTCTATCTATCTATTTGTCTATATGACTTTATTTTATATATTCTATTCCGCTATCTATCTATATGTCTATCTATATAATTATCTATTTATCTATATGTCTATATGTCTATATATGAATCTATGTAACTATCTATCTATCTATATATTTGTAAATGTTCTACCTATCTATGTCCATCTATCGATCTGTCTATCAATCTATCTGTTTATCAATCTTTCTATCAGTCTATCTATCTATATATCAATTTATATATCTATCTATATATTTATATGTCTATAAGTCAATCTATCTAATTTTATAACTATCTAATTGTCTATCTATATATTTATCTATCCGTCTATTTATATCTCTATGTGTCTATCTAAAATTTTGTCTATTTGTCTATCTTTCTAACTATTGGTCTTATGGTTGTTAATCAATCTATCTATCTATATATCTATCGACCTTTGTATCGGTTGGTCCCTCTATATGTCACTTTGTTTATCTCTTTATGTTTCTATGTGTCTATCTATCTATATGTCTGTCTGTCAATC
This sequence comes from Sapria himalayana, assembly GCA_029783825.1. NCBI lineage: Eukaryota > Viridiplantae > Streptophyta > Magnoliopsida > Malpighiales > Rafflesiaceae > Sapria > Sapria himalayana. Next base: position 60,740 of record JAREIK010004894.1, read on the forward strand.
TATTAATCTCTCTCTCTCTATCTATCTATCTATATATCTATCTGTATACCTTTTTATCTATCTATCTATTTATATATCTATCTATCTATATATGTGTATATGTCTATCTGTCTATCTTTCCATATATTTTCTATCTACGATCTATCTTTCTATCTATCTACATGTCAATATGCCTATCTGTATATATGTCTATCTATCTATCTCATATTATCTTTTTATCTGTTTATCCACATATCTATCTTAGTATCTATCTATCCAATTATTTAGATGTCTATCAATTTATCTATCTAATTGTGCACAAATCAATACATCTATAATTCTATCTATATATCTAATATTATTCCTATATGTCTATCCGTTTATACGTCTATCAATCTATATGTCTATCTATCGATATGTCTATCTATATATCTATCTATCAGTTTGTCTATATGTCAATTTATCTATCAATATATTTGTCTATCTATCTATCTATATATTAATCAAGTATTCGAGCTACTCTTTTACTGGCTAATTTCTCATCAAATAAAAGAGATGAGGGACATGACGACTTGAGTTAGCATTCTTATAAAAAGAAGATAGGCCGGTCAAAATAAAACTATTTATCGATAGTTTTAATCTATTTGACAATCTTTATATCTTCCTATCAATCGATATGCATATCAGAATATCTATTTATCTATATATTTGACTATCTAAATAACTATCTATCTATTTATCAATATATATTTTAATCTATTTGTCTAACTATCTGTCTATAATTTTTTATATATGTCTATATGCCTAACTATATATATAGGATCTAGCTATATATCAATCTGTCTATCTATCTATCAATATATTAATCAGTCTATTTATCTATCTATCTATTTGTCTATCTATGTATATATCTATTTATCTGCCTATCTACATGCCTGTCTATCTATCTATTTGTACATCTATCTATTTATATGTCTATTTTTCTATTTGCATATCTATCTACCTAGCTAACTTTCTATCTTTATATATATTTATCTATCTAACTATTTATATGTCGATGTGTCTATCTAGCAACTTGTCTCTCTTGCTATCGATATATCTATCTTTCTATATATATATATATATATATATATATATATATATATGTATATCTATTTATCTTTCTATTTATTGATATAGAAATCAATATATCTATATATATATAACTAAATGTCTATCTTCTATAAATTAATCTCTCTATTTTTTTGACTGTATATTTGTTCATCCATCCATCTATATATATATATCATTATATTTATCTATCATTCTGTTTATCTATCTATCTATCTATCACTCTATCTATTTATCTATCTTGTTATCTTTTTATATAGGGGTCTATCATTCTATTTGTCAATCTCTCTAGCTATCTATCATTCTATCAGTCAATCTATTTATCTTTCTATCTATCTATATAAATGTTTATTTATATCTATTTATCTACTTGTCTCTCTATCTATCTATCTATCTATCTAAGTGTCAATCTATATATCTATCTATATATTTGTTTATTTGACTACCTATCTATCTAATTATTTATGTCTATGTGTGTATCTGGCTACCTGTCTATATGGCTATCGATATATCTATCTATCTTTCTATCTATCTATTTTTATATCTATTTATCTCTATTTTTGTTGATCTACAATCTATCAATATATATATATATATATATCTATCTATCTATATGTGAATCTTCTATCACTCAATCTCTCTATCTATCTGTCTATTTTTCCATCAATCTATATATATTTATATCTATATATCTTTCTATTTATCTATCAATCTGTCTGTCTATCTATCTATTTATCCATCTATCAATTTATATTTTTATATTTATTTATAATTTATCTATATATTTATCTATCTAGTTGTCTCTCTATATAGCTGTCTATCATTCTATCTATCTATCTATCAATCTCTCTAGCTTTCTATCAGTCTATCAGTCAATCTTTTATCTTTCTATCTATCTATATATATTTCTATTTGTCTATCTATCTATTTATCTCTCTATCTATCTATCTAGCATTCGATACATTTATCTATCTATGTATCTATATATCTTTTTATATATCTATCTATTTTTCTATCCATCTATATATCTATCTTTTTATTTGTTTATTTAATTAAATGACTATATGATAATCTATCAATCTATGTAACTATATAACTATCTATCTTTCTATGTTACTATCAATATAACTATATATCTATCAAACTATCTAACTAAAACTCTTTCTGTCTTATAGTCAATCTGTCTAACTCTCTATTTATATATCCATCTATCAATTTTTCTATCTATCTTTCATTTTGTCTATCTTTCTATTTGTCTTCCTATTAATCTATCTAGCTATCTATTTGTTTATCCCTCTAAATGCGTATCTATATATCTAATTATCTGGCTATCAAGCTATCTATATTTATATCTATCTATCTTTCAGTTTATCTATCTATATGTCTATCATTCTAACTATCTATCTATCTTTCTTTCTTTCTAAATGACTATATACCTATCTATATATCTATTTTTCTATCTGCATATCTATCAATCTAGCTATATTCTTATCTATATATCTATCTATCTAACTATTTATATGCATGTGTGCCTATCAAGCTACTCTTCTCTCTAGCTATCGATATATTTTTCTATCTATTTATCAATATATTTGTATATCTATTTATCTCTCCATTTATTTATCTATCTATCAATCAATATATATATATATATATATATATATATATATATCTATCAATATGTCTATCTTCTGTCACTCAATCTCTATACCTGTCTATCAATCAATTTGTCTATCTATCTATCTATCTATATATCTATCTTTCTAGGTATTTGTCCATCCATCTATCTATCTATCTTTATATCTATATATCATTCTATTTATCTATCATTCTATCTATTCATTTATCTATCTATCTATCTATCTATTTATCTATCTAGTTATCTCTATATATAGGTGTCTATCATTCTATTTGTCTATCTTTCTAGCTACCTATCAGTCTATCAGTCAATGTATTTATCTATCTATTAATCTATCTAAATTTTTATTTGTTTATCCATCTATTTGTCTATCTATCTATCTATCTTTCTATCTATGTGTCTATCTATATATATATATATATATCTGTCTATTTGTTTATTTGTCTATCTGCATATCTATCTATCTATCTAACTATTTATATGTCTATGTATCTATCTGGCTACCTATCTATATGGCTATCGATATATCCGTCGATCTATCTTTCTATTTTTATATCTATTTATCTCTCTATTTTTCGATCTATCAAATTTTTCAATCTAAATATCTATCTATATGTATATATTATATCACTCATCCTCTCTATCTGTATATCTGTCTATTTGTCCATCCATCCATCTATCTTTAGATAGATATAACTATCAATCTATTTATCTCTTTATCTATCTGCTTATCTATATATACATATATATATATTTAATTATCAAGCTGTCTCTATATAAAACTATCTATCATTCTATATGTCTATCTCTCTAGCTATCTATTAGTCTATCAGTCAATCTTTTATCTATCTATCTATCTATATATATTTTTATTTGTCTATTTGTCTATTTGTCTATCTATCTATCTAGCATTCAATCTGTTTATTTATTTATCTATCTATCTATCTATATATCTATCTATATGGCTATTTATCTATATATCTATCTATATGACTATCTATCTATATATCTATCTTTTTATTTGTTTATTTATTTAAATGTCTATATGTCTACCTATCAATCTATGTAACTATATAACTATCAATCTTTTTATCTTACTATCGATCTAACTATATATCTGTCAATTTATTTAACTAAAATTCTTTCTATCTAATAGTCAATCAATCTATCTATCTATTTATTTAACTATCTATATATTTATCTATCTATCTTTCTATTTGTCTTACTTTTTATTTGTCTTCCTATTATTCTATATAGCTATCTATCTGTATATCTATCTATCTACGTATCAATCTATCAATATATATAGCTATTGAACTATCTATATTTCTATCTATCTAACTTTTAGTTTATATATCTATATGTCTATTATTCTATCGATCTATCTTTCTTTCTTTCTTTGTAAATGACTATCTACCTATCTATCTATGTATCTATCTATCTTTCTAACTATTTATCTGTCAATTTGCATATATGTCTATCTATCTATCTATCTATCTATCTAGGTGTCTATCAATCTATATGTGTATCTGGCTATCTATATATCTATGTATTTGTATATCTATCTATGCATATATCTATTTTATTCTCTATTTATAGATCTATTTATCTATAAATATGTATATCTATCTATATATCTATCTATATGTTTATCAATCTATTTATCTATCTATCTATCTAAGTATTTTCCAATTAGTCTATCTTTCTATATCTTTATCTATCTATCTGTCCATCTCTCAATGTGCCTATCTATTATCTATCTATCTATCTATATGCCTATGTGTCTATTTATCTATCTATCTATAAATCAATATCACTTTTAGTTTTTATATCTATTTGTTTATTAGTCCTTTTCTATCGTTGAATATTTATAAATCTATTAATCTATCTTTTTATCTAGATATCTAACTATCTATCGATCTTTTAATCTTTATAATAATCTATTTATTTCTCTCTCTATCAATCTTTCTATTTATCTATCTATCTAGATATATATATATATATCCATTAATCTGTCTATCTATTCTTCTATCTATATATCTATGTGTCTATTTATCTTTTTGTCTATCTATCTATCAATTATTCAATTTATCTATCTATGTGTCTATCTATGTAGCTATCGATCTATTTATTTTTATATCTATCTATTTATCTATATATCAATCAATCATTCTATTTGTCTATTAGTCTATCTATCTATCTATATATCAAAATATTTCTTTTAGTCTATTTGTCTATCTAGCTATCTTACTATCTACCGATCTACATTTCTTTTTGTTTATTTTTTTATCTATCTATATAACCATATACTAACTAACTAACTATCTATTTTATTACTATGAGTCTATTGGTCAATCTTTCTATATATTTATCTATCTTTTTACTAGCTATTTATCTATATATCTATCTATCTCTCTATCTATCTTTTTAGTGGCATATCTACCTATTTTTAACTATTTATTTGTTTATCTGTCTATATGTTTATCTATGTTTCTTTTTATCAAACTAATGATCTATTTATTTGTCTATCTGTATATCTTTGAATCTAAGTATCAATCAATCTAATCTATCTATCTATAAAGTTATTTTTCTATATATCAATCTATCTATCTTCCTATTTATCAATCTATCAAACTATATATATGTCTATATGTGTATCTATCAATTTATCTATATATCTATCTATCTATTTGTCTATCTATCTATTTATCTATAATTATATCTACTATCTTAGTATGAATCTAACTATTTGTCTGTCTGTCTGTTTATCTATATAACTCTCTATCGAATTATCCATCTATTTATCTATCTATTTATCAATCAATCTATCTATATTGATTTGTATATCAATCTAATTTTTAAATTATCTATTTTTCTGTGTCTATTTATCTATCTAGCTATCTTATCTATTTTCCTATCTGTTGATGTATTTATCTATCTATTTATCTATTTTTATAATTGTCTATATATTTATTTGCCTATAAGTGTATTTGTCGATATGTGAATCTTACGATTATCTTATGTATTTTTGTGAATATGTATCTATCTGTCTATCTATCTATTTATCTATTTATTTGTCAATATGTCTATGTTTCTACATGTCTAATAATCTATTTGACTATATATCTATCTATCTAACTATCTATTTGTCTATCTGTCTATATTTCAATCTCACTAGCTATGTTTTTGTTAATCAGTCAACCTGCTTATCTATTTATCTATCTATCTTTCTTTCTATTTTTCTATCTGTGAATTTGTCTACCTATCATTCTATCTATCTATCTGTCGGTCTGTCTATTTTTTGATCTAGCTATATATCTATCTGTTTATTTGTTTATTTATCTAAATGAATATATGTCTATGTATCTATCTATCTATATAACTATCTAACTTTATTTCTATCTATATGTTTAAATAACTATCTATCAAACTATCTAACTATCTATCTATCAATCTATTAGAGAATCTGCCTATCTGTGTGTGTGTGTGTGTGTATCTGTCTATATATCTGTATATCATTCTATTGTCTTTCTATCTATTTGTCTAACTATCTTTCATTCTAGCTATCTATATGTCTATCTTTCAATCTATCTGTCTATTTCTCTATCTATCTATATATCTCTTTATTTGTTTATTTATCTAAATGTCTATATGTATATTTATCTATCTTGGTAACTATCTATCTATCTATCGAACTATCTATCTTTATTTCTTTTTATCTATAAGTCAATTTGTCTATCTATTAAACTATCTTATTGCCTTTTAGTCTATTTGTCAATTTTTCTATCTATCTATCTATATGTGTATCTATCAATCTGTTTATTAATTTGTCTATCTATCTCTCTATCAAACACTTTATCTATCTTTCTTTCAATCAATCGATCAAATTGTTTATCTATATGTCTATCTATCTATCTATGTAACTATCTAACTAACTAACTATCTATTTATCTATCTATCTGTCAAACTATCTAACTATCTATCTTTCTATCTATCTATCTATCAGTAAATTTGTTTATCTATAAACTATCTTACTTCCATTTAGTATATTAGTCTATTTTTCTATAAACTATCTATCTATGTGTGTATCTATCAAGGATGGATAGATTGATAGATAGATGTATTGATAGATAGATATATAGATAGATGGATTGATAGACAGATAGATAGATGGATAGTTAGATAGACGTATATATAGAAGGATAGATAGATGAATACATAGATAGATGTATAGATGGATAAATAAACAAATAGATATATGGATAGATAGATGGATAAATATACTTATAGATAGACTAATAGATAAATGGATAGATAGAAAGAGAGATAGATAAATAGATAAAAAGATATATATATATATATATATATATACAAAAAGATAGATTGATATATAATATATATATATACATATATATAGAAAGATAGACATATAGATAGATAAAAAGAAAGATAAATAGTAAATATATAAATATAGATATGTAGATAGATATAGAAACAAATAGAAATATAAATAGATTGTTAGATAATTATATAGATAGAAAGAAATATAAAAAGATTGATTATTAGAAAGATAGATAGATAGATAGATATATATATATATATATATATATATATATATATATATATATATATACATGGATAAATAGACATATAGACAGAAAGACTAAATGATAGATAGATAGATAAAAAGATAGATTTATAAATTGATAGATAGATAGATATGTAGACAAATAAATAGATAGAAAGAAGATATACAGATAGATAGATAGAAAGATAAATTAGGTAGACAGAAAGATAGACAAATAGCTAGATA